>PVLD010000130.1:36972-379847 GCA_004027595.1 Dinomys branickii | reverse complement strand
TTTGTAATAGCTAAAATGTGGAAGCAACCCAAGTGCCCATCCACAAAAGACTGGATTAAAAAATTGTGGCATTTTTATATAATGGAATATTATTCAGCTATAAAGAAAGACAGTTTTGGGGACTTTGTAGGCAAGTGGACAAAACTGGAGTCCATACTCATAAGTGAAATAAATCAGCGATACATGTGCAGGCAACGTACTGTATCACTGGTGTAAGAACCCGAGGGTGGGAATATAAACTAAGAGACATGAAGGAAATCTGTTCTAAAACAAAGAACAGATGGGATGAAGGAAAGTAGAAAAGAAAAAGACAAAAATGTATGTAGGTATATATGAATATGCATATATGCAGGAGGGCTAACATGGTTCTACTCTTGTATTATATCACTTAATGCTAAGCAATAATCAATGACGGGTTATTTGATCAATCTTGTATGTCTGTATGTGTTATCCTGAACACACACTTCGAAGATATCAATATGTAAAGCAGCAACTATTGGTGTTTTTGTTGTTGTTGTTGTTGTTGTTTTTGCTGTTGTTGATGTTTGCCTGTTTTGTTTTTTGTCTTTGGATTTTTGGTTTTGGTGTTTTTTCTGATGTTGAGAGGATTAATTGACTAAATTTGCATGTCTGTATATGGGCTTATATATTTACACTTCGAAGATATCAATGGATAAAGCAATAACCACTGTTGAGATCATATCACCTTGTCTATAGATTAGTTGTGATTGTACTATTTTTTATGCTAATTGGTGTCTGTTTGTCAATATGTTTTTTATTTATTTATTTATTTATTTTTTTTTGCGGTACTGGGGATTGAACTCAGGACCTTGTGCTTGCCAGGCAAGCACTTATTCCACTGAGCTATATCCCCAGCCCTTGTCAATATGTTTTTGTACTTGTATTTTTTTTTAAATAAAAAAAAAGAAAAAAAATATGAGAGAACTTGTTATACTGAAAAATTATACTTTTTAAAAGTGGAGTTGAGGGGAGGAGTTTCACAAAGACATAATTCCCTGATCATCTCAATTGTTATTCTCACAACCATCTCACTGTCCTCCAAGCGACCTGATCTCTAGGCACCAGCATCAGCAGTACTTGCTTCCTGTAGTCTGGAATCTGGGGAAGAGAAGGCGAGGGAGAAAATGGGACTTTCCAGCTTTCTGAGCCATTTCCCTGTGGGACAGGAGAAGATGACTCGGCCCTCCCGGGGCAACTGTGCCTGAGACCTGGTTCTCTCCAGGGAAGCCTCTTTTCTGGCTTCTGCTATCACTACATTTTCCACATCTTAGAGCCTCAGAACTCCCGCTAAAAAAGACAGACTTTGCTCAGACCCTTAAGAAACCAAAAACATCAAGGTGGACCATAATCATTGCCATCTCCCTGTAGCTAAGTCAAACCTTCAGGAGTTTGTTTTTGGCAGTAGACGGAGACCACCTTCATTTTTTTCTAAGAAAAACCTGTTAGTGTTTTTATTAAGCTTATTCAAGGGCTGGGGATATAGCTCAGTAGAATAAGTCCCTGCCTGGTAAGCACAAGGTCCTGAGTTCAATCCCCAGTACTGCAAGAAAAAAA
Source organism: Dinomys branickii (assembly GCA_004027595.1). Lineage (NCBI taxonomy): Eukaryota > Metazoa > Chordata > Mammalia > Rodentia > Dinomyidae > Dinomys > Dinomys branickii. The sequence goes on along the minus strand of PVLD010000130.1, from coordinate 378,272 downwards.
AAAAAAAAGCTTGTTCAAGCTGGGAAGGCTTGACATCATTAATATGTTCTTACTAGCCGAGAACGTAGAATGCCATTTTATTTATCTTGTTTCCCTAACAAGTATGGTGGGTTTTCATTTTTATCTTGAGGTTTTCATTTTTATCTTGAGGTTTTAGAAGTTTATACATAGTTATTTTCTTTTTCATTGCTATTTTTGAGACCAGTTAACTAAAAAAAGTCAGTGTTATTGCGAAGATATTTCCTTATCTATTTCTTAAAAATACACTTGAATAAAAACTTAGCAAATTTCTAAAAAATATGTGTTTTTCTGAATGATACATTTTTCACAATGATATATCAGTTTCAATAATCATAACTAGCTTTTAATATTTCTGTTTGATTTTGGATTCATATTTTTATGTATCAATATATATTTAAGATAATGTGAATTCTATATTCTTCAGCTTTAGTATTTTGCTATTTTCATTCACTTATGATAAATACTTATGCAAAATAAACAAATGTTACAAGCTTAATTGATTTTAGCTCTGTGGAGGTGGGTTCCATAAATAATTAGAAAGAATTTTTTACTGAATCCTAGAAATTTGATGGAATTGTTTAGAGCCAACATTAACTTGAGTAGTACAAAGATTATTATCAAGTCAGATGGAAACTAACATTTTTATCTTAATCTTATGAATCACCGCAGGTACGTATCAACCAGTAAAACCACACTGCTGGACCATTGAGTGCTCATATCTCTCAGCCTAAGATGTTACTGAGCATTGCAGTCTAATTTGTATCCCAAATGCTCACTACCATTCAGGATTTTCAAATTTGCAGAAGCATCCCAAGGGTTTCCTTTCCTGTTCATACTTTTGAAAGCTGTCTCCCAAGCCCATGAGTGCTCCTTTGAGAATGGTTAAATGCTCTAATCCTCTTACTTGGGATCCTGATTTGCAATTTTGAGATGGACTCTATGCTTCCACAATGCTTATTAGCATCAACAGAGCAAATATCTGGCCAGGCCCCATCACCTGACTCAAGAGGTGCCTCAGGGGTTATCCTCTAATTTCTTTCATCAACAGACATTATCTATGTGCTGATTTTCTGCCTTGAAAAAGCCAAGGCAGCTGAACTGATCAGAAAATGTTCTCCTGGAGAGAAAATCTGAACCCTGTAGCTCTCCCAGCCATAGGAACTAATGGAAAAATTATATTCCTATTTCCTTCCCAATATACAATCCAAGCTAAGTATGAAGAAATTAGAAAATGAGAAAGACATGAATTCTCCCTAGAGTCCCTCTGACAGTCCACAGATGTGAATCTGGTAGGATGCCCAGAAACTTAGGTGGGTACACATCAAGCTAATTCCTTATAACATCTCTGAATTCATCTCCTTTGGTTGTTTTCAGGCCCTATGGTATAAACGCAATCTACGGATTCTTTTTTCAGATAATTCGTTTGGCATATTCCACGACTGATTTCACTGAATGTTGAATTTTTCACTGGAAGTTTGGCACATACCCCTGGACACTGTAATGATTCTGCCATTTTGCTTCTCATTAAACATGAAATACTGGAGAGAGGCCATCCTTTCTGAGTGAATGTGGGTTCTCCCTTCCAACCCTTCCACAGAGGGTGGCAGTTTGTGGACCAGGCCTTAGTATGAGACTACGTGAGTGAATGTGAGTTTTTGCATAGGCTGCCGTTACATCTCCATAGAACTTGCAGCCTGACTGAACCTTGCACCTTGATAATGAGAATCACACCCTTTCCTTTTTAAGAAAAGAGAGCATGTTTGGGATTAGCTGAATAGGGCTCAAAGAGAAGGCTGTTCACACTGGGCACAGGTCCATGCTTTATTAGAGCCCAGTGGATGTGTTTCATATCGCTTCTAATTAGGAGAACACACCTCAACCTAGTTCTGTGACTAGCTGGGCAATTACATGCCAGCTCTAATCTCTGTGAGGTATAAGGGTAAATACACAAAAATGTACAAGGCGTGTCTCATCTTTTAAGCAGAGGTGAATGCTCCCCTGCCAGAAGAATGCTGCCTTCTAGAATGGCGATGTCCAGTGTGATAAGCAGCTCTGGGCACTGGACACGTTTCAAGTGCTCAGGAACCGAGCACTGCAAAGCTCCTCTGTGGATTGGCACAGTAACAGGCATTTTCCCCCAGCACAGGAAGTTCCAGTGGAGGGGGCTGTGTGACGCTCATGCGTCTTCCCTCTTGCCTTTACCCTAACTGGATTGAAGCACTGAGGAACACCCCCATCTCTCCATATGAGAGCAGCACACGTAGAACATAGTCTGCACTTTTATACTTTCACCCAAACCCAGCCTAAGCATCTAAGATGCACTCAAGGGTATGTTCCCCAGATTTATCAGCCTGTGATCAATACCTAATTTTAAAAAGAATTATACCATAGGACAGGGGTTAGAAATATGCTATTTTCCTTTGTATGTGAATTCTAGTTGATTCATGGCCTGAATATCCAGTACATTACCCACCTCCCCTTTCATCCCCTGCCCTGAAAGAATTAGATTGATTTTATTATAGGTCCATTCCTCTTTGTTTATGGTTAAAAAGTACAACTCTGGTGGAGATTGAAGTGTTTCCCATGTTATATATGCAAGAAGAGTAAATATCAACTATAGATCCAAGCTAAAGAGCTAGAAGTACATTGTTTATCATGGTTCACTTTATTGTTATTCTCACATATATCACAGACCTAACAGGGAACAGGCTTCACACACCCATAAATAGCCTGCAGACCAAGCTATTGAACTAGTGATACTTAAACACAGCATTCATAAAGTGCAGACTTGACAGAGAGCATAGAACTGGCAGTGAAAGGGATGTCAAGCCCTCTTTTTTCAGAACTCTAGTTCCAAGGCATCCAAGGATGAGCTATGGGGTCAGGGTTAGACCCCAGCTCCCCAACCTGAACCTGGGGCTGAGGTGCGCACTTTGTTCTCCCCCCTAGGCTAGCAAGGAGGGCGAGGGAGGCAGGGCAGAGAAGAAGCTGGCCTCTTTCACATGCAGAAAGGGAAGTGTGCCTAGTGTCAGGCCAGCACCTAGGCCACCACATCACAGCCTGGCATGGAAGAGGCCCGTTCTTTTCCTGTAGCGGCATTTTCAAGTGTTCCATCTGGCTTCAAAGTGGCCACTTCCTAGAGTAACCTAAATGACATTTCTGGAGCCAGAAGTGTCCTAGCTTGGTTAATTCATTTTCTTTGTACTTTACTCTCTGGCTTTATAAGAAAAGCTCCATGTCTCCGTAGCCTACTTCTCTCAAATGGGATCTGAGAATTTATCTTAATGATTTATAGATGTGGTATTAGCGGGAGGGTAGTAAATTGAACAGAAAGGAAAGTGAAATTCAACTTGCAATTCCTAGCCTTCCTTAAACTATTAAAGATGTCCATGATGGAGAAAGGATAAGAACTTTTACAAGAGGGTAAAGATGTGTGTGTGCGTGCGTGCGTGTGTGTGTGTGTGTGTCTGTCTGTGGTGGAGGTTAGTGGGGAATTAACCTAAGGCCTTGAGCGTGCTAGCCCAGAGCTCAGTACTCTACTGCCTTTTCCACTGCTGCATAGCAGAGCTGTGAAAAGGGGTACAGGGAACCCCCAGCCACCTGTCTCTCCCACCAGAGGGTTCCCACATGCACATTCCTCCTCATCGCCCAGATGACAGCATGCCAAAACTGGAAGGACGCCATGCCACTTAGCCGACCCAGAGATGCAGCACCCCAAATAGATGATGCTGAGAGAAACACCCAGCAGAGCAAAAGGGCAGTTTCTTCCCTCCAGCTTGGCTGTTCCGTGACAATGGTGGGGAAAATGTGGATGTGGGGGAGCCACAGTGGGCACTGGCACAGGGCACAGGCCACAAGTTGGGGAAGGCAGGGACTACTAGCCCCAGCCTCACTTGGAAACGGCTTGACACCTCCACTGTTCCCAAGGGGAGGGACAGCTACCACCAGCTACCCACATGCTAAGGAGGAACCATAGGCTCATTTTTACTTTCCACTTCAATATCTAGGGACTCTATCTTCTAACAGACTCTTTCCAGTTAAAACAATGGAACTGAGAACGTCTATATACTCAACAGCAAGAACCCCTTATACTTCTGAACTAACATTACAATTACATTTTCATGCAGAAGCACACGAGGAATTTAAAGTCTCTCTTGAACTGAATATCCGACAGTATAGCTACTAATATGTTTGCCTGAAACATTTGACTCTGTATGTTTTACTTTTACTTTTGAAAAAGTCTCCCTACCTAGTTCAGGTTGACCTTGAACTCTTGGAGATCCTCCTGTGTCATTCTCCTGATTGCTGGGATTACAAGACTGTGTCACCACATCCAGGTCTATTTTATTAATTTCTGGAGGCAGTGTTATACTCAACTGGAGTTCTGAATCACTTCTCCTTTGTTTTTAGACTTTTAGCTTTCAACATCTCCCTTCCAAGGAGACAATGGTAGTATAACCTTGACCAGGTGTCTAATACTCTAGATAGGAATATCTTACTAGATTTTTAAAAGAAATCCGCATAGGTGATGATAAAGTTTAAAATGATAACATTAGAAACCTCTTAATATCAAGATGCCAGATGTAATGATTTGTATATTTTATTTTAACTTTACATGCGGTGTTAAAAACCCAAAGTACATATTATTTACACATCCACAATACAAGTTTACAAGATATCTATACATGTTAAAGTACTCTATAAAACAGTATAGAGCCACTTCACTTTAGGGTTACTTTTTATGCCGTACCATTAAAAAAGATACAATCTGTGTTTACCTTTGCACAAATGGATAAAGCATTTAAAAATTAAATTAACAGGATAGAGACTAGATTCAACGTTAGAAATTTCAACATAAATACTGATAGAACTCACGAACTACAAGGCCACACAATGTTACAAAATGTTATCTGGGGTCACACAGAGTTACCACGCTGGGATTAATATTGGTAAGGTAAATTCAAACACATGTTGGTTGGTGATGGACTGAGTAGTGTTTCTCATGGGTTGGTTTAATTTATTATTAATCGGTAATATTTTAGTTGCAAAGCTGAAGTGTTTCAGGAACAGACACTTTAGCTTTTGAGATCACAGGAAATCAGGTTCTTTATCAAACAATGTTCTTAAAGGAAAAGAATAACTGTATCAGTATTCTACATTCTGTATAGAAGTGATCTGGTCTTCTGAATCTCATTCTCCCCCAAGCAATATACAATAAGCATCAGTGTTATCCCAGAAATCAACTGAACTTACTGTCTGACTAGGTCAGGAGTCTTCCTCTGCCGTGCTACATTCTAGATTAGGTTCAATAAATAATTGGGTGGTGTGCAGTGTATTAACTGACACTGGCATCTGCCAAACCCTGCATCAGTGACTCTCCATGGTTTCAAGTGGAATTTTCCTCGAGAAACTTCATCTGACTTCACAATTTCACTGCTTTACCCCTAGGAAATAGGCATGGAATGCATATCATGACAAAGGATGTAACACTGATATTTGGGCGGATTGTATACCAATTAGTTATTCTAGGTTATTTTTATGATTCTTTTTTCCTTTGTAAAAGTCTTTTCAGGTGCTTGTTGAAAAACATTTACAAGTGGCATTCAGTAAATGATGTGCTATATTGAAAACACTTGACATCTTTTAGTACTTCTATCGCTCTCATGAATAAGGCACAAAATGCACAGATTCAGGTAAACTCACATGTGATATTTACAGTACGCCGTCATAACCTGCATGACTTCGGAGAAAATTCTCACAGGACACAACAGGGACACCATAACTGCAACTACTCATCACGTTTTCACAGGCCATTCCTGTTTCACTAATTACGATTCCTTTCATAGGTCTTTTCTTTTGTCCTGTTTTTGTATTTATTTTTTACCTTGGGGGTAGGAGGAGTTAGGGGTGAAAAAGTTTTACTCTGTGGGAAAAAAAACCCAAACACAATCCAAATCAACCCTTATTAGTGTGTCCGAGGTTAAATAGTGACTCAGGCCTCGGTTCACAGTGAACACGTACATTTTCCTACCGGTGGATAAACCAAGGGCACCTCTTGATATCTCTAGCTCTGTAAGCTGGCAAGACTAAAATAGAAGATTTAAAGGGTAGCAGCACAAAATCATGGAACTCTTACATTCTATCACTGGGTACCACTGTGGAAAGGCAGCTCATGCTTGAGTGTTAAAGGTGTCTGGGTTGTATCCTCTCTCAGAAGCGGACCCAGTGGACTGCTGTAAGAAGGGAGTGTCTCTCATTCATCAGTGTAAACAACGCCATAACACACAAAGATGCAATGGGCACCTACACAAATCCTAGTGGGTACAGAACTCACAATCTCTCTCTCACACGCACACATATATACACACTCATAGCTGCAACACGGTTTGTTGGTGGCATGAGAAAAATGCTCATGCTACAGTTGGAAAAAATGCTACAGTTTGGGTCAAAGACTGAATTTTCAGCAAACTGCATGGTAATCTACAAGTTCATTTCTTTGAGACAATACCATCTTTTTTTATTTTTTGACATTTGTGCAAGAGGCAAGGTGAATGCATACATAGTTAAAATGTTCACATTTAATGGGAAGACCACGCGTAATGGCAGTCTGTATTAAACCCATTTTCAAGTATTTGTTCACAGATTCTTCTGAGTACTGAATCTGCTCTTTCTACAGGCAAGTAGCCCTTCAGGGCTACACAGCCCGTGAGCATCAAACAAAAGAAATGGAATGACCAGCACCTTCCTTTGTTCTCAGGCAAGTACACAGAAGCCTGGCCATGGTAGCTATGCGGGCGAGTTCTGACGCTGCCAAAGTGAAAGAGTCTCTTTGGCCAGTTGGTTCTCTTAAAATAAAAGCAGGTGTGTCGTCTGCAGGTAACGCTCAAGGACACAGACAGGATAAAACCAGAGAACAGCACATTGGAGGCCTAGTAGGTGTATTTGTTCAGTGGTCTGACAGATGTCGTTTGAGGAGCAAAAGAAGGCTTTGGTGGTACATCAGGTTTTAAGGACGGCGTCCGCTTTAGTCCCGTCCTGGGGAGGGTGCCATTACTGGTGTAGCTACTCTGTCTGGAGAGGGAAGGCTGGAGATGGACACTCACGGGTGTCCCCTGAATATAGTCCACCTTCGCCCCGGTGGGGGTAGGCACGTATCCCCCACGGTTCATACTGGGCTGTCTCGACAACAAAACACCATTCTGTGAGTTTAAGTTTTTGGGCATGGCAGATATAGAGTGCCTCTGGGAGGAATTTTTGTGATAACCCCTTTGTCTTTCCAGAGAGGTCATGGGGACCCCCGGAGTGGTGGGGACATCCACTCGCTTGGTCGGACTGTTTCTGGGGAGCGTCGATGGGGGAGAGTAGAGTGAGGCCTCCCGGTTGGGGACCTTGGGGGGAGCCTCAGACATTGGCCCCACAGGATCCAGCATGAGGCTCTGGTGGGCCATCTGGATGTCACCCATGATGGCTTTGGGGTTACTGCTGGAGTCATTGAGATGCTTCAGGAGGTCATTGAGGGTATTTCTGGAGTCCACAGAACGCCGGTGTTCTCTTTTGCTGGATGACTTGGTGAGGGGGTGATCCACGTGTTGCAGCTTTTTCTCAGCTTTGTGGGCATTGGAGTTAGAGAAAGATGTATTGTAGTCATGGGTGGCGTTCGGGAGAACAATCGCACTGGGGATGTGCCCATGACTGAGTGGCGAGTGTGGTGGAGGACTGGAAGGGAAGAACTGGGCGGTGTCCTTCCGGGAAGCCCCGTGGCTGTGGACCTTGTCCGAGTGGCTCTTCATGGCCTGCAGGGGCTTCTGGTGCAGCACGGGCGTAGACTCCGGTGTGGGGAGTGCGGCCAGCTCGGGAGGTTGGCCGCGGTGGTCCAGCACCATGGACTTTGTGTCTCCACTCGGTGGCAGCTCTTTCCGGCTGGTGAGCAGGTTGCTGTAGAGTTTAGGAGAATCAATGTTCTGTTGGTATTCCTTCACCGGGCTGTCAAAGAGGCCGTTCAGTTTGGCAAAGCTGCCGCTGGAGTCCGTGCATGATTGAGCTGATTCTGCATCTTTATGGATCTTCCTGTTCTTCCTCATGAACATGTCCCGGTAGCAGTAGACGGCCACACCAGCAATGAAAGCCCCCAGGACAAAGGCGGCAAAGACACAGGTGATGAGCACATTCATGTGGACCATCTGGTTGGACTCTCCAGACTGGACTTCCCACCGCACACCTGCAGTAGACACAGGAAGATCTGAATGAAGTGTTTTTTACAAACAGTGTCAAGCAGCAAACGGTGTCTACTGAGCCCACACTACCCTCACATGCTTAACTCGGAAGGTCAAATAGAGACCAATACTCCACAGTCTTTTCCTTCACTATAAGAGGGTCCCCAGAGACATATACGCCTGCTCAAATTCTCCCACCACCCTGTGTTTTTCTGACCTTCCCCGCAATCTCTCTTAAGTACATGCTAGAAATTCCCAGAGTTTCTGCCTAAAAAGTAGGGGGAAAAGGTGTACATTTCCTAAACAGCTGATTTTAATTCCATGAAATGCTTAGTCTCATGATTTTTCTCCTAATTCACAAATCAGTATTAAAGGGCAGCTGCTTAGGAGATTACAGAAATGTTTGAATTAGCATAAATATATATTATCTTTAAATAATTATGCTAATAGAATTGTACTGACCTAACTAGAATACAAACACATAATTTGTTCAGAAAGTAAAACAACCACTTGGTCACTATTAGCTACAAATATAGATTTCCCTGTTTGGTTTGATTTTCTTTTTTTATTCCATCTTGGGAAGAAGCACTCTTGAATTACCTGTTATATAAAAATAATCTAGAGAGGATAAGAAACTAAGCTATGTATTAGTTAAGTGATATCGTTAAATTATCTGGAAATACTGAGAAATACTCAAATTAGACCTAGAAGGAGAAGATTGAATTAGTTTGTAAATACTGGAATTTTTAATGCAACCACAGACATCTAACAGTCAATCAAAGAAATGTTAGCTTAAGAGGTATCCAAGTCTGTTACATGCTACACACACAGCTATCCCAGAATAAGTCGGTCAGTCGGTTTTGAAAACTCTATTGCTCCAGGTTAGTATGAAGGCCTTTAAACATTAGTTGTTTACACTCCATGTCTGGGGTTATGGAATTTAGTGGCATTGTGAAAAACCAAGAAAAGAAAAGTGGAAATAAATGATGTTGCTAAAGAAAATAAAGCAGAAAGAAGAATGATAAAATGGTTTACAATAAAAATATATAAATCAAAATCAACAGATGTAAATCATAAATGACAAAGCAGTGCCACAAAAACTGGTTGGAAACCTGATACCACAATCTAGTAGCACTGAGAAATTTTTTTTTTGAGTACTGTATCTCATTAGCTAGCTCCACAGGCAGCTATTTCATGACTGCCCCTCTTATGGGCTGAAAGTGATAGCCAGGGACAAGCACGGATGCAGTTTATTGCTTGTGGCATTCAAGCAACTTGTCACCACGCATGGTCTTTCATTTTGCATTCTGAATCGAAGCTACACAGGAGGCTGGGAAAGGCTCTTTGACAACACACCTAATACTAACATGATCGCCATTAATGAGTTTTGCTTTTCGATGTTGTGAGGGTGACCCTTGAAATTTCCAGATATTCAGCAGTCTCTCAGCTCCTTCTTACAGAAATCAACACAGAATAGACAGCCCAAGGGGCTGGGTCATGAGGCAGGTGTGTGATGGCCTTCTAGACCTTTCATTTTGCCAGAACGCATGCAGACAGAAGTACAGCTGCCCCAAGACACTGTGGTCAGTGAGATGGAGGGCAGGGATGCCTTCGAGAACCACATGCTTGGAATCAGGTTTCCACACAGTTACAGATGAGTTCCCTGGTGAGACCTTACCCTTCGGGATACCCGATAAAGGATCAGTAAAATCAGAAGTGTTTGGGTCATCTTGAACTACAAATTTCCGTGAGCTCGTCAGTTTAGGTCTCCAGGTATCAATCACTTTAGGTGTAATTTCTGGGATACTTGCCACTGTGGTAACAGAAGATGAAGATACCTCCATGTCTGTGGTGGCAAACAGATGTTTATTAACATGGGAAGCGTCAGAAGATTGTGCTCATCGGTCTGTAGCATTTTGCAGTAAAGTTTAAGTCAAAGCTATGAGGTTTGTTCTAGGATTCTGTGAAAACACACCTGAGGAGTCTACACCAAATCCCTTTCTTGCAAGAGAAGAATACAAACTAAAAAAACGAACAGTAAAGATGTATTAAGCAGATTTCAAAACGAAAGACATTCAGACATTCCTACTCATGCCTGTGTGGATATTAATGTGACTTGTGGAAGAGGTGAAACAAATTCCAGTGCAGATTAATTGCAGTCTGCCCATCCTCTTGGCAGAATGTCACTTTATGTCTGCGCTTTGTGTGCTTATTTGAAAAAAGTATTCTCACAGATGCTTGGAAACTACTTTCTTCACTGGGGAAGCCATAGTGTGATTTCATCAGAAAGCCCCTAGGTTGGCCCTGGTTAGCACTTGATTCAGGACCTGATAAACCAGCCCTGCCTGAGAGGTTGATCTGCTTTACCATAGGCCTCCTGTCTACCTGTGGATTTTGCAGGGCCAATGGAGAACTTCACTTGTGTTCTCCAAAATACTTGGGGAGTTGCTTCCAAGGAGTTAGCAGCAACTCATGCAAAAGCAGTGGGATTCACCAACTGAACAGGAATGCTCAGATACATAAGATCCGCCATCCTTTTCTCCCCCAAAGGATAGGAACTGCCGTCAGCCCTGGAAGCAGTGATCGGGCTACGCCATTCAATCTTTTAGCGCTCTCAGCTCCCTTGACTGAGCAGCTTTCTCTCCAAAGGTAAGCATACCATTTTAGGATAAAACCCAGGACCCCAGTTTGGACGAGTGCAACCGTCCCAGACAGACAGACAGACAGGAGATAGCATCTTGGCACACCAAAACCTGGCTTGCTGCCTGCTGAAGCATCTGCCACACCACTGACACACGACATTCCAAGAGTCCCGGGATTATCACAAACATTCCAGAAGAGATTGTTAAAATTCACAAATACACATTTGGTGGAAATGTGTATTTGGTTCCTAGGTCTTGGGAAAGGCAAGGAGGGAGGGAGAACATTATGAAGTTCTGCCATCCATCCACTCAGGATAGATGGCCGGAGGGATCATTCACGATGCAAAGGGGGACAGAGAGAGAGAGGGAAGCTAGGGTGGGTGTGCGTGCAGCGGGGATGGGGTATATGTCGACCCAGCTGACTTTTCTTAAAGGACGTGCCTTGGTTGATGAGGAACCGTTCGCATGCTACACAGGGGCGGAGTGCCGAGTGAGAAAGAGTCTTTTGGTGCCGTCAGTGGGATCATGAGTCAAAGCGGAAAAATGAAGGTTTGCCAAACTGCGCAAAAGGAGGGGAGAAGGGGCTGAAAATACTGAACTGAAGGAAAGAAAAGGTTGTTAATTCAAAAAAATTAAAAAAAACTAACCAGATGTTGGCCCGCCAAATATTTTGTAATCTGGTGTAGTTGAAGTAGGCAAAATTTCTAAAAGAATTAAAGGAACAAGTAATCAGTGAAAAGTAACGAAAGGAAAGCAAAAAAATTTATGAATTCCAATTAACTAAAGAAGCCAAAAGAAAGGACTACGAACTAGAAGATTTACCCACTGGGTAGACTACCTTGCTCTAGATTTTTCTACAAAACTGTCAACAGCAAAGGAAAAGAAAAAGTAAGATTCTCTGCAACTGTCATGACCAAATGGCTCAACTACCCCCATGACCAAATGGCTCAACTTTTGTGAAGTTTAAGTTAAATGCTAGGTGGTATGTGTCCCGCGTCCTTACAGAGGCTGCTTGTAAAACAATGTTCATGTGCAAATGAAGTAAAAAAGAAGTGGAGGGTGGGACAGAAGGTTGTGTCTTACCATGGCAGTCCCCTAGGTGGGCCGTGCGGCCATACTCGGTGTCCTGTTCGTACCCTCCAGCGCTGTGGTTATGGAAAGCAAAGAAGTCTTCAGTTAGCAGCCTTCATAGGACCCAAGTGACAAAGGAGCAAAACCGAGAGCACAGAGCAGTTAGTAAGAAAGGACTTGCAGCATGACTCGCTAAATTGTCTGTTTCTGTTAAATGAGACCAGAATAGAAGAGAATTTGGTTTTTCTCTATGATAATCTCCCTTGAGTATTGTTAGCCTTATGCTCCCCCTTCTCATAGTTCAGGTTTTCTTATTTCTATTCCTTCTCCCATACCCAAAAAAAGGCACTTTTCTAAAACATCTGGCTTTCAAGATCCTAGAGAAGACAGTTCATAGCCTACACGCAACACATACTTACAGCATTCCTGGGGTCACTCTCCCGCAGGTCCCTTGGCTCAACCAGCCGCAGTACGGGTCCCGAGATGCAATGCAAGACCTGCACACAGCCAAACAGAATGCGACTTGGGTATTCTCACCATCACAGGTTTCCATAGTAACAGACCTCACACAAATAAACATACACCTGTAATCCCAGCACTCTGGGAGGCTAAGGCAAGTTCAAGCCTAACCTGGGCAACCTAGCAAGATCAAGACTGTGTCTCAAAATAAATCACAAAGAAGGGCTACAGATGTAGTTCATTGCGACGGCCATCGGCTCCATCTCCAATATCACAAGGGGGGAAAATACTCTAAAACAAATGCGCTTACTTTTTACACGATCCATGCCGCTCACAGCGGCTGAGGGGTACTCGGATGACACAGCTGGAGAATGCCACGTACAGAACGTGGTGATCCTCATCCAGCTGTAATGAGAGGACCGTTTTGTCTTCCTCATTCTCAGCGCTGCACCTATTGTAGAGGAAACATTTCGAGGTTACAAGTTTGGCCAGTCAGAAGTAACACAAACTGCACAAACACTGTTTAGTTTTGCAATTCCTACAAGCTGGGGCTCTTAAGAAATACCCTTAATAGGGTGATAGGCCAGTACAAAGTTTGGTAAATAATAACTCTGTGGATCATCTCTGCATGACTGATCAAATCCCAGGCTGGACAAAGCATTTTCTGAAGATTGCTCTCCTATTATGGGGTGAAAGGGAACTGTATTTATGGAGGATGGAGGATGAAAAGAAGGATGTTCTAATGCATTGCAATTCTTCCTGCAGAACGTTTCTGGATCTCTCTTTAACCTCCCTCGTTTCAGTTTTCTCCTGTATTTCATGTTTGGTTTAATTGTCTCAATCATCTCTAGCTCACTGACAGAAAACGCCAAACCATCAATATGCTTTGTGTGTGCATGCATGCATGCATGTGTGCGGGTGTGCTTAGGTGTCTGCCACATATAACCTTCTGAAACACACCAGCAAGGTAAGGGCAGAAGTGCTAAAATCTTCTCATCTTCACAGGTGGAAAACAACGGCTGAAGATATTTTTTAAACTTACAAACTGCTCACCTTCCCCACCCTAATAGGCTTAGGAAAAAAACCAAACCAAACCAGAACAAAAACCCAAGCCCAGGATTTCTCAAGTAAGGGGAAAAATGTATCCAAAATACTAATATGCCCAACCACAGCTGATTTAGAGGGCTGCAGGGAAATCAGCGGATGAAATACACACAGGAAATGTGTGAGCAGCGCTTGTAAAATACACCTACTTCGCGTGGTTGTAGGCTTCAATCTCTTCCAGTAACACACTGTCATTCAGAGAGAAGGGAGTGGTCTTTGCCAACACTTTAAGAACCACGCCGGCCTCAGAGCCAACGAAGATGACAGTGTAGTTCTGGCGGGGCCCCGCGGAGTGATCCACAGCAATGGCCGTCAGTCTGTACCTGAGGAAGAAGGTGGCCCAGTCACCGTGGGGCACTGGGCAAGACCCCTGGGATGCGCTGTGTAGGCGGGGGGGGGGACCCCTGCTTCCTTCCCACGCCAGCTCACCTGACACGCGTCTTGGTGAACCAGGGCTCATCAGCAATGAGGGGGACAGCGGAGTCCATCAGCGGGTGGGACTTGATGAAAGCCAAGGTCTCGTCGGGGAATTCGATGGAGGTTTTGTACGCCTCAGCAAGGCCATGTTTTGCACAGCACCCGGGCCTAAAAGGAAAGTGTCCTCTGACTGCTCGCCTCCCCCACAGTGGGTCCTGGGAGCGAGCGAACGTTCTGAGAGAAGACAGGAGAGGAGACACAGTGCGCAGGACCAGACCGGCGCTGCTACTGCCCTGCCCTCAGCAGGCTGCCCACGTTCCAGGCACGGGCTGGGGACAGCTCACGGGGCCCATGTACCGTGAAAGAACTGCCACAGAGGGGCCATCAGGGGAGGGAAGCTCTGCTGCTCTCGGAGGATGGATGCATGGATGCGTGGATGGTTGGATGCTTCTAATGGCCACAGAATTTTATTCCAAGCAAAACCTGTCTCAACTTTTCCTTTTACCTTGGCTTTGGTACTTTGTCTTCAGGAACTGCTGTCCAAACAGAATCTGGAGTTTTCTGTTCTTTAAATCGCCCTTTGAATACTTTTTCGATGTCATCCATGCTAAATGCACAGACTGCAGAACCAGGAATGCTGCAAAAGAAGAAAGCCCATCAGGAAGAGGCTGGGGACAATGGCCCTGTGCTTGGTCCCCAGCTCAAGAGCAGCTTTTGAAGCCTCCAGGCCCCTGTTTTTACCTGTTGAGTTGTGTGGTAAACACCCCGACCACAGTGGGGACCCCGTTGATTTGTATGATGTCTGTGATAGACTGCAGAACATCAAAGTAGAAGAACGAATCTCCAGGGACAGAGCAGTTAAGCCGAGCCTTCAGAAACGAAGTCCAGTGTTTGTCCAGGACCCGCTGGGAGCCACCCATGTCGTTTTTACATATGCGGGCCACGCGGGAGTAGACAGCCTGCCCAGGGACAAAAGCAAAGCAATGGGCTTATGAGCATGGGAGAGAGATGGTGACAAAAAGCAGCCATTTATCAGAGGGACCAAAAACTGCTAAAGGTATCTGGTACAAAAGAATCTAGCAGCCTTCTCCTCAGGGGTCTGTACAGTAAGAATGTAAACTACTTTTACCTTGGAGAAAAAAGGGGCAATTTCCTGTTCTGCCAAACACACTCTCCAAGACAGGAGCTATCTATCCGCAGTGCTGAATGAAAGCCATTCCCTCACTTGGGCTCTGACTGCATCTCACATTGTTAATGAAATGTGCTGGCTGCACCCCTGGCCTAAAGCAGTTGCAAGACTTTAAGATCATGCCAGCTTTTCCCTGAATACTCCGAGGCAGGAGCCCCTCCTTTCCCACTGCCTTTTGACAATGCAAAAGACCAGGCTCTCAGTGCATTTCTAAAGAGGAAAAGATACCTCCCTAGCTCAAGGGTACCTGTAGAGTACTCTGTGACAGAAAAAAAGTGAGAAAGCTGCTCAAGACCCAAGGCTGCTGCTCCTCCTCCAGCCATTGTTCAGGTGTTTTCCAGCTATTATTCCCGCGGTAAGCACCCAGCTCTACATTTGGCCTCCCCGCACCGAGCTGAGTGCTGGAAAGTGGTCCGGGAGAGCATCCATCATGCTGCCAGAGTGGCTGCAGTTTCACACAGTGGAAGTCCACAGTACAGACCAAGTGCAGATACTTGCCTTGCCTAAATTATTATGTTCTACGGCGATTTCTCGAAAGAAGAAATAGACGTAGTTTCCATACTCTATGCCATGAAGAAAGTGTGGCTCTGAAAGAGAAATTGGAAACAAACTAGTTCCTCAAGGATAATGCAATTAGCATAATAAGACCCTGACTGCAAGGTATGATGGGCAGATGCTACATAGTTACATTCAAGGTAGAGATTTTGAGGACTCGCAGATATGGATATGTTCAAGCTTCAGGGAGCCCAACATCTTGAAAGTTAGCAAATGGACTGTAAAGGCCTACAGGGAACTGAGCTACAGTGAAGGTCTTTGTTTCAACAGATTTATTCACTAACCTATTTAACTAGGGAGGAAAAACTCAGATACCAAGAATATAAAAGAATCCTAATTTCTAGAATGTAAAGAAAAAAAAATGACTGTGTGCAGATATGGGCTAATCCGTTCTCACGGTTAGCTGTCCAAGGTAGGCAGGTGGAAGCAGACAGAGTCATATGTGCATTTAGAGTTAGACAAACTGACAGACAAAGGCAGGCTCTGTCTCTAGGTTTGTGTGGGGATATGTGCATGTATGAGTGTGTGTGTGTGTGTGTGTGTGTGTGTGTGTGTGTGTTTCAGATCGCCCTGGATAACTATCTAGGTGAGCTTATTCTCCTGAAAGTCCACCTCATCTCCTCTTTCCCCAGCACGGCTCCTACTCACAACCACAGCCACGTATACTTGCTCATAGGAACACCACAAAGTCATGCGCACAGCTTCTTCATAGCCCAGACTGCTCTCCCCAGGGACCACAGGGCCATTGCTCGGCCAAGGTACCTTTTATCCACTTGGAATCGTATCTGATTGTACGAAGGGCAGATCCATCACCCATGCTTCGATAAATAACGTGATCGCTGGACAAGAAGTCAGCCACCGTGGCAGAGTACAGCTTCCCATCTGAACCAAAGTTATGATTTGGTAAATCACCACAATTACCCTGCAGCGTGTTAGCCTAAGCAGCCTGCTACAGCCTGTGCATCATATTCACCTGTGCTACTGGGGCCCACACAGAAAACCCAACATCTGATGCTCACTCTTAACCTCTAGCAGGCCGGCCCATGGTGTTACCTATTTTTACAGATGAGGGATCTAAACATCCAAAGTTAACCAACTTATCAGGGTCACCAGCTTCGTTAACAGAACCACATGTCAGAAAGCTTATCCTAGTCACTTAAACCTCCTTGCTTTTGACTTTGTCTTTTTAAAAAATTTGTTCACAGATTTTAGCCTTTGAAATGCCTGCATCAAGATGTCTATCCAACTCACAAGCTTTTCTCTTTCCTTTAAATTCGTTTTGTACCTTCAATGTCATTAATCATTTACATTCATTACACTAAAGGTTCTTACCAGCAAAAAGGGCAACATTGGTTTGTCTGGGATCAAATGGGCATCTTGCCAGGCCATTAATTTCTTCCCCATCATACTCCAAGGTATTCAGCTACAAAAGAAAAATAAATAGCTAATGCCACATCTGTTCAATGTACCTGTTGGAAGGCAATATTGCTTTATTTGTATTGAAATTCTATTTGAAGAATTCTGTTTTTATTCTTTTATAGCATTAGAGATAAAACAAATTACTGAGGTATAGCCTGAAAGGATTCAACTCTAACAGCATACCAGGGAAGGGAAAACGGGCTGGTCAAAAAAGCAAAGCATATAAAACATGCTTACCCTATAGTATCTGCACATAGGATTGAAGGCATTGGTGCCACAAACAAAAACCACCTCATCGTTTCTTGGAACAAATACTTTGATGAAATTGTGGCATTCATCCTAAAGAAAGTAACCATTATATTAATGCCAGACATCCCATATGCTGACTTCATGGGACCAAGCCCAGGGAAGACTGACCCTAGCAGACACTTGCCCCTGCACTTACTTTATGTTTGCCTTTCATAGCACAGTTTTCTCGATCCTGTTGTTTTGACCGCCATGTCAGCTTCTGTGTGAACCAAACAAAGTCAAGGTTGAGATTCTACCTGGGAACACTGTGTGGAGGGATTGGGTATTGCTCAAATTCTGGGGGAATGTAAATGAATCTGGCAGCTCCAGTTGCTCACCTTGCTCGGTATGACCTCTGTTTTGGGGATTTCATTTAAGTTTACTGAATAAACTTGATCCCTGTTGGGAAAAAGGCAAGTCCGATCACGTGAGTGCATAAAGATGGAAAGCTGCTACTGCTTATTTTTACAGATCTGCCTTTATTGTGTTTCGGAGATCATCTGGATTTTCTCTGTCTCAAACAAAGCAACAAAGAGTACTTTTTTATTAGTGAGATACTTTTATATATCACTGCTATCAGGGTGCAAAGAAAGCTTTTCTCTCCAAGCAAGGGTCAAGCTGCTACTTGGTATTAGCATAAGCATATTTCTAATATTTGTTGCAATAATTCAAAGTTAAAAAATAATAAAGACCTTTTCCCCCGCTGCTTTAGGAGAAAAGAATAGTGTATGATTTCTTGATGGGAGTAATAATATAGCACAGCTTTAACTCTGTACTTTGTTCCTAGTACACAACACTGACTCTTCTCGGTGAATATTTTTGGCTACTTGCAATTCTTGATCACAATCATATATTAGTTTTTCATGAACTGGACACATTAATGCAACCACCACAAGAGAAAAGAGTTTTAATCTAATAAACCAACCAGAGGAAAATTACCTGCCAGCAATATAAAGTGTGTCCCGAATTTTCAACATCAGCTGAAAGTCCAGCCTGTGCTGCGATTCATTGCCTGAAGGGCGTCCTCTAAAAACTGGATATTGCCTTGAATCTGCAAGTAAAAGTGGGCTAAACCATCAGTCAGGATTATGGAACTGAAGAATCAATAGACAGCATTGATTAGCTGTATATACTACTTGTAGAAGGGTTTTAACTAAATTCCTCTCTTAAGGTCTTGAATATAGATGAATAAAAGATGGTGAATGTCAGCAAATGGTCTTTTTCCTTTTACTGAAAATATATAACCTATCTGTATGGGTTGCTCCAGAAAAGCACCCAACACAATGGTTCTGTTTCCTCCAAAGATTTGCAAATGATTACAGATCAATTAATATGCAAAACATTTCAATGTAAACATCTCTCTGTCTGAAAATGAACAGGCTTGGAAAGGGAAACTAAAAGAAGTTCCTTCGTAGGAAAGGAGATTGCTTTGGGTGACTTACAGTGGTAGTCAACAGTGTTCAGGGGTTCATCATCTTCAGGAAAGCTGACTGCCCTGGACTGGGAGACCCTCAGGAGTAGCATGTAGACACAAAGCAGAAAGAACCTCATGGTGGGCCAGGATGATGTCAGAGCAGCCCAACCTCAGAAATCCCACTTAGCTCTCTGAAACACAGAAGCAGTTTGGAATCATCTCTAAGCTGGGGTGAGACTCTTCTCCCACCTATAATCAGCTCTCTTTGCATCCCTTGCTTTTTCCAAAGCTCCCCTCCCACCAGGTATGCTGGCAGTGGGGGACTGGGCATCTCCAAAAACACGGGAGAAAGATAGCAGTGTGCCTGGCACGGCCAAAGCATCTGGCAAGCATACTGACATCATAGGTGAATTTGCCAGAACTTTTGAGATAACTATGCATTTCACCACAGGAAAACCACCAGGACCACGAACAGAAAGGCTGACTGTTGACTTGGCAAGGAGATGGGCAAAGTTGGGATGAGAATTTTAATTAAACTCCAATCTGCACCCCTTTCCTCAGTCCTGAGCTACATCCAACATAGCTTGTCTCTATCCCCCAATAAAAGGCATAAGCTATCTGTAAGTTATCCAGAGAGCTGATGGCCCTGTGAGCCCTTGCAGGCTCTTTGCTTAAGGTTTTGCCATGTTCCTATCATCATAACCAACCTTTAGCTCTAAATTCTCAGGAAGAGTAGTTCCAGAAGCTGTGTAAGACCATCAGGGAAACAAGTACACAGTTACCTTGATCAGAGCGAAAGAGAAGGGAAAGAAATGCAATGATTTCATGATGACCAATCAAGCAAAGCAGGGAGATCCAAGGCAGCACAGCTGACCCCCAGCCACTGGGGACATCTACATTGTTACATAAAACCACCTGGACACGAGCCAATACCCTAAGCATGCCTGGCCTCTTAGCTTTATTGAACTTTAGTGCTACAGGGCGCCCGAGGGACCATCCAGTCCAACCCCCTCAATTTTTCAGATGAGAAAATCAAGAGCTAGAAAAATGAAGGGGATGTGATAAATTTCATGGAGCCTGTGAGGGTAAGATGAAAATCTAGACTCAATCAGCTAAGTCCCCCTTCTCCAGCTTGTTTCTGCAAATTAGATGAAGAAAATAAATGACTGGGTTTTGTCTTTCAAATATGCAACGTGACAGAAAGACTTTGGGTGGGGGGGTGGATTTATCCATCATCTACTGAAGTCATGTTTCACAAATGAGAAATTGAACAAATAGGGCTCTACTGGGCCAATGTGATGGTCATTTTTAGGAAACTGTTAGTGCTTCATTTTGTAACAATACCATCCTTTCCTTAGCCAAAACTGTCGCTTCCAGCGACTGTATCACACAGTAAAACATTTAGCTTATTGGAAATCCCATACACCTATGAATTTTCATGGAAATCATAAAGAAGAGAAAAGAATTACTTCAGATTCTGGGGGAATCCACACACTCAACCGAGTGCTTACTGTGCTACTTCTGTCTACTTAAAATCGAGCCTACAGGTGCACATACAGCCCTGCTAAGTGGAACTTCTCTAACTGGAGTCAAAGTCAAGCACATGTGAGCTGTACAATATCAGTTTTGCAAGGAGATAATAATACTGCAATACGATTTTTTCTTAATGGATGATTGATACAGCAGGAAGTTAATACATTAAAATGCCTTTAGCATGGTGGACTGGAGCCTATGAGAGCATCGTTTTATACTCAAGTTGAAAGCTGAGTGGCCCTTGAAATCATCTGGTGTGGATGGAACTCCAAGACCTACAAGCTCATTGATGTGGGAAAGTTTCTTCAACCGTGTTGATCATTAGTTTCCTTACCTGTAAAATGGGGATAATAGCCCTTCTTATGAAGAAAGTGAACTGCAAACTTGGCATGCTGAAGCCTCTGAGCAAAGATAGTACATAGCTATGTATGACCCAACTGACTTTAAAAGGCTGAACAAATTTGCTAGTAAGAACGCAACAGATAGAAGGCAGAGAAAGGAGAACTAAAAAGAATTAAGATGTGTTATGTGTGTGGATACACTCCCCATGATGAATGTCACCATTATGTACTCCAAATATGTCCCAATTCAAAAAAAAATTAAAAAGTCTAGGCATAGTCTGGGGAGAGATGTCCTAAGATATAAAGGTGATTTAGTTCATGTTTTTCCTCACAAATAAAATAGTTATTTTAAAATACTAATGGATTACACTTAGAACAAATTTTACAACTTGCACTGATTTATCAAACCTGGAAAATGAAGTTAAACCAATTACTAAAATATGGACCACTGTGTCCGACCCAAGAACCATGCTGGTTCGGGGCTGGTTTTTCTGTCACATGCACATGTACTCAGTGGTTGTGAGAAGATGGCTCTTTCTGCCTGCCACTTCCTCCAAAGCAACATTTACTTGTCTGGCTTTTCCACAGTGCTTTGCCATTTTTAAAGACCTAGAAAGGTGAAGCAGTGTTCAAGGACACTACTTTGCCCTGAGCGCTAGATTCTGCACCAGTCCCAAACTCCATCCTCTCGATGCAAGGTTGCTGGATCTGTCTGCTGGGCATCGGGACACGGAATCAGAACCACCCATTATTTCTAAATAGACGTGAAATAGCTGCATGAAAACGAAAACACAGCTCTTTGGAGCTTCCTCTTCCAGGACAGGTAAGTGAATGGCTCCCACGGGGGAGGCAGAATCTTCAGGGTCAGGAGAGAGCAGGGAAGACAGGGGCTCACCCTCAAGCCTGGGTCTTGCAGCAAACTAGACTCAGTGCTGACTCACTGATGAGCTCTGGGCTGCCGGCTGAGCTATCATTTCCTATAACTCATATATCTGACACTGCAGAAAGTACTTCTCCCCGCACCCAGCCCTGCCAACCTAATCCTCCAAAAATAAAACCCCACCACTAACTTCTTCCTGTCCCTTCATAAAGCTTTATTAAAAGAAAACTCACTGATTTGCCATAGAAGTTATAAATGGAAGCATTTTAATGTTATACATACATCAAAGTGAGGCTGAGCAGGAGCAGGAAGAGTCTGGAAATGCTTGAGAAAAATGTTTTCAGCGGGGAAATTATTTGCATACAAGGCCCTCACACTACAAAGTGCCCACTTTAAGGACAGAGCCTCAAAATTCCAGAGACCAGGAGACTAGTTCTGTCAAATGAGGGCAAAATATTGGAAATGAGTTGGAAAAATACAAATTCCTACTTCCTCGTGCCATCTGTTTCCAGGCTCTGCACCTTGCTGAAGTTGACTTAACCTCTTTAAGACTGTCTCCCCAAGTGCAGAACAGGAGTACAGTCATTGTCCTTACCAGCTCAACATCTTCTTAGTATTAAATGAGGTAAACTACATGAAGAATCTAATACAGAATCTTGCTTGTAGTAAATCTCTAGTAAATTTCAGTAAACAGTGCTATGACTTTTATTGCCAGCTCTCACTGCCCCTGGGCAATGAGGAATTTTTAAGAAGAAATGTTCACTCTTTCATCTTGTACAACTACTTGCAAAGCAGTTCATGTATACTATAACAATGACAAGGGTTTTTCTAGTGCACAAGGTATAGCTTCATAAATATCGATGCCTCCAAAAGGCAGGGGGCAGCCACTCTCACCATACACAAGCTTATAGTAAAGAGCACACCCTATAAGTTTAGTCCTTTCAGTGAGAGCAGGCATTCCTGGGACGTGTAGTTTTCCTTTAATTTTGGTATTTCATTCTTCTGTACATTCCTACTGTTATATTTTAAACAGAATGAGGGAAGTTCTTGAAAAGAGTTTAAAGGCTTGAAGGCCAGGATCATTGTGAGACAGGCAGTGAAAGAGGGTGAGCCCCACGCTCACAGGGTGAGCTGCAACCAGCCCTGGATTTCACCTTATGGATTTGCTACTACTTAAGGGCTATATACAAGAGTGCAGCTACTCAGACAAATTGTGATTGAGGCAGCAGTCTCCAGCTTAGGACCCTAAGGAGTACTACTAGTAAATATGCAGAGACTCGTTCAGACCTCTGAAAGGCTGTATGCTCAAGAGAAGAAAACCATGGGGGTGAGCAAGCCTTACATAATTCTAGCCTGATCTCCATCAACTCAGTTCTGCGTGGATGGAGGTCATCTTTGCCTACTCTAGTTGTTTATGAAATTAGATAAGGTGAAATATGTCTAGAGAAAGACAGTATCATCCAGGTAACAACTTTTAAATGCAACGTGCAGCATACAATCAGCAAATACTAAACATTCCAGCTCTAAAGAAAGCCAAAACAAACAACAACACTAGGCCAGGGGTAACCATGTCTAGGCCAGGGGTAGCCAGAAATACATATATTTTAAATAACTGTTTTTATTGTATCTTAAAAGACGACAACATGGAAGACTTTACTAGTGAGCTGAAATACATCAAAGAGAATGAAATAGAAGTTCTACAACTAGAAATGTAACAACTAAGCCTTCCTACTCAATGCATTTAGCAATATGTTGGTCTTGAAAAGACTGGTATCCTGACAAATAGGTAAACTGAAGTTACTACACAGAAATATGGACAGCTGAAAGATCAGAAAATATCAGAAAGCAAGATATCTATATCTACACCCCTATCTAGCTACCTCTCTATCTATCTGGATATACAGGGATACCTTGGTTCATGAACTTAATTCTACTCATGATTCTGTTCACAGAATTCATTCCCTAACGCTGGATGCAGCTGAGATTGCAGTGTATACTATGCAATCAGAATCATGCAATGAATTCTGGGACTAGAATCATGGAAAGAATTAAGTTCATGAACCAAGGTACTACTGTAGATAGGTAGATAGATAGATAGACAGATAGACAGATAGATAGAATCTATGAAAAGACCTAACACATTACAATCCATAACAGTAAAGACAGAAAAATGGACAGAAGAGACATTTGACAAGATAATGGCTATATCCTTGTTCAAAATTGAAAAAAGGGCACAGGCTCATATTCATGAAAATCTAAGGATTTCTAAATACTAAGAAAATGACACTTGGGCACCATAATTGACATGCTGAAAACAAAGACAAATTTAAAAAGTATTAAACTCTAAAAGGTATACTGCCTTCCACAGAGCACGAGTACTCCTGATAGCTGACTTACTAACAGAAATAATGAAGGGGGTAGAGCATAGAATAAGTTTTATAACATGCTGAGGAAAAAAAACAAATGTTCAGCCTAGCATTCTGTAACTAGCGAAAATAGATTTTAAAAATAAGAATAAAAAAGCTTTAGATAAATAAAAACTTAAAAGAGACTTATTGTTAGCACATTCAAGCTAAAAAATGAGTTCCTTCACAGGGAAATTTACATGAGAATTTAGTTCAAGTTGTTTTTATGGTCATGGTATAGTTGTCACGTTTGACATTAATGATGTCCAGATAAAGACATTGTTGCGTAGTCTCTGGCCCTCTGAAGGCCATGTTATATCAGAGGAAATGAGAAGGCAGCATTCTAGCTCTGAGAACCCAGGGACACAAGCTGGTCACAGAGCTGTCCCCAGCTTTCTTCTCGAGGTGACACTCTCAGGGAGGACCTGTTCAGACTCTCACATTCCACCCACCTCGAGATCTGAGTGTGGACTTGGTTCTGTCTGGTTTCTGGATGACTCTTCTAGGCCTCGGGCCTCCATAACCTTACAACAAAGGCTCTGCTAACTTGAGGTTTTCCTCCTCCTCTCTTTTATTTGATAACTTCCTATCCACTTTTTCTAGCTCAGGCAAAGACTCCAGCAGCACAACCCATGGTTATCTCTGCTATTTCAATGCAAAAATCCTGGCAAAATCCTCCTTTAATAGCAGAGTACAGTCATTTATAAGAAAGTGGATGCACCTTAAATCCATAATGTTAACTGAAGTGAATCAGACATACAAACTTAAATATCATATGGTTTCTCTTATGTGAAAAACTGAAAAGTACAAATAAATTAACCCATTTATGGTGGGGCTGTACTGGTGCCTCTCTGTGGAGTGGCTCTGTACTACTGGTGGTACAAGCATGACTGTCCTATCAGGCAGCAGGGAACAGCTGCCTTGAGTAGTACAAGCTGCCCAATGGGATGGCCGTGCATGGGCTTTTGGTCGTTCAAGCAGGCAGGAAAGTGTTAAGGAGCAAACTCAAAAACAGAAATAGGAAAGAGGGAGATACATCTTCTTCAAACAGGGAGGAAACTAAGAGAGGTTGGGAACTGGGGAGGGAGAGAGGAAAGGGAAGGGACATGAAAAGTATTAAGATGAGTTGCATGTCACAGGGATGGTGTGCATTATGTATGGAAAATGCATGCTTATCAAAATGTCCGTTAAAAATCACAATAAAGGCAAGCATTGACCCTGATTTCCTGCCGTCCTGCTTGCTGGAGCACTTTCACCATGACTGTGAGTCCTTTTCATCAGATGTTGGGCCCAGTAACTCTCCTTTCTTCCTCAAAACTCTTTTCCTTTCCTCCAATCCTCACACCCCTCTTTCATTTGGGATAAACAGTCAAGGGTCAAACATTTCCGCAATATGCTGCCCATGCTCCAGAGCCTTTACCCTCTACCTCCCTGTCAGGCTTCCTCGCAAAGTTTTCGTCTTGGGTGGCCCTGCCATTTCTCCTCTGCATCTGCCTAGCACACTGAGCATCAGTGAAGATGACCGCTCCCAAAGGCTGCTTCAGCTCCTTTCTCATCGCTGAGGGGCCATATCCGACCCCCATGACTGAAGGAAGGAAAGGTCTGTTTTGGCTCACAGTTTGTAGAAGTTTCAATCCACAATGGGCTGGCTTAGAAGAGGCAGCGGGTGCGACTGCAGAGGAGAAAGCGTTCATGGGCCAGGCGGACAGAAAGCAGCGAGTGAGATCAAGGAAGGAAGGCAAGGCGGAGACAGACGCTTCCCGGCCACACCCCCAGTGACCACCTCCTCCAACCACATGTTGCGCTTTGCCTCCCAAATCACATTTAGCTATCAGCTCATCAGCGGAAGGAGGACTATCTCGGCCCCATGATTTAAGTGACTCCCAAAAGCCCCACCGGTGAGCACATGAAGCCTTGGGGGAACCTCTAGATAGGAACTACAACAGAGGCATTTTGGTAGTAATGTTAACAGAATTCTTGATCACCAATTACAAATAACACCATGAGACTTCATAGAGATTCTGTGTTTCCCCACTCAGTCTGCTCATTCTCCGCTAAATCTAAGCCTTTCTGACTTTCTTGGAGAGCCTGATCTGCTTTGTCTCCACACTCAACACCACACAAGCATCCCTCCTCCAACACAGCACTGTACCTGGAAAATAAGAACAGCCTTCAGAAAAAGTTAAGGATATATGCAGGTAAATCAGACCTAAGTACAGATAGTAGTATTATTTCTTTAAACTAAAATCAAAATGGATCAAAGATCTAAGCATTAAAGAAACACTAAATATGCTGGACAGTGGAATAGGTAGAAATCTGGAAGACATTGGTGTAGGCAAAGCCTCTATGAACAAAACTCCAGTTACACAGGAACTATCACAAAGAATCAACAACTGGGATCTCACCTTATTAAAAAGCTTTTTGCACAGCAAAAGAAATCACCAACAAAGTGAAAAGACAACCCACAGCGTCGCAAAAATTTTTCCAGCTGTTCTTCAGACAAAGGACTAATATCTAGAATATATAAAGAATTGAAAAAAATAAGACCTTCCAAATTTAAAGACCCAATCCAAAAATGGGCACCTAAGAATAGACATTTCTCAGAAGTACAAGTGGCAAACAAGTATAGGAAAAAATGTTCAACATCATTGGTCATTCAAGAAATGCCAATTAAAACTATGGTGAGACTTCATCTCACTCCAGAAAGAATGGCCACTATCAAGAAAACAACTAATAACAAATGCTGGTGGGGCTGTGGGGAAAAAGGAACCCTTCTCTACTTTTGGTAGGAGTGTAGTCTGATGCAACCACTGTGGAAATCAGTGTGGAGATTCCTCAAAAAACTAGGATTAGCAGTCCCATTTGACCCAGCTATTCTCCTTCTGAGTATCTTCCCAGAAGAATTAAAAGCACCATACCACAGTGATATGTGTGCACCCATGTTTACAATGGCACAGACGGTAATAGCTAAATCTTGGAAATAGCACAAATGCCTATCAACCATTGAATAGATTTTTAAATGTGGGTTTTTTTTTTTTATAGAATGGCTATTATTCAGCCATAAAGAAAAACTGAAACATTTATAGCTAAATGGATGGACCTTGAGACCATAATCATAAGTGAAACAAATCGGACACATATGTGTAAATAGTACATTATTTCTCTGGTGTGAGAAACTGAAAATGCAAATAAGATCATAAATGTACAACAGATACTGTGAAATAGAAAGAAATTGCTCAAAAGGTAAAGGGGACTAGGGAGGGGGAGGAGAAAGGAAGGAAAAGAAAAAAATGAGGGAAGAAGAAAAAACACCTGAGCTTTATGAAGAGGGAAGGGAAAGAGGTTTGAAGAGAAGGTAGGGGAATGGGACAAAAAGAGGAAACAAGGTAAGCCATGTACAGATACAGATTCCCTTTGATGAATGTGGTCATTCTGTATCAAGTTGTACCAATAAACTTAAATTTAAAAAAAATAGGAACTGTTAAAATGGAATGCATGCTTTCCAAAAGCTCAGCTCTAAATGTACCATTTGACTTATTGTTGTACAACTCTTGCCCATCATCTTCAGTGTGAATCAGAAACAACAAACAGGACACACTTAGCTAAAAGAACAAAAGGAAAGTAAGAGCAGTGGGACAAGAACTTCTTCCAGTCCCCCTTCTTCCTACCACAAAATAGAACAACTCTCCCCTATGTTCTTTGCAATATTCTCATGAATAGAAAGACATGGACATTGTTTCTCTCATGCTGGGATATTAAGTGAGCTTTAGTCAACTGAATACTGTTCACTGGCCTTTAGGTTTCTATGCCTCTGTCATCCCCCACAAGAGAAAAGTACCTGTGACCCCCATTCTCCAGCCACCATAGATCTCTTTCCCTCCTTCCACAGACACTTAAGAGCCTTTTATTCCCACTGTGATCATGTTCTCTCCTCCTTCTCTTCTGCTTCCTGTGTTCTAGCTCTTAAGGTGCTCTCTGGGCACCTTAGAGCACAGGTATTTCTGAGTCCTAGTTCACCAGATCTCTCCCTGGCAGTAGACACAAGCAACCGATCACAGATTTTGAACACTTCTTCTCTTTGCTTTCCTTTATATCTTTATTCTCACCTCCTGATCTGCCTCATGTGTACCTCATTCATTTTCTAGATGCAAAAAGAATTATGTTCTAAGAGCCAGGGATGGCGATGCATGCCTGAAATTCCAGTACTCTAGGAGACTAAGGCCAGAGGATCTCAAGTGTGATCCAAGCCTGGGTAACTTACCAACTTAGCAAGACCTTGTCTCAAAATAACAAAACAAAAAGGGACAAGGGATGTAGGTTATTGCAAAGGCTCTGGGTTGATTTCTATTATCAACCCAACCCAACCAGCAGTATCTCAGCATGTAGATCTCGTCATGTCACCGCATAGTTCTCAGGTTACTATTACTCTTAGTACAAAGCACTGACCTGAATGTGGCCCTGAAGGCTCTCCTTGTTCCAAGGCTTGTCTCCCTCTCTAGTCCAAGCCTCTGTCGCTCTGATGTGTGTTTCTATCACCCTCTTTCTGTTTTTGGCTATGAGATATTTCACGCTACATGATCCTCCTCCTGCCTGTGGAAGGCCCCTCTCATGTTCCTCCACAGCCTAGTTAGTTCTCCTAGGTCTGCAGGACCCAGGCAGCCCTCTTCTCAGCCCTTTGAGTCAAGTGTTTACCATAGTTATCAATGCCTGAGTCACCGTAAATGGACAGTGAGTGAAGGCACTGGTCATGTATCCTGAGTACTACCACCCCACAGAATCTTTTAGGGCAAAACTGACACTTCAGACTCCTAAGTGAAACTTATAGATAAAACATTAAACCAACAACAGAGGGCAAGATCCCCGTAAGAAGAGCGTCCTGGCTCTTATTCCCAGACAGCACTGCACACTCAGTAAGGATGCTCTGGACTACAGGAAGAGAGTGCATCTAGAGCAGAAGCATCTAGGTACATCTGCTCTGGAGTCCATGAAATTCCAGGGATCACTGTCCATGCTGGAGTTGATAAGGGCCCGGGAGTTGCAGAAAGTAGAGATCTACTGCCCCACACCTCCATGTGACCCATGGGGAAGGAGTAGTGGGCACAGGGAGACTGAAAGAGACTAAAGAGAAGCAAGTTAATTGCAATTCCTTGGAGCCTACAAGACACAGAGGGTTGTAACTGAAGGTCAATTACACAAGAGAAGTCTGGGCTTACAGAGAATTCGTTGGTCTGGATTCCAAGCAAAGCTCTCTGTCTAAGACTGGATTTTAAACTGTGGTCAATGTCTGTATTTCATCAGAATCATATGATAAGTATGCTGACAGCACAATCTTTGGAATACAGGAAGGTAGTATTTGTCGAGCCTTAGGGAAAGTTGGCCTGCCTCCTTCCTTCCCTCCCTCCTTTTTTCCCTGCCTCCCCTACTGTGCCAAGGATGAACCCAGGGCCTCATGTAGGCTAGACAAGCAGCTGCCACTGAGATATATCCCCAAACCCAAGGCCTTGCTTCACCCTTCGCATTCCATTCATGGTGAAAAGCTGGGCAGTGAAGCATCCCTAGTGCATACAGATTTCAGAGGAGCCTGAGGAAGATTTGGGACCGGGTCCTCGGGGCCCTTCTGAACACTGGGCAGCTGCCTGGATCTGGCTTACTACGTGACCCTGACAAGGTGTCCTGGACCCAAGGAGTCTCTTGGGCTAGCCCCACAACCTTCCCCATCCTATTGTCCCTTGCACACAGGCTTGGAAACCAGGTGCCCCAGGAAGGAACACCTCCTCCTCCCTTTCCGACCAGGAAGAGGGGAGTGAAAGGCCCTTGACTCCAAGACCCTTCCTCTTCCCTGAGAACCTGGATCCCTGGTGAGAGGAAGGTGCGACCAGCCCTGCGATGTGAAGGACACTTGGTAATTAATCGTCTAAAACCTGCCCCGTGGCTCAGGGAGGAAATGACAAAGCAGGTCTCTGATTCACCTTCCACACAGCTGCAGCCTACAGGCACATCAGAATCTGGGAGATTCAGCATCCCCAGGGGCAGGAATGGGGCTCTGGGAGACTCAGGACTCAGCACCCTGGGGCTGGATAGGCACATCAGAATCTGGGAGATTCAGCATCCCCAGGGGCAGGAATGGGGCTCTGGGAGACTCAGAACTCAGCACCCTGGGGCTGGATAGGGGATTCTTCAACCACTGACACCAGATCAGGGTTCACAGGCTTGGCCCAGCCAGCCGAGGGGCTTGGCCCAAGTTCCTTAATACAGTTCATAATACATATGGGAGCGGTTACTTTAAAAGTATAGGAACATTTTGTCCTCACTCCTGCAGCCTGCGGTCTCCTCCCATGGGCCGGTAGAAAGGTTCCTTCTTCCCCCACCTCCTGGGACATTATCATCCTACCGTAACCCCACCGCCCCTCTCCACAGACAGCTTCTCAGGAAGCCCTTCCCTGGCCATGCAGTGGCTCTCTCACCTGGCCGGGCTACTTGGATGAGAAAACTGAGCCCACTGTCACTATTTTTTCACTCCACATTATATTTTGAATATATCTCAGCCTAATTTAACCTCTGTCCTTGATTTCCTCCTGGCCACATGCCAGGCAGCCCTCCCTGGAAGCCTTGCTGAGTGTCCTGTAGCCATCTCACCATGCTGGTCATCCATCAGGTATTGGTGCTCGGTCTCTGGCTTCCACGTTTTCCCCACTCCCTCACTGCTCCTTTTCACACCCATCTGAGTACACCTACCCTTGGATGTGCTTCTTCCAGTTCATCCCCAGGCCTCTGGAGTTTCACTGACATCAGTTACACTTACCTTCTTTACTACCACCAATCATCTGAATTCAAGTCACATACATCCAGCACAGACCACAGCCCTCACCTCCACATCCAGTTGCCCAGCTTTCTCTACCAGATGCAATTTAAACTTGACAGCCCTGAAACTGAATTTAAAATACTTTGCCCCAGCTTCTCCTCCTTCTAAATTCCCTACAGAGCACAGGCCCAGAGCTCAGAGTACCTGGGTTCAAATTCAGACAACAGTACTTCTTGGCCATATGACCTTGGATATGTTACTTAACCTCTCCCAAGTCTTGGGTTTTCCTGACTCACATTAAGACGATAGCATTCACATCATTACAACAACTCAATCTGGCCACGGTGTAGGCAAACTCCTTGCACCTGTTAAAATTCTAATAACTACAACCATTATTACTATGGTTACCAATATTTTCCATGTCCTACTTGGTCCGTTTAGGTTGAAATTTGGGAGTTGTCTTTGATGGCTCCATCCCCAACAGCATCCTCTCTGTTGGGTGCATCAGGTTTTACCCCCACCCTACTATTCTACCCTTCAGTGTTCTGGAATCCACTTTTAACTGGTTTCTGCTCTCTTAGACTTTTAGTCATTTCCCACAAAGATAACAGAATCTTGCCAAGGCACAAATAGTGTCACATTGCTTTGCTTGAATGGCTCCCAAAGGCCTACGTGTAAATTTTAAATTCATTTCTGAGCTTTACAACCTGATTCTTGGCAGCTCCTGTCTCCCTGACTGACTCCCAACTTGACCCCAAAGTACTGTCTTCTGCACCCATTACTCCTCCCATCCTGGATGCTGTCTCCCCATCAGCACAGCTCCTCACTGGCCTTCTCCCTTTTGCCTTCTTTCCAGACCCCAAATCCCTCTCCCCCAGCTGCATGGAGTCCTTTTAGGGTGGCTAACCAGCAGGCTATGGCACTGTGTAAACACTATTACAAAATGCACTGTTTCATAGAGATGTTACCTATGTTCATATTTTTCCTATTATAAGTGAAAATAATGTTCAGTCAACAGCTGTTTGCACCCAGTCCCAGGCACAGGGCTTGGCACCTAAGAGGCTGTCAGTATTTAAGGATCAGAGGCAGAAACAAATCCCTGAGGGAAGGTTGACCCATGACAGACTCAGCGATGGCGTGTGCGCCCCATCAGCATGGCCCCTGGTCTGAGTCAGCCGTCTCTTACGGTTTTGACATACAATCTGCTGGACCACTCAGGCCATACATTTTGGTGCATCACAACCAATAGGTTCTCTACAGAGGGCTTCAGATGCCTCTTTCACACCTGCTCATCACTGCCACATTGCTCCCTGGTCCAGGAAAAACGTGCAACACAACACAAGCCTAAGTGAGCTCTGTCCCTTTCTCCCCAGCTGAATTTACCTCTCATTTTGCAGCTTTCCCAGAACAAAGCAGAAGAAGGCAGAGCTGCTCCTGGGAGTAGAGAGCAGGATGCCTGGGACTGGCAGAGAGCAATCCTACTTGATTCTTCATGATCCAGCCAACAAATGCACTCTAAACTCAGCCTATCTCAGAGATACCTTATGCCCAAGACTGCAAAGGGAAATGATTTTCTTTGGTGGATCACCTCCTTTTTCCTGTTATGACATAAGTTGTGCTAAAGCATAACTTAAGCCTGAAATCAGCATGAAAACATTTACAAGATCTTTTATTTTAGGACTTGGTTCTGGCTGAAGAAGAAAGAAAGAAAGGTGTCAGCAGATGCTGAGGAAGGGAGAAAAAGTCAGATGATGAGCTATGGAAGCCTTGTGTGCTCATTATTAATACCTTGCTTTTAAAATCAATGTCTTCCTAAGAAGAGTTGGATCGATGTTGCTTATTGTAATTGTATTTGATGTGCATGAGAAAGCTGGCCCCTTAAGTTTTGTGAAAATTAAAGCAGCTCTTAGGCCAATTTCTCACTGTAATCTGCATTTCCTTAAAGCAAACGCACACTGAAGTCTAAGTCGGTAATGCTTCTGGACACATATTAATAATTCAAAGAGGAATTGAATCTAAAAAGGACTAGGCAGGAAGGGATGAGACACAGGATCTAACCAGTCTCTGCCAAATTATAAGCACATCTGAGCAAGGATCACAGATCAGACTCCTCGCTCTGTATGGGAGCACCATTCCAGGAAGGACTCACGCAGGAATGTCTGTCCACACTAACTCAGTCAGATAACAGGACGTTTTTATTATTTTTTAATTTAATTAATTAATTAATTTATTTATTTATTTTTTGCGGTACTGGGGATTGAACTCAGGACCCTACGCTTGCTAGGCAAGCACTTATTCCACTGAGCTATATCCCCAGCCCCAACAGGACGTTTTTAAAGCTCAGCTGTTCGAGAAAAAAAATCTTATTCGTATTTTCTGTGGTACTAAAGATTGAATCCAGGGCCTTAGAATAAACTGCATAGACTCCTAGTCCTTGTTATTTCTTTATTTGGAGACAAGGTCTCATTAAATTGTCCCAGGTGGGCTCACACTTGTGGTCCTCCTGCCTTGCTCTCCCAGAAGGAGGCTGCAACCCTCCTTTCAGGAGAAACTAGCCAAGGAAATGGCCGAGAGGATGACTCTCATGTCTAAGCAGAAGATAACCAGTATCCAGAAAGGTGACAAAATAAATCATCTTTTTGAGAGACCAAGAGGAGATTTCGCTTTGTAAAAACAGGAAGCACAGGAAACTTCTACAACTGGAAAAAGAAAAGCAGGTTGTTGGGGCAGAAATGAGCAGCAGCATCACCTTTCTTCAGCAAGGACTGAAAAGTTTTCAAGAAGAACTCACACGGAGAGAGATTAGAAGCCTCTTCCACTGTTTTCTCCTTGGGGGACGTGGTCCCAGGCAGGCCAGGGCTGGGCGTCCAGGACAAGGAGACATCTAGGCGACGGAAGGGCTCAGGGCTCCCAGGGCTGACCTGGATGCCAACGCATCCCGCCTGCCTTTGGAACACTGGCTTCTTCCACCAGATGACCTGCTGGGGATGCCATATGGCCTGCCTGTGACATTCTGTTCAGGATAATAGGGCCTGGGTCTATGCCTGGTTCTGCTCTCTGGGCCAGGATGACAGAAGAAGAGCACGTTTGTTCTGATCCCGCTGTTGTAGCCACTCTGCAGCTGTCGCTTTTAATTTCACCACGGTGCCCTTCTGGGTTTTGGAAGACCACAACCAAGACCCAGCAAGGAAGAACCAAGGTGGAGTTGTGGCTACTCTTCCTGTGGGACCCTGGTGAAGGATAAGCAGATAAATGAAGGGACATGTGCGCCAAGACTGGTGAAGCCAGAGTGCAACCCAGCTGTCACAGCGGAGCCCCATGATGTATGGTCCCTGCCTACAGCAGCAGGAATCCCCTCTGTTCTAAGGACCTCGCATCTTCCCCCCACAAATCTCCTTCCAGAGGTTCCCAGGAGATGTCACACTTTAAAACAGTTGCTACAAAGTGTGCATGAGGGTTAAAATGCTAAGCACCCGGGAAAAGGAAAGTGGTTTTCTTTTGTTCATTTTTTTTTTTTAAAGAAAATTTTAAAGGACAAGAATTCCTGGTCTAAGTTCTTTGGTTTTCAGTTGCCAAAATTATGGCCTTATATCTACCTTCTGTATTGGAAAATAGGTAGCAGCTGCTTGTTCACAGCAGAACAGGACCAATTGCTCAGAAGAAGCTCAAGCACGACCATAATCAGTATTTCATAAGGCAGTTCTGACTAGTTTTTAGAAATATAGTTCCTGGGTAAAGGGGACAGAGGACTCTGTACTAGTATTTTGACTTCCTGTGAGTTTATAATTATTTCAAAGTAAGTATTTTTTTAAAAAACGGATTTTTCTTTTCAGAGGGAAATGAAGTCCATGGTGAGACAGGTTCAGCCTGGTAGCTCTAGACTAAAAATGAGGAGTGAGGGTCAGGTGGACTTTCTGGCCAGCAAAGCTCAGGGAGGGCCCACATTGGCTCAAATCATGGCACTTGCGATTCATCAGCAGACATTTTTCTGGGCCTTGGATTTGTAGGCTGTGAGCTTTTGATATGACTGAGTCCACAGAGACAAAGTAAGGCATTACTTAAATCTGCACATGCTCTTAGAATTTCCGATGCTAATTTTAAGTAAATCAACAGAACACAAAGAGGGTGTGAGCAAAGCTTAGTTCTTCCTCCAAGCAGGGATGAAAGACATTGACTGTGGGGCTAGACAACCTGGGTAGGAGTACCAGCCTTCCTATCAACCAGCTATCGGTCCTTGGATAGTCCAGTTAATCTCTGTCTTACTTTTTCATCAGTGAGATACAAAGCCTGACACCCAAGAAAGGGTTTATACTGGAGCACAGTTTGTAGAGGTTTTAGTCCGCAGTTAGCTAGCTCCAAGGCAGGGCAGCACGGCAGAGGAAAAGATGCTCACTGTATGCTGGCCAGGAAGCAAGAGAATGATCAGGAGAGAGGGAGGGCGACATACTCTTCCATGTCATGCCCACAGTGACCTGTTCCTTCCAATCTGACGCATCTCTTAGCAACAAATCAGCCATACTGCCCTATAATCTAAGCATCTTTCCAAAGCCCACCTTTGAGCTCATGAGGGTTTGAGGGAGCATCAAATTATAAACCATAACATTCTATCCATGGCCCTCAAAGACTTAGGTACATCTCCTATGGAAAACACTTTTAGTCCATCTCTAAGAGTTGCTAAAGTTCTAGCAGTTCGAGCACTGCTGAAAAGTTCAAGTCCAAAGTCTCCTCTGAGATTTAAAGCAAACTCTTAGCTTTGAGCCCCCATAAAAAAGAAAAGTTCAGTACACCAACATACAATGGAACAGGGCAAATATTCCCATTCCAAAAGCAAATATTAAATTTTCTATGTTCATCTGCAGCACCTAGGGCAAAGTGTGGCAAGATATGAACCCTGAAGGGCTTGTGTGGCCATACCCCTATGGCACTGTCAGCAGTTGTAGCTCTCAAGGCTTCCCTCTTGGGCTGACTTTCATCAAACATTCTATGTTCTAGGCTTCACCAGCTGTCTGGGGTCTCCACTGCACTTTCAGCTTCACTGGTAGAGCTTCGTGCACTGTCCTCACAGGGGCACAATGCCTGGCCTCACAGGCCTTCTTCTGAAATCTGAATGGAAGCCTCCCTGACATCACAACTCTTATATTCTTCATGCCTGTAAAACCAGCTCCCTTGTATCATGGCTGCAGAGGCTTCTGAGTGCTGGGATGGCTAAGTGCTACAAACTGCATCCTGGGGAACAAATTCCCTAGGTGGGTACTGTTTGTATTGTTTGGAGCACAGTGTGCTGGAGCTCTCTTGTCAGAGCAAAGGCTTTCACTTTTTAAATTATGGGCCTATGGAAGGTGGGGCCTAGCTCTTTCCTCATGTGCCCTGAAGGCACTTTCCAATTACTCTGATTCAAACTACTTGGTTTCTTTTTAATGATAATCTTTTCAGCAACCAATCTTTCCTCTGCTCCATCTTTGAAAGTGCTTTCCCTCTGGGCTTTTGGCCTTTAACATGGGCTTTTTGCTCCCAAATTTCAGTAAAAATCTGGCCAAAATCACTAACATATGTGCACGTCACAACCCCAACACTGGGCTACTTTGAAATTTCCTTCACCAGATTAATTAGCCTGGTGTCATTAATCTCTGTGTCCAGCAAAGTCTTAGGATATGAAAAAAAAAAAGTAGACATGCTTTCTTTCAGAGTGTAACACATATGATCTCAAGCACAACTGCCCGTGGGGTCCTTGTTCTTAACTGAAACTTCCTGAGTTTGATCTTTACCATATGCACTTCTATCAACATTCTGGTCTTTTGAGTTCTGGCTAGAATCTCCTATCAAGCTCATCTTACAGCATTCTAGGCTTCTTTTTGCATCTGGCATCTCCAAACCTTTCCTAATTCTTCCCTTGATACAGTCCCAAAGGCTCCTAAACCTCACAACAGTGACCCTACTCTTGGCATCAAGCTCTGCTTATTCATTTTTTCATCACTGGGACCCAGGACATGAGTTTATTTTGGGTCACAGTTTGCAAAGGTTTCAGTCTATATAGTCGGCTGACTCCAGGACAGCATGGTATGATCGAAGGCACGTCAGCGGAAAAGCCGGTCATGGCATGGTGGATGCAAAGCAGAGAAAGAGAGAGAGATCAAAGGAGGAGTATGGAAGAGAGATATACTCTTCCAGGTCATTCCCACAGTGACCTGACTCTTCCCCCAAGACCCCACCTCCTAAGAGCAAGTCACTACAATTTAAACACCTTGCAAAAGCCCTCTGTTTGAGCTCATCAGGCTTGGAGGTTGGGGGATACTTCCCAATATAAACCATAACAACTACTTTGCACTTCCATTACTCTGTAAATTGAGGATAATATGCACAGCTGCCTCACAGAATTGCTATGAGAACTGAAAGAATTCTTTACAGAGCTAATCCATTTTGTGGCACATGGGAAGCTCCATAACTGTTACTAAGCAGGGTGAGTGTCAGGCAGCCCATTCCAGGCTAAAGTGTATGATTCTAAGGCTGGAGACAATAATGCTTCCACATTATAGTACCCTTATCTACATTTATTCTCACTTCCCCTTATGAATCACTGAAGGGATGTTAATCTTACCGCTGATACCAAACACACCTGGAGATAATAAAAAAATTAAGAAATCTGGATTCTGCTCTTAACTCAGCCTTAAGGAGCCGAGGGACCATGAGAAAGGCTACTCCCCTCCACCTTCTTTTCTTTCCTCATTTACACAATCAGAGATTGAGCCAGAAGGGCAGGTGATCTCTAGGGCCCCTTCTAAGATGTGAGATTGGTGCCTGGGTTGAAAAAGACTCTTTACTCAAAGTAAAATGATTCCCAATTCACACTTCTAAATATCTCGCACAGCATCAGTGTTGCCTAGGATGCAAAGTGCATGGGCTCTCCCTGAACCCTAAGCCAGAAGCCCTCTGCCATCGCTGCCTCTGACCTGGGAGGCCAAAGCCCCAGTGGGATTTGCAGTGTAAACTGAGTCTCTGCTGGTTCTTAAGGATGTGGATTTGGTGCTCTGGTGGCATCCCAGAGGGAAGAGCAGAAGGTACATTTGCTCCCTCACTGCCCCGTGGCCTTCGGGTGCATCTCCAGCTTCCCTGCACCCAGAGTGAGGTGTTGCGCCCCCGCCCCCACAGAAGCAGCGCATGACTCTTAAAGGTACGAAGACACACTCAGGATCTCCACTTCTCCCAGCCACGCCCTGCACCCCCCTCTGTACTTCACGGTAGACAGAAAGAGCCCATAAACCTCACCTGTGCCGGGGGCAGGGATCAGGAGCCTCAGCTCTCGGCCACATTCAGCCTAGACAGGGATTAGGGAAAGAGCTGTTTTACTTTCATAGCATTGTATGCTTTTCAAAGCAAATGTGTCTTATCTAGACTTGTCCTTAGAGCAGCCCCTAAAGGATTAAGGGACAAATTATCTCCACTGACCTTCCTATTAGCTTCAGGAGGACAGAAACTGTGGCTGTTCCCTTCCCTGCTTTATCTTCACAACCCACCACTGTGAGTTATACCTGGGGTCTGCTTTGCAAACGTTTGGTGAATTCATGGAGGATTTTTCATTTTACAGAGGAGAAGTTAAAGAGCTGCTTGAGGTCATACAGAAGATGAGAGGCTTCTGCATCATCTCCCCAAGTCCAGTGCTTTTCTTATCATATCAACAGTTAATCCCAAGAGTCAAAAACAAAAAATAAAACTTTGGTTCCACGATGACATTCCACAGAGATCTTGCCATTAGGGGGCCCAAGAACAACTAGAGAAAAGCAGAAGCTGAAGCCTTTCTTACCACTCTATATTCTGGGTGTGTAAGGAGTCGCTCAGGTCCAGTATCAAATGTGGCTTCTCCTGCTCTGCTTCTTCGTCCTTTCGTCTTCCTTTTCATGGCTAATCCCTAATGAGAAATCATCTTCCAAAAAAAATAAATAAATAAAATTAAAAAAAAAAACATTTGGGCTGGGGATATAGCTCAGTGGAATAAGCGCTTGCCTAGCAAGCACAGGGTCCTGAGTTCGATCCCCAGTACCACACAC
Source organism: Dinomys branickii (assembly GCA_004027595.1). Taxonomy (NCBI): domain Eukaryota; kingdom Metazoa; phylum Chordata; class Mammalia; order Rodentia; family Dinomyidae; genus Dinomys; species Dinomys branickii. Next base: position 339,477 of record PVLD010000130.1, on the reverse strand, counting down.
AAAAAAAAAGAGAAATCATCTTCCGTAAGGGTTCTCCCTCTTCTCCTCCTACGACCACCCCAGAAGGTGCACCTTTATCATAACACACAGCCCACAGTGTGCAACAGTCTGTTGAATGAACTGCCATGAGCAATCTTGTCCCCTAATATCTTCACAGAGCACTCTTCTCATTGATGGTGTTGGTACTCGTAAGTCAACCATGATCTCCAGCTGCGAACACAGAGTATACCAGCACAACCAATTATGTGGAGACATTCTTCCATTCTGCTAATTTTGCAACAGCTTGGAGGGTCATGTAGGGATTTACTGCTTTGATAAGAGACTCTGGCTCATGTCCTACAGTGACCCCAGAGCCCTGCATCTGGTCTCCAAATTCTGTCCCAGTCTCAGGAAGTATCATGGCAGAGAGGAGAGTCACAGATGACAGTGTTGTCATGGCCACGCAAACAGGCTGAACAATGGTGAAAACACTGAGAGAAATGAGCCTAAGCCTTTGAAGGGAAGAATATGGCCAGCTTTCCTTTCTCTCTTCTACTTCACTGTAAGTGTGATGCTCGATGCAGATTCAACAAGCAGAGGTTTAGCCCAGGGGCAACTGCCCGGTCCTCAGCTCTCCCTACTGTGTGCTGCACGTTCTCTGCTTCCAGTCTGTCCTCAGGGCCACGCTGCCCTAGGGAGAAGGAGGAGGGAGGACCCATGAGCCAGGCAGGGGCCACCCGCACGTGCCAGCATCTGCAGCCTCTCCTCCCTGGCTCACCTGCTCTGAGGTGAGAGAAAGAAGCATCTCATCTCCGCCGACTACCTTGCAGTGGCTTTTTATTAAAAGATGAGTGAGAAAATGTGAGTAAAAATACTTCATAAATCATATAGGTGTGATTTGAGTGTAAAGAAGGAGTATTATTACCGGTGCTTTATTTAGTTGCAGTTTGCACCAGCCCGGGAGACTGACACCGCTTATGCCCAGGCTCTGTGAACAGAAGGTTCCTCTTTGCATGGAGGTAGCTACTCCGCAAGCTTCCAGCCTTCAACGACTTCCTGCCCTTTGCTCCCGCTGTGCTTTGGACCTGGAAATTCTTCTCTGGCTGGCAGTTTCATCACCATCCCGGAGGATCCAGCACCAGCTTCACACCTTTCCCACTGCCCTCCGTTGCTGCTTTCACTCCCCGTGCCTCTACAATGGGTTCGCCGTGGTGGGGAGCACCGACCACTGGCCACTTGACTTCCTTGTTAGACTCTGTGCTCTGAGAAGGCAACACCATGGGGGTCAACACTGAAATATGCCCAGTGTCCACTCCAGTAACAGAGGGAAGTGTGGCTGTCCCAGGCTCCTTTTGCTTTCCTGGGGGACACCTGGGGTTGCGTGCAAAAGGAAAACAACTGAGACTGAAATGTAGAGACAATCATGATCGCCAGAAGAGGGGCTGACCGACCACAAAGTGGTACACACTGTGCTAAGCACTCATCAAGAGATTGGTGCTCTTTTTCCAAATTTACAGATTAGGTAACGAACAGGTACTCTGCCTCCATTGCAAACAGTGGGATGCTAAGGGTGAAGTCCCAGTAGGCCAGAAAAAGTTAATTCAGAAGAAAGGAGAGACACTTATAATTTATTAAGATAATACTATCAGATTTTAACTTGATTTTTATCACTGTTATCTTAGATACGTTCGGCATTAGTCCCGTCGCATTCCTTCTTCTGATCTAACAGTAACAGGTAATTGTATCCAGAAAATAAATAGTCTATAAAAAAAAGCATGAGAGGATTCATGCAGGAAACAAGCCAAGATCCTGTCTTCCTAAGTCTTGGGAGTTGGTTGTGCTGCTTCCTCTACCTCTGCCTGGGAAATCGAGAGTGAGCAGTGGTCAGGGGCCTCTCCTCTGCCATCTCGGACCCTACACCAAAGCCTTGAAATTGTCAGGGACCTCAGGGAGGCAGCACCATCATCCAAGGTTAGGAGAGACAGTGCTCCGGGACCCTACAGTTCACATGCTCTTTCTTGGAGGCAAACTGAGAATCAAAGGCTCATCGGGCTCCCTACAGCTAACAGGAAGATGAAGTTCATAAATTCCTTGCAAGGAGTTGCTGGATGGTGACCCATGTTCCCTGCCACTCCTGAGAGGAAAGACTTCCTATTACTCAGTGAGGAAACAGACTTTAGTTTAAAAATATTTTGGCTCTACCTCTCAGAGCTCCGTGACCTTAGAGAAACTACTTCACTTTGCATCTGTTAAAAGTAGAAAATAATTGGGCCTGTCTTAAACAGTGGGTTTGAAGACTGCAAACATGGTACATGGAAAGCCTTTAAAACTGTGCAAATAGCTACAAGCATTAGCAATTATTATGGCTATTGCTACCGGATTAGTACCATCAGTACGCCTCCTCCTTGCCTTGCCTCCTGTCTGGTGACATTCTCTCCTTTTCTGAAAACCACCTCTGATGATTTCAGTGTCTTCTGCATTCTAAATTCTCTCTCAATATATTCTTTGGAAGACAGGATCAAGAAACTGCAGTTCAAATAATTTCCCTTTTCCTGGAACCAGCAATAGAAACACCTAAATCAACCACTCAGCAATCAGGCAAGATTCTCATAAATACAGCTGTCAGCACATTAGAAGTTAAGCATTCTGCCAGTGTAATGCACCAAATATACTTAATGTCATTATTCTTGAAATGCATCATACACTCAGGCCCACCTCTGAAATCTTTGGAGAAAAGCAGTGACACAGAGGATTCAAAATGTAAGACCTGGCTTCTTGGGGTTGGTTGGGCGATATACGGTGTACAAATCACCACTGGATTTCTCGTGGTGCACAAATCAGTCCCAGGGATGCTGAGACCTTATAGATTTCTGGTCGTGGAAAAGGTGGCTGTCTCTAAAGTACTCTGGAAAGCGGGGGTGAAGCCTAGTGCTCAGCTCCCCTCAGGTCCTGGGGTTCCAATATCTAGATCCTTTCATCTTTTTAAAGGGCTGGAAGTACGGTATGGTGGTTTAAAGACATGGTCTGCACATGTTTTTATTGTTTCCATTACGAGGTGGGTGCCAGCACCTTCCTTATGCATCAGAGCCAGGGCTGTTTGAATAACAGTACATGGTGGAAGGTCCAGGATTTAATCAATGGGCAGCTTCAACTTCCTGTTTCTCCCAGCATGTGGCCTTGGAAGGCAGCCACCGTAGCGTCAGGAAGCCCATGCCGCTGCAGGAAACCTTCATGAAGAAGCCCATATGGACAACAACTGAGGCCATGGCTCTTGACCCAGACAGGCAGCGCCCACATGAACCAGCCATCTGGGAAGGGGACAAGGGGAACCTCCAGCCTCAGCTGAGCCACCCTTGCTGGGAGTCTCTTTGCTAAGCTCTGTCCAAACTGCAGACTCATGTGCTAAATAAACACTTGTGGTTGTTTTAAACATCAGGTTTTAGAATGGTTTCCTATGTGGCTCTATAAGTGACAGGCTCTATGCTTTGGGAGAGAAAGCTTTTGTAGATCCTCTTCGTTTATCTGTCTCCTGCAACATGGCCTCCTTCACTTCCTCTCTCAGCTCAGCTGAAGACCGAAATTAGCTGTCAGAGCTGGATGTACTGCAGAGACACACAGACCCTTTGGCCAGAGCAAGGATGTGACAATTCCCCAGCAACAATCTTCAGATTATCCTTCTACATGCCAAGCAGTACAAAACCTGTCCCTAAAATGTCTCGCCCTCGTTTCTTAAAAAATCGGGTTTCCCATTAGCAATCACAGAGATGGAAATTCATTCACGGTGGTATTATTTTGCGCTGGTGAAATTTGCCTTTTTAGGATAATAATACTGATGAAGTTGGCTGACATTAATCCAACTGCACGTGGCAGGGTAAATTAGGACAGCTCTTGGGAAGTGTGTAACACCTATGACCCCCTTCACAGACATGCACATTAAGGTTACCAACGTGTAACTCAGTTCTACTACTGATACTTTATCTTAAGCAAATAGTCTAAAGTAAGAAGAAAATGATAGTGTGAGAAAAAGATGATTATTTATAATTATGAAACACTGGAGAGAGCTTAAGTTTCTAAATTTAGAGAGGTAGTAACCTTAGGTTAATATAAAAGTATATTACAGCAGCCTCATAGAATATTATGCAGCCATTAAAATAATAACAAAGATCAGCAGCCTTCAGTTTGTAATATTAAGTGGAGACAATGGGAATATGAAACTGGATGTTTTCTGATCACAGTTTTATAGAAACGAGGCACATGTAGAAAGACACTAGAAATAAATAGATTAAAAATAAAATAAGTCATTTGGGGTTTTGTTCCTCTTTGAACACCAATATTTGTAATTTTGTTAACATTTGCAATAAAAGAAGTACAGGAGACACTGTGATCAATCTATCAATCAATCATCAATGAAGCAAGCCACTTTCTGTGCAAACAAACTGAGCATCTCTTGGAGAGGAACAATCATTGCTCAGCTGTTGGATAAACCAATTATTAACACTTGGGGCCTGAGGGGTAATTTTCTTGAGACACAGAAGTTATTTTTGATGTAACTCCTTAGGGAATAAGCCATTTACACTGTAAATGTGCATTGAAAATAAAGGTAATTCCGAGATTTCAGTTAAATTAGCATTTGGCTTTGCCCCCCTTCTATTTCTACCTCCTCCGTTTTCCTTCCTAAGCTTCTAAACACAAAGTGCTAAAATAAAACCAGCAACAACACTTTCTACTTTTAGAGTGAACTTTAATCCGATTTTCACAAAGGTCCAGGCCAATTTAAAATCATGACTGTTCTTTCTGGGCCGGTAATACCAGGATTGTCTTTTGCATTAAAAATTAAGAATTCCAGTCACACTGGAGAAAGAAAACCTGGCTTACGCTTCTTAGTGGCCAAAGCTACCCCAGCAACAGCAAATGGAATACGGATTTCAATTCTGTACTTGGATATTTAAAGCCAAGAGCATTTGTGTCCCAGTTGTGTATTGGCATTAAGATCGCCTTTCTCTACTCTAAAAACATGCACAGGAAAATGGAGAATGGAAACTAGCCTTATTCAAGTCCCAAACCTCCTCCCCATGGACAGGAAGAAAGGACGCCTTCTCTGCCAAGCGTCCTTCCACTTCCCTGGATTCGTCACACTACATCCCGAGGACCCAGGTAAGGGACAACATAAGCAGCACAAAGCAAATGCCTACTTCTCTGTGTAGCAGAACATTTAAGACATGGTTTCATAAACTAATTTATGCATCTGAATTGCTTACATTTGGCTTTGAGGATAAATGGCTGCTGGGACATTGAATTTATTTCAGACTTGGGTCACACTGAACCATTTTTCTTAGTCATAAAATAAATATGAGAGCAGATAAGGGTGATTCTTCCTTGGGTTGTTGTGGAGCAAGAAGTCAGACGTCAACCATCTCAGAGGTCCTTTCCAAACTAGCCCACTCGATGCTAATACAAATGTAAACACATCAGTCAGGCAACCATCAGGGCTGAAGAAATATCTTGGGGGCTGAAATGTGAACTCCTATTTGGCTGCAAGCCTCCTAAACTAAACATCCCTGCTGCTATGAAGTACAACACGCAGAAGTCAAGATGTTCTCCATCCAAATTAGACTGAATTAAAGAAGGTTGAAGTCTAAATAGACAATAAGCAACCCCCCCACCTGGATCGCTTTTAGAAGGCCCCATAACGTGATACTATATAGCCCCTGCAAGAAGAAAAAGTTACCATTCTTTTACTCTCCTTCCTTGCCACTTAAATTACTTGAGTTGTTTAAAAGAATCTGCATTAACACCTCTTGATCAGTGTCAAAGTAAAAACTGCTTACTAGTTAAGCAATGAAATTCGTAGCAGTAAGCGCCATAGCTTTGATCTTAATTGGCTCCTGATACCTCTAGTGAAGGCAGAGTTGTTTGTGGAGGTTCACATTCCAGAAAGGGACCCCATCTCTTCTGTGCTAGGTAGGACCCCTGTGCCATTGTGAGCAGAGAGGCTGGTTGGTGATGTGCATGTTCAGGTAAGTGGTTAGAGCCACGCTGAGCACTGCATTCCCTTATGATCTCAGATTTGCTCAGGTAAAAGGTGGCTTCGGGCAGAGCTGAAGGTGTGTTTCAAAAGGATGGCGGAATTTCAGTTAATTTAGAGTTGTTTGTTTTCTTCGAACTGTCTTCTTTTTAATTATCACAATTTTCTGAGGACCTCAGTGAGAAAAGGCATGTATCTGAAGCCCGTGTCTGCCATGAAACCGATATAAATCGTAACACAGAATTTGCAACAGTGCTTATGGAGTTCAGCCAGAAGGCCCAAGGGTGGAGATCTTGGTTCCCACACTGAGTAACACAGACTCAGTTGTGGGCGTCCTTCTTGCACTTGGAAGACGGGGTCTTTGTAGAATATGAAGATGACTGTACTCTAGTGCCTTTTATGAATATTAACACCGAGGCAGCTGACCCCAGAGAACACACCCAGAGCTGGCCTTCTTATTATGGAGTCTGCTGATTGCTTATGTCCATGTCACAGACCTGGACAAATAGCAAAATATTTTTTTTTTTAATCACCACTCCACCAAATGCAAGAGTTCTCAGGTTAAAAATCAGATAATCCTCAAGGATGCCAATACTTACATAGTAGAGTTTTAAAGTTGGATATAGATTTTTTTAAGTGTGGTAAAAGTACAAAAATGAGTTAAGTGTCCTGCGAGAAATTAGCATAAAATCTGTAGAACAGAAAACAGAGATCCAAATGAAATGCACAGAAAAATGCCAGCGCTCAATCAATTTGACTTCATGTGGTAAAACCACCAAGCGGCATACAAACCTAGGCCAGAAGCCAAAGGTTCTGGTCACGGAGCTCAACTTTCTCAAGAGAACCCCCAACTCTACTTATTATCTGTAGGTCCTGTCATCCTTACATCCCAGTTCCTAGCTCAGAAAATATGGTCACCACTGTCATAATCCAAAGCCCAGCCTGACATCAGTGCTCTCATGCCTGACTGTCCTGACATTGAGAGATGAACTGCTGGGACTCCAGGGACCATGTCTGTTCTGCTTTAGTTTGCAACTGAGAAAACCGAGAGGAAGTTAGGAGGCCGCTGGGCTGTGTGATAGCCGTGGGAACTCAGACCCAAAGGTGGTGATTCTGTGCATTGCGTACCCTACATAGATCAACACTGAACACTGAACAAAGGCCTTTGCTGAAGAGGAACCCTTAGAACCAACTAGCCATGTGGCTGTCAGTGCCTGCTGCACAAGAAATGTGGGCCTCTTTGATTCAACAGTGTTAAGAAACCCAAAATGGTGACAGCAGGGCATTTTTGTTCTCGTTTGTTCTTCTGAGACAGGATTTTGCTATGTAGCCCAGGCTGGCCTCCAACTCACCATCCTCTTGGCTCAGCCTCCCAAGTGCTAGGATTACTCATGTGTGTACAAGCAAAGCTTTTTTGCCAGGGGCCAAGGATCACTGTGTAGGTCACACCCCTATGAGCTTGCCTTCAGTTACTCACTCTGATTCCTTTACTTTGATCCAGGTCCTACACTTTGATTCCTTTAAGCTAAAAGGGAAGGAAAAGGTTCCTTGCACACTCAAAATGCTCAAAAACTACTGCATGGATAAGGAAGAATGAACAAGTAAAATAGTGAAGTATCCAGACGCATCTAGAAAATTACTGAGATTTAGAGCTGCACTCACCACGAGCACTTGGCTCACTGTAGAAGTGTCACAATCATGAACTGAAAGCATCTCAGAGCTTAATAAAGCTACAGCCCCACCACGAACTCCTTGCCAGGGCCACACCCAGCACACTAAGCCATGTCTATGTGTGGTCACACTGTCATACTTTGATGTGCTAAGAAACACCAAGTTCTCACCAAAATTATTCTTGCCTTTTCTTCTCTTTATGCATTTTAAAGTGGCCACCCAGATACGCTTTTGGAGCCAAGCCATGTACAAAACCTATAAGCTTTTCATCTATGAGTATTTCATATATTGGCTGCCAGATATCCTTGGTTATAAAATAATAATAATAATAGTAGTAATGAAGCAAACTTCAAATTTAGTGAGTCTTTACTATGTCAGATTGCATAGCAATCTATGTTTTGCATCTATTTCTCCCCAAAGCCCTCACAATATCCCTGCGAGGCAGAAAACACAATCTTAACTTTCCACTGAGGAAAGTACTGTACTAAGACTATCAGAGAGGTGATGGTAGAATTAGAATTTGAACTCAGCACCATGTGGATTGCTGGGGAGTATTTGTGAGAAGGGAAATCGAGCAGGCTGAGCTACTGTTTTCTTTTAAGGTGCAAGGCTTTTAACTTGATAAAACCAGCATGTCGTTTCACCTTGGTGAACAAAAATGCAACTCTAAAACACTCAGGGTAGAAATTTCAGATATTGAAAACCTAGGCAGTTAATTTTTATAACCTGATACAAAGGCAGATCAGTGGCGCAAAGAGTGCTAAAGGAGAAGCTTTCTTGTTTGTTCGTATTTTATGGTACCTGAGGCCTGCAGAGAGGGTAAACACCAGTGATCGAAGGAACACTCAGCCAGGCTCTGATGCCCCAGGAAAATGAAAGAACAGTAACTTCCTCAGTAGATACATGATTTATCACACATAACAGAAACACACACAGCTAAAGTTACATAGGTTAATTTTTTCAAGTGGGAACCATAAGAAAATGGGAATTTACAATCATACATTGTCTTATAGAACTTAAGAGAATCTGGTTAGCATGTCTACCTCTACCTCTCCAGAGATGAAAAGTGCCTTCCTAATTATGGCTTATATTTACTGGGATGCTTTCAAGTGTTAACCTGGCAGGAGTATCTTATTTCTCTTTTAAAATAAGCTGTAGGAAGAAAGGACACAGAGTAAAAGCAAACTCATTTTACATACTCTGCTCACTGTTTACTAACATTTTTATTGTACCACTTACCTTTATAATTGCTGAGTTAGAGACAAATTCTGTCCAGGTATGTAGCACTTTCAAGCAGTAGCAGAAAAATGTTTCGATCAAATATTAAGCTTTTATACCCTGAGGATGCCCACATATGTGTATTATGTAGGGTACACTGTGTGTATATTGTATGCCTGTACCTAATTCCAAAGAATGAGTTAACCCTGAAGCCACCCCATCTTATGACTTATCATGTGCCTTAATAAGATCCTAATTGTTTAAACAATTTTGGACTGCATGTTGTGTTATTTGCAGTCTGGAATGTCCTAATGATGAAAAATCCAAAACCCTGAGCTCCTAGGAGCGTTTGGAGGACTGAGAAGGCAACTTTTCATGCATCATCTCTATTTGATTTCACATCTCTTTAAGAATATTTTCTCCATATCATAGAAAAGGAAGTGGAAACTCAGAGAAACTAGTGATGCACCCAACTTCTTACATCTAAGAGGCAGACAGGACAGGATTCCAAACTAAGTCTGTCTTCAAAGGCTAACGTTTAAAGCCTCTGTGTGGGGGTGTGTGCCTGTACAGTAGTGTCCCTTTTTATGTATGTTTGTACTTCTCCTCACCATATCTAGTCAAGGTGGCATCTATATAGCAAACATTTATCATAGTTTTGGGTCTTTGATAAATCACTAAAGAGACTGGAAATAGTTCATGAAATAAATCAAACAGAAAGAACTTCTGTCTGCATTGGAAGTTACTTACCTGCCTTCTCATGAGTCAGAAAATGTAACCTCGCTAGTTTTGTCCCTCTCCGAGCCCGTAGAGGACATCTGAATTGTATACTTAACCTGCCCAGAGACCATGGCTAAGAAAGATGTGGGTTTTAGAACAGTTCAGTTTCTAAACAAAATAGCCCAGTCCCCTCTTAGCCATAGATTTCCTTTTCTCTAGTTTCAATTACCTGTGGTCAACTACAGTCTGAGAACATTAAGTGGAAAGTTGCAGGAATAAACAATCTGTAATGTTTCATTTGAGCTTTGTTCTGAGTAACACGATATCTCTTACCATCCCACTCCGTCTTCCCAGCACCACATGGGAGGGGAGACCTCACTTTGTCCAGGGTATCCATGCTGTGTATGCGTCCTGCCTTAGTCACCGAGTAGCTGTCTCAAGGTTCGGAAGAGATGGTGTTCTATGGTGGTACTTGTGTTGAAGACACCCCTTATTTCACTCAACAATGAGCCAACGCCCAACCATAGGAATGCTGGCAATTCCCATATGTGGGAGATGCCTGAAGTACTACCTTTCAGGAAAGTGGTGAAAGTATAAGGTATTTTCAGATAGAAGGATCATATCCATATAACATTTATTAATGTATATGGTTATAATGGTTTTATTATTGCCATTAATGTCTTGCCTGATCTAGAAATCAACCTTTATCATGATGAGTAAAAATGGAGTGTATATAGATTTTGAGTACCATCTGGGGTTCCAGGCACCCACTGCAGGTTTTGAAATGAGTAAGGGCTAACCCCTATATTCAGTGAAAGATAACAAATTTATTTTGTAGGGGCTTCCATGCACCCTCCTTTTTCATAGTTGTTGCTATTTGATAAAGACGTTCTTCCTCTCCCTGAGTCTGGATACAAGTCTACAAGGTTCTGAAATCCAGCAGGAACAGCCACAACAGGTAAGTCAGGTTTGGCTCTGTGTTCTGAACCTCATCCGCTCTCCCCGTTCTGCATGTTCAAAGGGGGGAGAGGGATGCTCTTCAGGGATGCCTGAAAATTACACAGACATTGTGCAATGGCAGCATGTCAAACCCTGAGAGCAGAATGAGGTGCAATTACTGCTAACTGAAAATATTATCTATGCATTTCTGAAAATCGAGTCTAAAAACTATATTAGCAGCAGTGAAGTTTAAGTGATCCCGAAAGAAAAGGGCAAAGTGTTGTAAAATATAAATGGCAATGAAAAAATTTGCGAAGTTGCGCTATCTGTGCATCCATCTCTTTAGAGAGATAGCTATATCCATGTCCAGGAAGGGGATTCGTGGCTTTTAAAATTGCCATCGTCTTTGATTTTACTACCTAAGCAGGAGAGATATGTAGATAAACACAGCATTAAAAAATCCTATTGTGAGAAGTTGGCAGTCACTCACTCTTTGCTGCCCAGCCCCAACTCCCTTTATGACCAGGAGTAACACAGGCCAGAGGGGCCCGGGCCTTGTGTACAGACACCTGTATGACGAGCAGTTGAGAAAGGCTAGATTTCTAGCCTCCCAGCTCTGTGCTCCTACTTCAAATTACTGACAGCCTTTGCATGGGTGTATATACACTGTGAACTTCAGAATTACATTAAATCTCAGGTATTAGCTACGTGCCTGGCAGAGCGAGACCAGAGAGAGATGGGAAGGAGTGACACAGACCTCTGATAACTCTCTACTCTTCTTGGAGACCTGGCAGAACACAGCCTCCTGATTTAAGGACTGATCTCCAGGGACATCAAGCTGGACACAGTCTTGCCCATCGATGGGTGGGTGGGGAGCCACAGCCTTACTTGAAGGCCTCCCTCCAACTGGCCAAAAGACAACATCAGAGGCAGCAAAGGACAGGACGGTCATCTCTTCAGCCTTCCACTGCTGAGGTTGAGGTTGTCATTCCATTCAGATACTTTTTTGTGGACCTGAGGCCACCAAAACTGTCCTCTGGTACCCCAAATGCTCCTTGTTCTTTCCATCATCCAGGAAAGACAAATGGATTCAGGAATCCCTGCACATTCAATCAGATGAATAGTATCCACCCCCAGGAAAATAATGAATGAATGATGCGTATTGTTTGCTTACTACAAAGTACACATAAAGATCAATAAGGTTAATGTTTGTATTGTTACTACCGATGATGATTATGTTTAAAAGCCCCTAATTGATTATTCTAAAAGCAACAGAGCTCCTTTCACCACTATGTATGCCCTCTGATTTTATTGTTTCCTCCACTGATTAAATTGAGAAGGTTTACGGTGAGTGGTTGAAATCACGGGCTTTGAAGTCAGACCCAGGCCTTCAAGGACTCCATCCCTGTGAAATCCTAGCGAGGTACTCAAGTAAGGTAGAGAGAGAGGGGTACCCGCTCCTCAAACAAGTCCACATTTCAATCCCTGGGCCCTGCGAAGGGCCTTACAGACCAGGAGGGACTCTGCAGATGTGAGTAAGGATCTTAAAGCAGAGAGATTATTCTGAGTTATGTGGGTGAACCCAGTGCAAGCACAGGGGTCCCTAACCTTAGGAAGAGGGAGGCAGAAGAGCTCAAGAAGATGCAAAGTAGACTCTTTTCTAGACCCAGGCCCTGACTGTAGCCCAGAAGGACTCATTTCAGACTTCTGACCTGCAGTATCATGCAGGAATGAAATCTGTATTGTTTTAGGCCACTACATTTATTGCAATCTGTGTAGCAGCCCTCGAAAACTCACTGATGTTCCTTGAGCCTGTGAGTCCTCTTCCACAAACCAGAATAAAAAAGCATGTGTCCCCACAGGCCGAGACAACAGAGCAAGAGGAGGAGGACAAAACACCTCATTGCCAGTGCAGACTAAGAACTCCGTAAGTGGTAGGTTGCTCTGCGTGTCCCTTTACCACCTAGGAGTACAAGTGTATTCATCACCCATCACAGTAAACAGCTCTTCCAGCAAGCGTTCAGCATTTGTATCCTAATAATGCCTCTCTCTGGAGTGGCTCCCAGTACGTTTGCACCCATACCATCCGGCCCTGGGGCTCCCCTGGAGGAGGACACTGGGTGTCCACTGGGACAGAGGCTCCCCACGTCACTCAGAGCCATAGTCCGTAGCCTGTAGCCGGAGTGCAAGGCATCTGCTTCCAAATAAACGTGACTTATGGGAATCTGCACATACCACAACAGAAGCTTAACAGGAAACAAAAATGATAAAGCCAAATGACGACAGCCTTGCTCAGTGCAAACCCAACCGTTTCCTGTGTGACCTTTCCCTGGGGCCTGCAGGCCCCTGTCTTCCAAGCGTGGCCACCATACTCTTCTAATGCCTTCAGTCAATTGTGCAAAGCTCGAGGGGAAAAATAAAATCCCATCCTGGCTGCAGCAGGCAATCACGTTCTGCCCTGAAGCATGAAGTTTGATTACCCTTATCTCAGTTTATCATTAAATCAGAAACTGTTGTTACGAAGACTGTGGCCCGGGACTCCATGTATGAAATGATATAGGCCACTCAGCAGAAATAAGCCAGCACTCCTTTTCTTTCATAATTTAAGATCTTTTGCAAACTAGATTTTTAAAAAGCCTCTTTAGCTTTGAGCAGATTTTATTACTGGCTTCACTCCTTCAGGAGCCAGCAGAGATGCCTTTGGCTCAGATCTTTCTCACTATGCTCCAGGCAAGAGGTCACCGCTCTACCCAGTGGCCTGGTGCCATTATCCTTGAGGTTTGGGAGCAGCTTTCCTCCAAATGTGATAATTACACAATGGCATGAGTTACCTGGGGTGTTTGTTTAAAAAGAAACACAGACTCTTAATCAGGCATGGTGAGGCATGCCTGTAATCTCAGCACTCTGGAAGGCTGAGGCAGGAGGATTACAAATTTGAGTCTAACTTGGAAAACCTAGTGACATGCTGTCTCAAGATGAAAAAAAATCAAAAAGAGCTGGGGCTGTAACTCAGTGCAAAGGCCCTGGGTTCAACCTGCAGTGTATGCTTTCACTTCACCCCCTCTGCCCAAGTAAAGGAAAGAAGAAAGAAATTCCCAGGCTCTACTCCAGATCTAGAAAGACAGATCCAACAGGTCGTGGTTCTGGGAATCTGCTTTCTAATCCAGTGTGATTTTTCATGAATTTTGAAGCTTGAAGACTATGGTAAAGACCAGAGAAGAGTGACCACAGGGATGGTTTAGAAGTGTGCCTGAGTTTGTGTGATGCGATTCAAATTCTACCAGCTCAGGGGACTCCAGTGGATGACGCACACCAGTCATCTAGTTGTGTCGTTTGGGGCACCCAACAGCGGGGGACAGACTTCTGACATCATGATTACAGAACAGTGACCTATGGGCTTTTCACCTACATATCAAGGTCTGCAGTTCCTCTCAGGCCCCTGAACACCCTCACCACATCCCTGCTGCAGTCACCCTGTTCCCTGGCAGTTGGGGCAGCAGAGCTTGCAGAACTGGCTCTGGGACTGTGTATCATTTAGAGATGTGATAAAATCATATGCGGAAAGCAGCAGAGGACCAGGGCTAAGAGCACCCTCTCTGGAGCCAGACTACATTTATTTTTATTTAACACACTGACATATTTATAGCACTTGCTACATGCCAGGCACTATTATAAGTGCTCTTCAAATATTAATTCACTTCTGTCTCACAACAACCCTCGGAGGTGGGCTATCACTGTCACCCACGGTGAATGTGAGAGGGAGGGCTTCTGGGGATTGAATCCAGGGCCTTTACCATGAGCTACATCCCGACCCCTTTTTTCTTTTGGCTTTTGAGACAGGCCTTCACTAAGTCACAAGTTATCCAGGCTGGGCTTAGACTTATGATCCTCCTGCCTCAACTTCCCAGGGTGCTAGGATTACAGGTGTGTGCTGCCATGTGCAGCACCATCTATCTCTTATATAAAAACTATAGCTCAGAGAGTTCAGATAATGGGCTCAAGATCACACTGCTAATCAGTGACACAGCCTGAATTCCTATATCCCAAGGGCTGGGTAAATTTGGGTTCTCCACCACCATATTCTGTCTTGGAAACCAGTGCCATGGTTCCATCATTCTTCAGCTGTTTGACCTCAGGAAAACTGCTGACCTCCCTTGCCTCAGTTTCCCCCAGTGTAAAATAAGAATATTATTAATAACAGTACCCTGCTAAAAGAATGCTGGTGCAGTGATTTAACGCATGTGCTTTCTCCTATCAGCACACAGTCAGCACTCTTGATATGTCAGCACACGGCAGTCTGTCTTAGATTCTGAGGGGTGGTGTGAGGATTAAATTAGATAACATATTGAAAGTGCTTGGCATGGTGCCAGGGCACAAAATACGCATACAGTAAGTGCTATCTGTTATTATTAGTCCAGATGAGCCAGGCTGGTTTATTTTAGATTCTGTCTGGGGCAACTGTTCTGTGGGCAGGGGGAGGTAGCTTGCCCTTGACTCCAACAACCAACTGGGTGAGAGCCAGACCCGTGACCAGACTAAACAGGGTCTCTGTTTAATGTCACCAGAATACTCCTGAGAAGGTCCCCACACTGGATTTGTTTATGCTTAATCGTCTTTCTCTATTGACCCACCTTCTACTTTCTGATTGATCTTTAATTGGCAGTGATACCTCAGACTTAGGTTCTGCTCCAAGACTGTCAAGTAATTGTTAACTTGGAAAAGACTTAAATAAACTAGGGAACACTGAGCCCCTGGAGTAATTCTTGGCAGAGGAATAACCTTGATAATTCCCCAATGTAACTAACTGTTCTCAAGTCACTTCTCCCTTATTATGGGTTCTAACAAGCATGCTTATACAGTACTACTGAATTTCTGGTCTTTCCTCTCATGAAACTTCTCTGAACTATCAAACCTAACTGTGTGTTGATTATAAGTTAAGTTAACCGGGAACGGTTTGGCAGGGGCTTGGGAACCAGGCCCAAAGAAGTCCAGCTGGGGAGGAATTTGGCATGGCAAGGAGAAGAAGTGGGGGGAGCAGAGAAGGCGCCGAGAGGAATTCAAGGAGCTGACGAGAGTAGCAAGGTTTAGACTGAAAGCTCAGACTCTGGAGGCAAGCTGAGGCCCCAGAGATGCTCACACATGAGGCCCATTCCTTGCAGTTCACCAGCCACGTTAGGCTGTATCTGCAGTGAAATAAAATGTCACTGAGGCACCATGTTTCATAAGGTATTTGCTGCACACCTACTATGTGCGACTCACCCTGCTAAACTTACAGATGTAGTCAAGGGGCAGTGTACAGAGCCTGCACTCCGTACTGGGCCCAGACTCCCGCTCAGGCGGCCACCGTGCTGTCCACGCATTTCTGTTCTCTTCGACTTCCTCTCTCCACACCCCTGCCCTCCCCTCCAAAATCGCCCATATGCACAAGTACTTTGCTTTTCACTGGAGTCTATGTCTAGATTCTTTTCAGGTTAAACAAACAAACAAACAAAAGCCAGTGAAGCCACAGTCTTCCCACTTGGTTCTATTAAGCAACTGGGGATAATGGTCTTGCTGGAGATTTGAGGCAAACCGTACTCTCCTCTGTAAGCTGCCTGTTTACCACATATCCAGTGGGCAGCTGATGTGGGATTTTACTTCTGTTCACGGACCCATCTACTGAACTGCCACAAGACTGATCCCATTCATATTGATGGTTGAAGATGTGGGGCCACCTGCTGAATGGCTAAGACCCAGAAGCCCAGAGGCACCTGGTGAGTCTTTGTGGGCTGCACAGCCAACTGCCTCAGTACACCTGAA
This sequence comes from Dinomys branickii, assembly GCA_004027595.1. Lineage (NCBI taxonomy): Eukaryota > Metazoa > Chordata > Mammalia > Rodentia > Dinomyidae > Dinomys > Dinomys branickii. The sequence goes on along the minus strand of PVLD010000130.1, from coordinate 323,126 downwards.
ACACAGCTCTGCTGTAGGTGTGGACTCAAACGTGGACAGATGATCCAGACCCGCTTGCACCCCACCCGGGGCCTTGGTCTAAGCTGATCTCTATGCCTGGAATGCCCTCCCCCTCAGCACTGTCCACCTGTCCAAATCCTACCTAGTTCAAGGACCAGCTCAAATATCAGTGGCTCCACCAAGCCTCGCCTGACCACCCGGGCCAGAAATAACCTCTCTCTTCTCAGTTTCGCAGGTCTGCGGTATCTCCTCTGGCACGCCACTACACACCCCCTTTGGCGGCGGCTGTTTGTGCTCCCCAGCTCTCTACAGCACTCAGGAAGACCCCTGAGCTCTGCAAGTGTGTCCCATCCCTCTGAACCCGGCCCCCCACCCCTCTCCGCACAGAATAGACACTGGTAAAACAAAGGCTTGTGCCATAAATGGCCCAAACAGAGACTACAATATTCCCTATGCCTCCTTTGGCTTCTCTTTCTTCTGTGGCTTTTATGAACATGTTTATTTGATCTTTCCATTACTCAGGGAAGGTTCAGGAACTTAATGATACATGTAAATAACACCATAGGGACCAAAAATGCTTCCAAAGACCCTGCTCCTCATGTGAGGCCCCGGGAGGAGGAGTAGGGGGTCCCTGGCTTACTGACAGCCTCTCCGGGGAATGATAGTGTTCTTTTCTCAAAGAACTTCATCTGCTCTGGTTGTTACGTGCCAGTTCCTTGGCAGAGTGGGAATTCCTAACTTTATTTTTAAGTACAGACTCCAATAATAGGCTGAGTAATTGCATATCTTCCAGAGGCCTTATTATACATGTACCAACATATTGAACTTTTAGAACCCATATTATCTTCCTGTAAATATACGTTGGAAGCCTTAAATTTCCAGCATTATGTGTAGTGGCAATGAGTATTTGGCTTTTTGTTCCCTCTCAAGGTATCTTGAATAAAGCATAAACTGTAAACAAAAAAGTACTAATGCACCGGTAACAATTTCTCCACAATGTGTCTGATTCTTTATAAAGCTTAATGGGCCCCCCTACAACCATCACTAAGAAAAATACATGGTTCTGTGAAAGTCACTGCCCAACCTGGGGAGTAACTTTCCACCCAGAGCCTCACGGTGGAGTGGCTCTCACTGTTGCTGCTGATGGGACCACAAACACTCCTGGGAAAGGAGACGAGGTACGTAATAGGTCTTCGCCCGCCAGAGCAGGGGTTGAGGAAATGAATGTCAACTGCAGCCAGAGGCAGAAGTACTTTTGGGTAGAAAGTGACAGATTTTTCCATTTGTCTCATCCCACCATAATCTTAAGACTGGGGACCCCAGTGTGGAGAAAAACAAGTGGAGAAAGAATTGTGATGCTTGAAAACAACAGTGTCATAATTAGTTGGCCAATGGAATAAGGATGCAAGGAGACTGCTACAAGATGCTTTAGTTCAGAAAAAAGGTCAGGGTGAATGAATACACCTGTACTGGTTAATCTCTCATTCAGCATAAAAACGTCCCCCTCCAAAACATGACTCATAGTGAAAAAGAGTTGTCAGAAATAGCAAATGGAAACACAGCACAGTGGGCTGGGTTTGCACAATCAATTTAGCAGCGCAGCAATGAAAACATGAAGGGTATGTTCTAAGACCAGAGTTCAAATCTCGACTCCAGTATCCTGCCAACCACGTGTCCACAAGAAAATGACTTAATTTTCAGTTCCATGGTTTCTTCCTTCTGTGATAATAACAGAAGCTAAAAAGAGTAAATAAAACCCAAAAGGTACAATAGACATTGTGAAAGGGAAAGACATTGCTCAAAAGGAAGTAACAACTGGGATGTAGGGAAAGGAGAAAAGAAAGAAGGAAAAAATATACACAAGGTTAGCTGAGATAATTATACTGCTGATGTCTGTTGGTTTATTGAAAGGAACAGTTAACGCTTAAATTTTTTTCTTGACAGATTTTGCATGCTTATCTGGTAATCTGAACAACTAATTTGAAGATAATGATATGCAATATAACAACCATTGTTGAATTCCTACCATCGTGTTTAGTGAAGCTCTGTATCGTTTCTCATGTTTTTTTATTACTATTTTTAATTCTCTTGAATTGTTTGATCGATCTTGCATTCTTACATCTGGTAATCTGAACAACTTTGTTGAAGATAGCAGTATGTAATATAACAACCATTGTGGAGTCCTATCATTTTGTTTTAAAATTCTGTATTATTTTTATTGTTTTTGTCTTTGTTGCTGTTATTTTCTTATTTTTTTTCTCTTAGAAAAACAAAAAAACAGAACCTACCTCATGCAACTGTTCTGAGGGTGCATGATATCAGCAGGATGAAGACATTACCATGGTGTCTACGCTTAACTGACCCAAACTCACAGTCAGTGTCAGGTATGTTGCCTGTGCTGCTCCTCCCCCAAGCTGTTTTGAGGTTAATTTTGTTAGTCCGTGGGAGGAAGACAGGATAAAATACTGACTGGCACCAAAATATGAGAGTATCTCTTTTGCACATCAAAATCCAGAAGTAGTATTCCTAGTTATAAAAGTTTAGGAAACAAACGGAAAAGCTTGGCTATGTCACCTAACCACGGCATATACCTAACGTGCTGAATAGGTAGCTTATTAAGGAAAAAGAAAACACAGCTAAGCCATTGGACATAGATCTGCATTCAGTTCCATCTTAAGTCTGGGGTGGAGATGAAGGGAACAATAGTAAAGCATTAGACAGGTCCTTCTCTGTCTTTAGCCACGTGGGACCCCAGGCTAAAGGCTCCTTCAGTCCTTCCTTCACCTCCGCGACACAGTGTGAGATGAACAGGGTCTGACTGGCTCCTCCAACGTTGCCATTCTCGTGATTTCACCTCACGAAACCCAGAGAGCCCTTGCAAGTTCACCTAGGGTCAGGGAAGAGCCCTCCTAGGTGCAGCGTGCCAGTGCAAGCCAGCGGGGGCTGTGAGCAGGCGTGCACCCAGCCCTGGATGTGGGGCTGGCATAGGCTGCCAGACAATGGAAACTTCCTGTTTGGGGTGTTAACTTTAGTTACCACAGCCAGACAGTGCTTCCAGTGGTGTGGAAGAAAAAACTGCTGTAGCCAGCTGTGCTGTTCACAGTCGGATGGATTCTGTGTAGCTCCAAATGGTGGGTGGAGCCTGCAGCCTGCTGTAGCCAAGGACAGGATGATGGATGAGCTACACACTGGGTCCAAGTAGAGAGAATGGCAGAAGTTCACTTCAGGGTTGTTAAAATGCTAATCTGGGTGAGTTAACAAAAGCCAAGCAGAAGAGAAAAGGTTGAGAAATAAGTACACTTCATGTGGTCTCCTCGAGGACCACAGATCACATTGGCTCACCGTTGAGTACTTTAGGGTTGTTTTTCAAAATAGGAAGGTTTGGTAGTTTTCCTGTTGGGAAAAATGGAAGTAATTTCAACACTGCTGTGGTCAGGGTCCAAGGGAGGAAACAGTCAACAACAGCTCTCTCAACTGAAAAATGGTACCGTATGCTTAATACAGTTACGCGATTTTTATTCTCACCATGTGGCATGGGAATAAATGAAAGTACCCCCCCCAGTGGAAGTTGGCAGCTATTCACGAAACCATTGGCATCCTAAGACAGTGGCTTTGGTAGATTTTCACACTAAGCCTCCACTCACATAAGACCCAGAGATTGCCCGTCTTCCACTCTAATGCTCTAATGACAGTCTCAATACATGAATTATACTAACAGTATATTGTATCATCTTTAATCTTAAAAGCAGGAAGGCTGGACCACAGTAAATACTTGGTGAAGACAGTCTTGCTTTAAACTCTTGAGGATTAAATCATACGCTGCAAAAGAGAGACGTGTGGTTCCAGGTCTTGCCAAGTGATCTGTGTTGTTCCTCTATTTCTTTTTATTCTTGCTCACATTGAACATACAGAGACGTGTCTTGCACACTGGGAGTTGAATCACTGGCTACCACAGATCCTGCCAGAGGACAGGTATTCAATAAATACTGCCTGTTTGGCATACCCCAATTGCCTCTTGCTTCCTCTAGAAATGAATCTAGAATGCGCAACCTTAAAGCCTATTAATTGAAATAAAAGACAGCATTTTATCTTACAATATGCTAAGGAAGGAGTTTACCTCCTATGGTTACACTAATAATGGTTAGGCATGCAGCCAGGCTCTTAGCTCTCCATAAAATCCATCAGAAGAGTGAAAAATGACCCTATTTCAGATGCATTTTTCACTCTTTGTATCTTAGTGAAACTCACAGGCAAGAACAATGACTAAGCTAATTACCATGGTTCATTACGATGGAGCAGCAAGAAGTGAAGAACTTCTCCAGTTTCACCAGGTCCTTAACCACTACACCAGGTCCTTAACCACTACAGGCATCTTTGTAAATCAAAACTCTGGTTCTTGTTTCCTTGCCTGTGGCCATAGGAACTATCCCACAAGACTGGAAAGTCCACTTACCCAAATACAGTCACAGGATAGGGCCCTCTGCAGCCAGCAAGTGGAGTGAAGTCCTCCAGATTTCTAAGTTGCTCTCACTCTAAGGACTAGCAGATTTGCGTTACTGCCATCATTCAAATCCATCAAACCAGGAAGACATGCCCAGATGGTGCTATTAGAGGGCACCAAGATTTTTTTTTTTTAAAAAAGAAGGTAAAATGCCCACAAGTCTAAATCAAACTCAAGTTAACCAGCTATCTGGCAACAGGGAAGTCACAGTATTTTGGGCACACTGTCCTCCTGCATCACAGAAATGTTCCTCAAAATAGGTTATCTAGGTAGCATCCCTAGTAAAATTGAGTGTAGGCAGCAGTATTCTACAGGATCCAGTCAGAAATGGTAGCAGGTTGCTAATCTAACTAAATGGGCCAATGGAAGAAACACATTTTGGAAATCATAGAGTTCTCTATTCAACTGTCTTTGGTGACTACATTCTAAAGGCCTACACAGAAGCAAAAACACTATGAAAAACAACTCAGCTATGGCTGAGCTATACTTTATTTATCGTAATATGTTTAGGTTCATGGCAATATAGACCCAAACCAGAATTTGTCTGGCCATTTCTATTTGCCCAAGCCCGAGTAAATGTTTGTGTAAGATCTACCAGCTTGACAGAATTCGCCTGCCACTCACTACACTAAACGTGACTACCCACGACTTAATTTTCTCAGTTAAGACACCTAAAAGAGTGAGGGCATTCGCTTTTGAATAGCACGAATAAGCCAGCATGAAAATCTATTGTTACAAACCCCTGAAAGGATAGTAAAATCCTCCCCGGAGCTGTCTAAGATTTTGCAATACTATTTTAAAAAAAAGGAGCCTTGGAAATTTTCCCCACAAGGAGTATATCTCCCACTCGGAGGACAGAGCACAAACCAGTTTAGGAAAATGTTAAACCTTACCCTAGGGCTTCATTCTTGAAATAAACAAAAATAATTCACTTCATTATCCCAGATATTAAGCAGAGAGAAAAACAACATTAAAAACACAATACCTATCCTCTTCTACTGCAGACTTACATTCTTACTAGCCAGAAGTTTGAGGGGGACTACCCCAGACAATTTCTCCCAAGTAAGCGGAAACAGTACGGTTATTTTTAAGGAAAAGAGGCCGTAGTGGCAGTTCCAATTACTATTTACAAAGTCTAGCAAGGAATCCATAATAATGATCCCTTGCCCCCTTGGTGAGAGGCTGGTGAGGAGCTGGGACACCAAAATATCCGAGCGCAGCCATGAGTTCCTCTAAGGCTAGGATTCACAGGGGGCCACCACTGCCCCAGCTCCACAGCGTTTAGCTTTTTACAAGTCCAGGATTTAAACAATCACCGGACAGTCACGGTCCTGGTCGGCACTGAGCAGGAATTCCTCAAATCCCGTTTTCTCTTCCACATCTCCAAGTCCTTTTATGACCTTTCCTTTCAATCCAAGAGTTCTCCGTGACATCTAGGGGAAGCTCTAAGCCCTTCCAAATTACCCAAGGCCAGCTGCTGCGTCCTTCTCTGCAGATCACAGACACACATCCCTGCTGTCAAGACGAGAAATAAAAGTTTCCCTACCTTCCTGGAACGGCACCATGGCCCCGCGCCGCGGCTCCCTCCCGGCTGCAGGACGCCCCTGGCCGCGCCGGAGAAGCGGCTCAGGCTGCATCGACTGCTCCTGATTTGTTTCCATCCATAATTGATGGGAAGAGAAGAGCGTCACACGTCTCCGCGCGCAGCTCTTGCCGCCTGGCGGAGACCCTGTCCAAGAAGCTTCCGCAACGCATTTGCAGCCCGAGAACAAAGCGCGGAAAGTTGCCGGGGAGAGTGGCCGAGAGGAGAAACTGGACGCCCGGAGCTAGGTCGGCAGCTCCGGCCGACGCAAGGGAGGAGACGAGGAGGGTGGGAAGAGGTGCCCCTCCTCCGGGACGGGGCTGGGGACTTGGACGCGGGCGGGGTGGCCCCCGGCTCCCAGCGCCCGCCCCCGGCTGCAGGCGCCGCTCCGCCCCAGGCGCTCGGGAGGGCAGCGCGCCCGCTGGGGCTGCGGCGGCCAGGCTCGGCGTCCCCGGTGCGTTCCCGGGCCCCGGGCTGCAGGGGGCGTCCAGGCTGTAGCAGGATCGCGCGCCCCAGCTCTGCTCTGCAGCGCAGCCCGGGTCCCGATCGTGTACTCTGCCTGGCCAGAAACTTTTCCCCGCTCCCCTCCGCTTCTCCTCCCTCGAGGAGGGGGGGACACTCGGAGCAGGGCCCTCCCCAGGCCGCCGCCTCGCCAGTGTGCTCGGCTCCGCGCGCCCCGCTCCGCGCGCCCCGGTCTCGGCTGGCAGGAGAGCTGCTCGGAGAGGAGATGGACTCCCCGGGGCCACGACGGCGCACACACATGCACGAACACACAGGAACACACGCCCACACGCGCGCTCGCGCACCCCGCACCCCGCACCCGGGCGCCGCCACTCAACCCCTGGGGCTCGGGTCGACCCCGGTCATGCACCCAAACCCGGACTCAGACGTGTAAAGACGGGCTTACCTCATGGGTGGGAGGGGGCTGGCGAAAAATAAAAAGCTTGTCACGATCGAGGGAAAAAGAAAACAGAGGCACCATGGAGAAACAGATCTCCCTCCGTCGCCCTCGGCCTTGGTTTCCTCCCTGGAGCCTGCAACTCGCCACCCTCGAACCTCGCAGCGACCGCGGCGGCGGCCGGACAGAGCTGGAGCCGAGCGAGCCGCCGCACGGCAAATGGTGAAATTCGATCCATCTCCAAGTCAATCCATCAGCCCGAGCACGGCTTCCTCCGCGCCCTCGCCAGCGCGCCTCGCAGTCCCACCCCCGGCAGGCTCGCCCAGCGCGTGGAGCCCCCGCGCGGCGCCGCCGAGCCCCGCGGACTCCGGGCCCGCGCCCCGCCGAGCCCGGCCGAGCCCCACGGACACCGGCCCGCGCCCTCCCGCCCCCCTGCGCAGGTTGCTCCTTCCCACAGCCCGGCGCCCGAGCTCCGCGCGCTGGCCGAGCCTGCCACAGACAGCGAAGCAGCCTTCTCCTGTCCTGCCTCTTCCCTCACTTTCGGGGCTGTCCCCCAGACAGCCAGAGGACAAATCTTTGCAGGCCGGCGGAGCAGAGGGCGCAGTGGTTCCCTCAAGTTCTGCCTGAGTTTTCTAGTCTCAGATTTATTTTTTAAGCGCATCCTTGCAAACCCGCCCCCGCAGGACCCCGCCCCCCTCCACACACAACACAGAGCACACTCCCCAATTTCTCTTTATAACCGCTAAGCAAAACAGCTGGGAAGAGGCAATCAAACATTGCTTTATCTTTATAAAATACAGAAATTGCCTACTAAAAATCCCATTTCTACTTTGAATGAAAGCCATTCAGTACAGTATAATTTTGCAGGCTAATGAGCCAGTTTTACAGACGAGGGTTTCGTGTAATACGTTGTGGGGGAAAAAAATGAAAATGTCCTTGAAGTGACATCATTTAAAATTGACTGTCACAAATGAAAGAGGGAAAAATAAGTCATATATTCCCCCAGATAAGAGGAATTTTAATCCAAATTTCCTTTCCAGGAATGGGCTGTTTATTAATTTCCGGTCGAATTCGGTGTCACTAAGGGGTCTAAATTACTGGAATGAACCAGGATGCCCCCGCTTAAATAAAAAACAAAGAGCATTTCTGTGGAACTTTTAATATGTCTTTAAGTACGGTTAATTGCCGTGAGAGAGTCAGGACAAAGAAGGAAGAGGATTTGCCTTTTCTTGATGCTTCCTGCTCCCCGCGAACAAAGTTAGTTACACGTTTACATTTAGGAGTTGTTTCTGGAAGTTCCTCTGACAGTGTTGAAAAGGACCTGAAAAAAGACACCCTCACCCTCAAGACCTGCTGCGGACCCATCCGGAGACTTGTTTCCTGGCTGCTTAGCACTGTGTAGTCAAAAGGAAAGAGGGTAGACGAGGGGGAGTCTTTTAAATATAAACCCTCTTCCTGCTGTTCTCCCTATTGCAAGAAAGGGTAGGGGGTGGAAAGAACCGCGCTGGCAGCCCAGCTCTGTGATTTTTCTGTGGTGAAGTCTTTGTGGAGGGGCTGGGAGATGTTTTGTGGCTCTGACATCACCGCAGGTTACTTGGCAGTCAGGGCCCTTCCCAGCCAACTTCTGACCCAGAAAGCTGCGCCTCTTGCTGGCGGCCAGGCCGTGCCTAAGCTCCCCATCTAGGGAACAGGCAGAGCCCAGAGCAGGCAGCGGACGCTGTGCTCTGAATGAAGACGAAAGGAGGTGGTCCCGGGATTGAGGAGGACTCAGATCCCACCCACCTGGAGGCAGAAAGCTGGTTCCTGGTCCCCAGTCTGCAGGAGCACCAAAGGCAACAAAATAAAAGCTCAAGTCTCCAGATTCTTGAGTTCTTTGCTCTAATTCCACAAAAGCCAACTTCACAGAGCAGTTTCCCTCAGTGCTCAGAGCTAGGAATGAAAACTGAAGGCAGCAGAAGGGTGTGCCACGAGGTGCTGCAAGCCATGGACTAGAGGTGTTTCCAGTCCAAAAATGAGGCCAGACCTCCACGTCCATCCCCAGGTTTGGCCTTCCCTGCCAGAGGAAGAGGCAGGGAACCTCCATGGAGACAATGGTGTCCTTCACTTTTTGATGAAGATCAAAATACTGCCCCAAAGGAGCTGTCTTACTTCTGGCTTCTAGAGAGAATCTTGATAGGAAGACAATACTTTCTATTTGGACATTTGTGGAAAGAAGTAGAAGGAAACTGTCCCCTCCACGAAGCCACCACTGTCCCAGCTGACTGACACTTTGTCCCATCAGTTCATTTGACATCCTTTTAATGCTGTTCTGTGCTCCAGCACCCCTACCCCCCACTTTGTGCTTTGGGCACCAGCTTTGCCTGGACCCCTGCAGTTCCCCTACTGCTTTCTTGGGTACTCTCTCCCCATATTGTACTGTAGCTTCATTTGTGCTTTTCTTAACAAAAATGAAACAAATGTTTAGGTGTCACGGTTTTCCTCACTACACGAACCTGTTGGGTGAATCTAAGTGCCTCTCTTCTGCCATGGTCTTGTCCTCTAACAAGTCATGTGCTAGAAAGTTTGACATCCCACTGGACACTTCCGGGTGCCAGAGTCCTGGTCTTCCGTACCTGGAAGCCCCAGTGCCCAGCACAGTGGTAGGCAGTGAGTAAATAAATGCTGGTGAAACACATCTGGGGACAGGGCCTACAACTTCCTCCCACTCACTAGGACACTTTTCCAAAGGAGGGGAAAAACATCCTGGGCTCAGCAGGGTACTAGCATAAGCAGGTTATGCAAGGTCAGTGAATGAGCGCCTGAGTGAATGTTCATCTCTGGCTATTTTCACAACCAGAAGGAAAAATGTTCCTGCTCTTCTCTATGTGGTCAATGATCACGCTTTAGTATTATGCGTGTAATAAGTAGTATACTTGTTTTACAATCTAATTTTAAGTTTAAAGAGCCATCTGGATAGTATAGAAAATCTTTGTGTATAATTGTCCATAAAAATTACAACCAGAAAGTACAACTCCTTAACTTAGTTATTAACCTAAATGGATGTCCCAACCCTGTTCTAAGCATTTGTAGGTACCTTTACTATAATCGGTATAATTGTTCGAGTGACTTGGTTAATGCTACACCGGTAGCCACTAACTATGATTTGTATCATACCCCTTATTTAATTGTAATAATAGTTAACAGCCAGGTTACAGCTATTAAGGAACTCTCTTGGGTATTATTCAGCCTGGATTCAGACCCTCCCCCTCTCCCTGGATGTGTGGCCTGGGATCATTTATTTAACCACCCCGGGTCGGAATCTTCCCATCTGTAAAACAGGGATGGTGACAATAACGTTTCAAATGGATTTTGTGGAGATTGAATATGATAACACATGTGTAAAGTGTTTAGCATCTTACTTAGAACACAGCAAGCACAGAATAAATATTAGCTAACACTATTATAGACATGACTAAGGCAGTACAGTGCTGGCATCCTGCAGAACTGAATTAGAAACTTAAGCCAAATTCACATGAGATGTGTGCCTCACAGTTCCACCAGAGGTGTGCGGCACAACTGCGGTCTGCTCCTCTCTTTCTCTCTCATATGTGTGCACAGGGCTGTTAATTCAAGTGCACATGCCTCATTGTCCAGTTGGCAGGAAAAAAATATTTTGCATGAATTTTAATGAATAACATAGTTTAGGAGGTAGATTTTCATGTTCCAAAAAGAAAAGATAAAGGTATTGGAATCGCAAAGGTAGCTGCAGCTTCAGCAATAACTTCAATTTGGAATGCACACATGGTATTCCTTGCATTCACACATTATAGAAAGTGCTTTTGTAGCAAGGGATTGGTTTCAAAACTAATCTGCATGCTCCACGACAAGATAAATCATTAATAAGACAGACCCGAATCTCAGCATCTGCATAGGCGCAGCTGGCCTCCTTGTGTCAACCCTGTGCATATGAAAGTGACTCTGCCAAGATATTTCACTTTAATGAAAAATATTTATCACGGTAAATCTTAAACCTCAACACTTTACTGACATAATTCATTTCTACTATTATCAACTGTGGAGGTATTCCACAGTAGCTATGCTTATGTTTGAAATGATAAAAATGTGCATTTTTGCCAAAATGACTACTGTTCTTTTAGCCTGAATAATTTTTGTTGTTCACCGTGAGCAAAGGGAATGTACCATGCATTTACAGAAATAATAAATCAGTTATCTATCTAATTTTGCTAATAACTTTGTAAGTGCCACTGTGCGGACAAGAGTGTCCAAGCCAAATAAAAAGAATCAGACTTTAAAAAAACACCTGTTTTTTCCACAAATAAGATGAGCAGCACATAACTTTTAGTAATACTAGCTCTTTTCAAAACAGATAAGAGATATGCAGACTATCATCATCTTATCAGTAATCTTTTCAACAAAATAAACTTTTTGGAGAGAGGGTAAGATAAGCCAATAATTCAGTCTGAGTTGCTTAATTGTGATGCTATGCACTTCGGAAAGGAATATTCTGGATTCTGGAATGCCACCTTATAGCCCAGCAGAAAAAAATCTGACAGTACATTTCCGATGAATGTCTATCCATGTGTTTATGGTGATCAAGTCTTTGATCTTGAAGAACTGGGGTTCAATAATACCTATTAAGTGTTAGAATGGATTAATGAAGGAGAAAGATAGTGAAAATAAACAAATGCAGTAAAAATCTGAGTTTTTTACTGTTGTTCTTGTTTTATAGTACTGGGGATGAACCCAGGGCCTCATGAATGCTACTGCTCTATGGCCAAATATACTCTTAGCTTGTCTTAGTTACATGTTCTCATTGCAGAGACAAAATACCTGACACTGAAAGTTAAATAAGCAAAGGTTTATTGTTTGATCACAGTTTGTAGAGGTTTCAGGTCAGAGTTGTAGGGCTCTAAGGCAGGGCAGCATGGCAGAGGAGAAACAGTTCATGGTGGGCAGAAGGCAGCAAGCAGTGAAATAGCAAAGCAGCAAGCAACAAGCAGTGATGGCACCCCTCTTTTTGTCCCTTAAAGTCTATCCAGGCTATAAACCCTTGGAGTGGGTACCACTCACACCCAGGGTGGGCCTTCCATTATGCACACCCAGAATTGTGCCAAACCAACCACTGGACTAATTTAGTGATCGCACACCCTTAGTCCCAGCATCACATACTCTAGATCCAGCCACCTCTGCAAAGCATAACCTCTGACCACGTGAGGCTTGGGGGACATCTAGACACAAGCCATAATAGTTGGGTCAAGTGAAATATGTAGCTTTTGGTTTTTGAGGAATCTACATGCTGATCTCCATAGTGGTTGTACCTGTTTACATTCCCACCAACAGTGCAGAAGTGTTCCTTTCCCCCCACAGCCTCACCAGAATTTGTTATTATTTCATATTTTTGATGAGTGCCATTTATTCTGGAGTGAGATAATGTCTCACCGTTGTTTTAATTTGGGTTTCTCTAAGGCCAACAGTGTTGAACATTTTTTCATATACTTATTGGTCATTTGTACCTCTTATTCTGAGGAGTGTCTATTGATTCCTATACACTAAATAATGAACTCACTGAAAAGAAATTAGGACAACAATACCATTCACAGTAGCATCAAGGAACACTAAATACAGTGATACCTTGGTTTATTAATTTAATTCCTTCTACAATTCTGGAACAAGATGACTATGTTTGTGTTCATGCACGGGAGATGGCTGCAGTTGTGTTTGTCACTGGATGTGGACTTTGCAAACAGAAGCAAAATTTTGCTAAACACTTCTGTTTGTAAATTGAACTGTTCTCGAACAGAAGCATTGATGAACTGAGTTATTACTCCATTTAGGAATTAACCTAACCAAGGAAGTGAAAAATCTCTACAATGAAAATTAAATCACTCTGAAAAAAGGAGATTAAAGAAGACAGCGGAAGATGGAAAGATATCTCCTGTTCCTGGATAAGCAGAATCAATATAGCCAAAGTGACTATTTTTCCAAAAGTGATATGTAGATTTAGTGTAGTCCCAATCAAAATACCAGGAGCATTCTTCACATATCTAGAAAAAAATAATCCTAAAATACATATGAAACTAAAAGAGAACCAGAATAGCAAAAGTAATTTTGGGTTATGATAGCAAAGCAGGAAGCATCTCAATCCATGATTTGAAGTTATATTACAAAGTAACAGTGATAAAAACTGTATGGTACTAGCACAAAAGCAGATATGTGGAACAATGGGACAGAGCAGAAGAAGCAGAAACAATAATAGGAACTATGTGATTTTTTTTTTTTTTTTTTGCGGTACTGGGGATTGAACTCAGGACCCTGAGGAACTATTTGATTTTTGACAAAGGAGTCGAAAACACACTGGAGGAAAGCTAACCTCTTTAAGAAATGTGCTGGGAAAGCTGGTTATCCACATGTAGAAGTTTGAGTCTATATACATATACCTCACCATGTACTAAACCAAAAATGGATCAAAGATCTAAATCTAAAAGATAGAAACACTAAACTGCTGGAAGGTAAGACTCTGGGAGACATATGCATACATAAGGATTTTCCAAACACAGTCCCAGTGGTGCAAGGGAATCAACAAATGGGTTTCTATCAAATTAAAAAGTTTCTACACAGTAAGAAAATAACCATCAGAGTAAAGAGATAATCTACAGAATGAGAAAATTTTTGCCAGCAATTCATGAGATAGGACTAACATCTACAGTACATATAGAATTCAAAAACTTAGATCTCTAAAAATAAAAGACTCGATCAAAAGATGGACAGCCAAAAATTTTAACCCCAATGGTCTACATACAAAACTTCTGTACTTGCGAGGTACAAAAAGTGGCTTCATGGCCAGAGCCCAACAGCGCCACCTACTGGTTATACAAAAAAAGAGAAAATGGGATTGTGGGTAATTTCTCTTTCCAAATAAGGACCCATAAAGGACATCATTTTGCTTGTCTGTTTTCTTTCTCAGATAAGATGTGGACAATTATCAACATTCTGTTAACACTGAATTTACAGGAGTTATTTTTTTAAAAATTACACCATAATATGCAAGAGAGTGAAGGATGGTATGTATGGGAGACAGGAAGAAGTTGCTAATTTAGGATAAAAATCAATAGCAAACAGTATTAGCTTTAGGCTGTCATAAAAGGGGTATCTGAAAATCCAACATGTCCTCTTCAGTGGCAATGTAATGGCAAGGCACAGCACTGTGGGCAGACACATTTGATTGTGGGGTGTTTACCTCTGGATATTGGATATGGAGCCATTGAGTCAGCAGTGACACTAATGCAAGGCCACAGGTACACTATCCCCAGCTGCCCCAGGTACACAGGTTCCATATATGTGCCAAAAGAAGGCTCAGGTGGAACTTAAAACCTGGTCTAATCTTTGTTTGCTTCCACATAGTGTTCTGCATGTGTTTCCCTTGTCTCCAAATATTCCTGGCCTTCAAACCTTTTACCAATTGCCAGCCAGCAAGTGAAAACAGTTCCGCCCTATACAGTTTTTATAATAGATTTCCTATGAGGTTGACTTAAACATTATAGGATTCATTTTACTATCATCCAGGATGTGATCCTTGGTGGCATCCTCTAGGAATTGTCATGTATATTGAAAAATCACTTTGAAATTATTTTTCTAAAGAAAGCCTAAAAAGACAGCCTTACAGAATTTGCCATTGACTTTGTGTTTAAATTACAAAGCTAAAAGGAAAATCTAAGAGCTCTCTTGGAAAAAACCAAACAGATCTGGAAGGATTGATCAGAGTTTTTAAACAACGTCACAGAACCATTATATTTGAATATTTCTGCATTAAAGTTGTACTCAGTGGTTGACTTTTCAAATCTTATTGCATCTGAATCCATGTATACACTATGTGTATGTGTTGTGCATGTGTGTGTGTGTGTGTGTGTGTGTGTGTTCCCTCTAAGAATTTCTGTTTAGAGGCTTTATGAGTTCCTTCTCTATATTAGAATCTTTGCAATTATGCTCATAAACTACCCAATATGCTCTGAATTTCTAGGTCATAATTACAAAATAAACAGATTCATTTTTCAGCACAAATTTTAATTAAGAATTCCAGTTATGCAATTATTTGCTAATGAATAATACCTACTCAGTACCGAGACATTCTATTAAGCATGTTTACTCAAAAGTATATTTTCTAAAGGCGGTTTCCATGGGTCAACTTCTCATTTGTAAGCCACCAACCTTTGTAAGTGTCATATGAAAATGAAAGGAAAATGCTTATCTCCTGTATCATTTAAAGAGGTGGGGATTGAGAAGGATAGTTTGTAATCCTGAAAATAAATTAATTTAGTGGTAAAATCTAGTCAGCCCTCATTTCAGCTCCTTATAAATATCCAGCTACTGATTCAGTGATTTATTTTATTTAGATTACTTAGCCAGGCCTTTCTATTGTCCACTTACTGGGTGGAGTTTTTCTTATAAAGGGGAGAAACAGAGGAACGTATTGGGTCCATGTTTATTTAATTGTGCCTTGCAAAAAACAACCCTAGTCCTGGATCCTGATTCCTTAAAGATGCGCTTGGTTTTACTGTAGTAAGGATCCAATCATGTTTGCCTTTGATTTATTTGCTGGCTTTTATATTGAAGAACAAAAAATATAAATACACGAAAAGTAATCTGTTTTTTGATATCAGAGAAATGTACAGCCCGTAGAAGAAAGGTGCAGTATTTTTAGAAATGGAAGACAAAGTTAACCCTTTCAAGTTGAGCCACTACAAACACACAAAGGGCTGGATTTGTGCGGATAGTCTGAGTCAGTGAGTTCCAAGGTAACCAGGGACTTCTCAAATCAAAATCAGGGCACTGCCAAAGCCAGTCAAAGCACCAAGGACATAGCTCCAGGTCAAGACTGTGAGTGAAAGGGGGCAGCATCATGCACTCAGTCCTTCTTGCATACATTCATTTCGCAGTTTGTTATTAATAGCAGCAATCTGCTTTGTATAAGGCAGTGTGCAGAGATAAATGAGGAATACCTTGCATTTAGACAGCAGCTTAAAAGTTGAAAAGTAGTTTTATCACCTGGAGTCTTTGGCAGGGAACAGATGGCATACTTAAGTCATCTGAGGAGGCTTTGATAAAGGCACTGTGAAGATGTGGCCTGCAGGGGACCACAGAGGGTGGTTACCTTGGGGCCTCACTATCTTTTGGTCCCAAGCAGCCAGATGGAAAAGCAACAGATAACCTGGAGACTCAGAGACTACAGAGGACCCCTTTCAAGGGAGCTAGGACCCTCAAACAAGACAAGCTGCAGCCTGAGGTGACCTGTGGGGAGAGGGCTGGAGAAATGAGTACCACGGTATACTTCTCCCTGCCTCCCACTCTCCTTGGTTCAGTTTCATTGGAAACCAAAGGCAAGGGGCCCATTGACACAATCCATAGACCTCAGCCTCTGGGCAAAGAAAGCGGGAGGCAGGAATTGAGGATGCATCTGGTAGAACCCATGGAAACTCATCACTTATTTTATTTTGGTCCTTATAGAATACTAAGTAGTAGAGACCTCCCTTTTGCAAATAAGAAAATTGAATTCCAACTGAAAGACTTGCTTCCTGTGACCCAATTACACAGCAGAGCTAGACGTTGAACCTAGGTCTTCTGAATCTAACTCTGTAGCTTATCACAGGCTCTCCCTCTTCTCTGCCCTTTGAACTTCCTTATTACCCTTACCTCATCTTATCACTTTAATGACAGATTTTATTACTCACCTGGACTCAGCCCTTTGACTAGAGAGGAAGCCACTAAGACTTGAGTTATCACTGTTTGGAGTCATGGCTGGGACAGGAAGTCTAGAGCATTTTGACGTATGGAATAAAGACAGAGTGCACAGCCTAACTGGAGAGAGCAGCGTGCAAGGCGCCGGCAGCACACGTGACACGATGCTATAAACACCAAATCTGAGCTATAGGCATGCACGGAGCTTGAGCAGTGTGGATAATGATTCACTTCATGGAACCTTTTATAACACAGGGCCCCATGAGCAGAGTGAGGCATATTGAGAAACACGTGCCCGAAGGTGGGGACAGTCACAAAGGTTATAGCAGAGGCGGGAGGGCAAGGGCAGCAGCAAAGCACCTAGAGTACACAGTAGCAGATGTCACTGAAAAACACAAGATCATCCTTTGCACTTTCTTAGCTGGCATGTGTTGGACTTTTAATGTTTTCCTTGAGTGTTTGGAAGATATAGGCATACTTTTGAGGACACAGTTTATCATAATGATTCAGAGATATAGTTTTTTTGCATTTACAAAGCATTTATTAGGTGGGTACATTTTGGATAGTTTTCTGTTTTATATTTTTATTAGTCCATGTTTTCAGCACCTGCTGATTTCATTCCTCATGGGGCGTGGGTGCATCTACATAAGATGGTTCAATTCTATCTTCATCCCTTCCTTTCTTTCCTTCCCTCTTCCTTTCTTAGTCCCCCTTCTTTTGTGAAAGAGCATAGATGACCAGAACACTTTGGGAAAGGAGATGGCTCTGCAGCCGGGAGACCCTTGAGAGGTTCCGGAAGTAAGTGTGCTACTGTAGGGGGAGGGTAGCCTAGGGCAGTGATGGTGGCAGAATCCATGGGAAAGCAGAAGCACGCATCGGGAGACACGGTGGTGTTGGTCACCAGAAGTTTAGGTGCTGAGGAAAGTGGTGAGGGAGATGTCTCTGTTTCTTAGTCTGGCCAAATTTGAGACAAGTTTAGTTTTTATAAGAGATGGAGACGCAGGAGATGGAAAAGACTGGCAGAGAGGAGATAACTGAGTTTGCTTTTGAGTGAGTGGAGTTTAATGTGCTGGCACGGTGTCCAGGAGGGAATGCTCAGCAGAAAACCGAACTGTTCAATGGTATCTTTTCAGCCTGACACTTTCGTGCATACACTCAAAAATTGCTACGGGGTAGTTTTACAACTTTGGGTGGAACCATCCAAGATCATTATTTTAGAAGTGGCTGAGGGACTTCGATCTTTCTGAACATGGCATAGGTGAAGATAGAGCATCCCAAATGAGTTTACTTAGTCACGGGCGCCCATGCAACATTGGGCAATGGCGGGCTCACCATTAGCATCTGCTTTTAAACCTCGGTGATCTTGGAAAGTACAGTTCAGTGCCTTATTCTCTCAGTCATCTTGGGCAACACCATTTAACTTGATTTGAAATGTTAGCATGAAATATAATAGAATGGATCATTTTAGAGCAAGGCATCACTTCCTGACAGCTATGTGATAAAGAAAAGGAAGGATGGATATAATTACCATCAGGATATTATTTAATAGTCAGGGTAAGCTTTGAAGCAGCTGTACTTTTAAGAAAACGTATAATATATTAGTAACAGGATTATAAGGATGGTCACTGAATCATTCTTGCTCTTTCTTTTTTGAGACAGGTTGCACTGTGTTGCCCAGGCTGGCCCTGAACTCCTGGCTTTGTCCTCTAGCCTCAGCCGCTGGAGAAGGTGGGACTTAGGGCACAGCACTACATCTGGCTTCTTGTTTCCCTAGGGTGATTAGTTTCTTCATTTGTTTTATGCAGGCCACTGCAAAACAACTTATATAGTGCTTTAGTGTGGAGTGGAAGCGCGGGGCAGGAAGGTAAAGACACGAAGTGAAAAGGAAGGCCAGTGAGAAATCTAATTAAATTTAATGGCATATTTCCAAGGAAAAAGATAAAGTCTGTAGCAACATCTGCAATTCCAACTTCTGAATGGTAAGTTCTCTCACTGGCATGAACTTACGTTTTTTGTTTGTTTTATTATTTGCCATTAATGGAAAGGGAAGTAAAATAGATATAAGTATTTGTCGATTTCATGGAAACTGTCTCAAATGACACAGAACGTCATAGAATGTATGCTTAATTACATAGGCAACTTCTGTATTAAAAACATCACTTTATTACCCTCTGTAAACATTTTATGAATCCATTTAGTTCATGGTTAAATTAAAAGGAAATGAAAGGCAGGGATAAACTACAAAGGATTCTTTCCTTATGCTTCAAACTGACTTCATTAGAACTATAATTTAGGGCTCTGTATAACCAAGCAACCCAAGAGCAAAGATGGGACAAATCAGTACTTGTATTATTTCACCAAATGTTGAAAAAGTAGCACGTGCCTTTTCATGAATATTTAATATGCCGGGGGTGGTGTGTGTCTCGGGGATACTACCTTAGCAGTGAAGGCTGGGGGAGGCTTCACAGAGACTGAATTCTTCCTAAGTTCTGTCCACCACTTTCCTTCCTGTGATATTCCCTCAACTGCACCGAGGCAGGCAGGAAATCCAGCAGCCTTTGCTCCATAATGCTCCTAGCATGTGTCACTGAGGTACCAGAGGAGCAGGGCTCCGGGCCAGAGGTGCCTGTCCTCACCCTCCCTGGGAAGGAGCAGGGTACCCTGGGTTTGAGGCGAGAATGGGATGCAACAAACGCTTTGTCCAGCAAAGGCTTCTGCCTTCCAGGCCTGCGCTTGTGCATGAGGAGCTGCAGAGAAGCCAGTGTTTCCCGGATGCAGCTCAGAGCCTGGCTCTGACTTAGCACTCACTGTCCCATCTGTGGCTGTCCCACCTGTGGATGGACAAGGCAGTGAGGTCAGAGCATGCACTCTCCAGAAGACCTGCTCTCAGGATGCCTGAGCTTCCCGAGGTGGGGAGACTGCATGACCCGTGGGCGGGCTGTGGCTAATGGGGAAGTCTGCCCAAGAGAGAAGACGGGAAGGGCTGGATAAAAAGTATCAGGAAAATTAAAATCCTGAGCATTTTAAAACCATATGTTGTTTCATTCCATTATTTTATTAGAGTAAGGGCAAAGTGCATGGGTTTTGATTGTTTTCATTTCTTTAATCTTTGGGATAGTAACAGTTTTGAGTATCAGCTTCCTGTCCTATATGGAGATAATGTTTAACTTGATTCTTGTTAGGGGCAAAGTAAATGATGTCTGTGAAAACATCAGCTAAATTTTATAGAGAACAAAACTGTAAAACTTTATAGAGGGGCTTGCTGTTACTACAGTCCAGCCGGAGCTCCTCAGGGCCCTTCTCCACTCTCCCACTGGGTGCTGTAGGATCCGCTGCGTGCTGGGTCGAGACTGCCTTCATGCGGGGCTGGATGGGACACGCTTGAGATCCTAGCACTTTGGGAGACACAGGATGGAAAACCACAAGTTTCAGCCCAGCCTGGGCAATGTAGTGACTTAGCGAGACCCAGTCCAAAACAAAAATTTTTTGAAAAGCCGGGGTTGTAGCTCAGTGCAAAGCCCCTGTGTTTAATGTATACTACTGCAAAATAAACAAATGAACAAACCACAACAAAACAAAAAGCTCTCCATTCAGTAGCCAGTGCTAGATGGCACGGACCTTATTTATGTCCCTAGTGCTGCTGAGGGTAGTGTGTAAGTACGTTTTTATTGAAGGAATGGCTTGAGTAACAACACAGAGATGATGCCACAATGTAACAGACTTCTACTACTACGGCATGTCTCTTAAATCTTTAAACACTTCCTGATTACCACTATGAAACAAAACTAAAATATGATAATTGTTTAACATGCTTAATATGTAAACTTCATATACCAAAATACAGCTCAGTTCTTAATGGTAAAGTCTAAGAATTCTGTGCACAGGAAAAAACTCATGACTATTAGCCACCAGTTACTACCATAATTTGCCATGATTTTGCAGGTGGTAGCTAATATCATAAGACAAGAAAATGAAATATAGTCATAAATATTAGAAAGAAGGAACAGTTAGTGAATTGTTTGATCAATTTTGCATGCCTGTATCTGGTAATCTGAGCAACTACTTTAAAGATAACAATATGCAATATAATAATCATCATTAATTTCCTATCTTCTGGTTTTGAAACTTTGTACCATTTTTATTGTTTTTTATTCTCTTTAAAATAAAAATGTGCAAAAATAAAACTAATTATAATAAATATTAACAGCTTAAAAGAAAGGAAGAAAACATCAATTTTTTTTGGAAAAAAGTGGGTTTAGCAATTTAGTAGTTTATAAAACAATGCAAAATTACTATCTTTACTACATGCCTAATGTACATAAAAACATTATTGCAACATATAACAGGAAAAATATTTCATTCATGAGAGTAAATTAAACATAGATTTTGTGAAGGCAAAATTGTAAGGAAATGTGCTGGATATATATGAAGAAAACTATAGTGTGCTTCAGAACTTAATAAACTATCCAGATTTTATTCTTCACATATAACATCTCCATGTAATAAAAATGCTCATAACCTCTTCTAGACTAATCTGTAAGGTTCAGTGTTAGTGTAAGTGTACCAAATTCCAGATGATTTGTGAAATCATGTGGGTGGTATAAAAGACGGGTTTAAAAAATACAGCACTAATTTGAAAAATTCTGGAAAAATAAAGGATCTTGTCGATCTGCATGTACCGTATGTATTTTAAAGCTATCATGCTGAAAATGGCGGCACAGCAATATAGGAGGAAGCACCGAAGTTGATCAAACAGAATAAAATGCAGAGATAAACACAAGTACATGGCAAATTAAAATAGAACTACAGTACCATTTCAAATAACCGGTAAATGATACATTATCAAACAATCAAATTGCGACAATTGTCTGTTTGAGGAAAACCAAGCTGGAATTCTATTTCACACTTCACTGTTCACCAGAAGTTTTCTAATGACTCAAAATCTACATTTTAAAAAGGCTTTTAAAACTGCAAATAAATATTTCCACAAATGAGTGTAGGGAAGGCCTTTCTAAATATGATTCAAAACTAAAATTCGAGAAAAAGAGGCTGATATTTTTATTATAAAAGTAGAAAAATTAGAGTATATAGAGAAACAATAAATATATGTGGAAGCAATAACTGGAGACCATTTGTAATATAAGAACAAAAGGCCTAATATTCTGTTTACAGTAACAATTGCACTGAGATGCAATTCAAATCTCAAAAAGTCGCACTTCAAATGTACCACTCATTCAATCTTGGTATACTCCATAGATGTGGATATCCATTCCTACATTCTAACTTAAACATATTTTCATCACCCCCCAAAGTAACCCCATACCCACCAACAATCTGTTCTTATTCCTCCTGTCCTTGTTCCTGGGAGGATCTACTTTCTCTAGGAATTTGGCCTTCCTGGGTATTTCATCAAAATTTAATTGCACAATATGTGTGGCCCTTTGTGTTCAGGTTCTTTCATTTAATACTCTGTTTTCAAAACTCATGCATGTTGTATCACTATCATGACTTCATTACTTTTATATAAATGGCATCATGTAGGGTAGATCTAGTATATTTTGTTTATCAGTTAATCAGTGCATGGCCATGTGGGTTGTTTATAATTTGGGGTTCTTAGATATAATGCTATTATTAATATTTACAAACATGATTTGTATGAATATGTGTTTTATGTTTTCTTTGACATATACCTATAAGTGGCATTTCTGTAATAATCCTGCAGATCAAGTGTATTGGTGAAGTAGTATTTTATTGTGGTATTGACATTTCTCTAATGACTAAAGATATTGATAATCTTTTCACATGCTTATGGGCCTTTTGCAGCTCTCTTTTAGAGAAATATCTATTAAAATTCTTAACTATTTTATGATTGAGTCATTTTTCAATTTATTGTTGAGGCTTAATAGTTTTTGTTTATTATATGCACAAGTGCCTTAACAGATATATGCTTTGTAAGTGGTTTTTCTTTCCATTCAGGGAGATTTTTCTTTGTACTTTCTTAACAGGTCTCCGTTCTGTATAGCCTGGAGCAGAAGGAAGGGAGGGAACATCATCAATATATATATATACATGTTTGCAAATGTATTAACAGCTGCTGGACGGACACCAAAGAGCCAGTGAAATGATAATCTGTGTTAGAGGGCTGTGGAGGAGGGAGGGACATGTGGGGAACCATATTTCTCCGGGTGTCATTCTTGATAGCATCTTAATGTTTTTTGAACCAAGAAACTATATTGCCTTCCAAAAATTATACACAAGTCAAAGCTCCGTATATCATTTAAAGTTCTGTCCATGGACTGGTTATAATTTTATAATGAAAAGCAAGGTGTTCCTCAGTAGCACTTGCCCTGTCTGAGTCCCCACAGCGTGCACAAACCTTTATAAGGAGGTTATGGACTTGTTCAGTGATACATGGCCGGGAAGTGGGTAATTCAAGATCAGGACCGCCAGTCCTCAACTCACATCTCAGTCTGCACCACTCTAAAATAGGAAGAGCTCTTTACACTTCCTAAGTGGTGTTCTTTGAAGCACTGAAGTGTTTAATTGGTAGTCCAGTTTGTTTAGTTTGTTGCTAGCACTTTTGATGTCATACCTAAGACACCACTGCCTCACCTGTGGGGGTGGGGTCAGAAAGCCCTGCTGCTGGGTTCCCTTAAGAACATGCTAGTTTTGAATCTTATATATAGATCTATGATCCACTTTGAGTGAGATTTTTATATAATGTGAAGTACAGGTCTAAGTTCATTGTTTTGTGTGTACAAGGACCAACATTCTTAATGTTTTCAGTGCCCTCCAGTAATCATAAATACAGAAAGGGTGACAAGAAAATGGATAAATGTACTTGAATAGATAGTTTCAACCAACTGACTTGTAAAAAGCTCTCAATTATAACTGTCATCAAAATGCAAATTAAAACAATGAATTATCTTGTATATTTATTGAAGTTGGCAGCAAAAACTCACCATTTGGAGGAATGGTATATATTTAACCTATTTAAAAATACTTAAAGTAACAGTGTACATTAAAACCTTATACATAGAAAGATATCCACTATATTCTAAGAAATACAGATAGGTGATAAAAGATCTTACTTCATATGCTTCTATTTATAAAAATAAAGCCAAATGAAGTGTCTGTGTGCGTATGTAAGGGTATAAGTTAAAATTTTACAGATTCCTTGTTTCCATGTAACCTCCACATACTGTGAGAAGGTTTTCTTCTTTCATAAACAGCAATTTTACTAACAGAAAAACTTAGTCTTGTTAAGAACATCTAAAATTTTATAAGGCTTTTCAAAAGGTTCTCACATTTGATTCATGCACACACACACACACACACACACACACACAAACACACAAACACACACATCCCATTTCTCCTTGCTTTGAAGAAGGAGAAGTGGGCTATCATTTAACACTGGACCCAAGACTGATTTTAATCTCTTTTATTGATTTGTGTACCTCAGGAAGGTGTTGTTTTGTGGTTTCTTTTGCCAGAATTATCTAGAACATTGCATTTTCTACTTTCCTTTATGTAGATGAAAATTCAAAGATAAGAAATTTCTTTCATATTGATCATTTTTCCTTGTGGGAATTTTGCAAACTTTCATGAAGTGGAGTGCTACATGATATCTTTTTTCTTTTTCCACAAAAATATTGATAAACATGAAGTTTCGCATATCTGACCAGAATTTGTTGTTACTGATATTAAATAAATAGTTGTAGCCTATTTCATGATTCACATAAACAATTGTATACCTTTACATTTACTTTAAATTGGAAATTATACTTCATTATTGTAAAAGAATGAAAAAATATTTTATTGGTTATACCAAAGATTTCAAAGTACTACAAGTGATGATAGCCTATAAAAATACAATTGTACCACTCTAAAAATAGTTTCCTAAAGTTAATGGGATAGCTAGAGTAAACATTAAATTGAGCAACAGACTGCTTTAAAATTTAAAAACTTTTAGAGGATTACTTCAATAGAATGTATTTTTTGAGAAAGTTGTACATGAAAATTTGAAGTACAAAAAATTTTTCCCTTAAAAATAAATTCCCTAAAAATAAATAATTTCCACATGGAACTATATTGAAAATCTTTCTATCTTTTTCTTTAAACACCCCCCCCCACACACACACACTGGATTTACATTAATATCTACTGTAGGTAATACACTCTATGAACTCAGCCAAATTTATCATGATATGTGTCTATTATTATAATGTCACAAAGAATAGTTTCACTACCGTAGAAAACCCTTTGGATTCTCCTTTTCAATCTTCTCCTTCTCTTCACTTATGCTTGGCATCCACTGGTCTTTTCATTGTCTCCACAGTTTTAACATTTAGAAAATGTTGCCCAGTTGGAACCAGACAGAATGCAGACTTTTTCACATTGGTTGGTTTCACTTGGTAACATGGTTTTAAACCTCACCCATGACATTTCTGGCTTGATAGCGCATTTCATTGTTCTGCTGGATAATACCGCATTGTCTGGAAGTATCATAGTTCATTCACGTGCTGAAGAACATCTTGGCTGCTTTTAGTGTGGGTAATTAAGAACAAAGCTGAAAAGTTATCCATGAGCAGGTTTTTCTGTATATGGAAATGTTCAGACCCTATGGATGAGTACCAGAGTGGTCTTGCCAGATCATATAGTAAGAACATGTTTATTTGATAGGAAACCCCCAAGACATTTTCCAGAGGGGCTGTGTCTCTTGCATTACCAGCAGCACTGACTGAAAGTTTCTACTGTTCTACATCATTACCAGCATTTGGTGTTGCCAGTGTCTGAATTCTGGCAAGTATGTTTTGACATCTTAATTGGGATTTTTTTGGGATGACACAGCCTGTGAAAGATCACTTTACAGGCTTCTTTGCCATGTGTATGCGTCCTTTGGTGAGAAGTCTGTTAAGGTCATTTTTAAGTCAGTTGTTTCTTATTACTGAGGGTTTACTTTTTAATTAGCAATAATTGCGCCTGGGAAAAATCTCATTGGCTGTGATACTGCCCCTTATGTGCTAATCCTTTACCGGATAAATCTTTTGCAAATATTTTCTTCCATTTTAGGATTTGTCATTTTGTACTTTTGACAATATCTTTCACAGAATGGAAGATTTTGACTTTTAATAAACTCAAAATTCTAGCTTATCGCTTCCTGTTCCATGGATGACATCCTTGGTGCTGCATTTGAAAAATGACTGCAAAACCAAGGTCATATGGATTCCCCCCATATTACTGACTAGTGGGAAGGTTCCATAGGTTTAAGGATGGGATTAATTTCGGGTTAATTTTTGTCAAAAATCTAAGATTTGTGCCTAGATTCTTTTTTTCTGTTTTAATTTTTGCTTGTGGATATTTACTTGTTTCAGCACCATTTGTTGAAAAGAATCTTCTCTTCATTGGGTTAGGGTTACTATGAGGATTGGGATTAGGACTATTTTGTCGAAGATCAGTTGGACAGATATATGAGGACTATTTCTGTGCTTTCTACTCCCTTTCATTACTCAATTTGCCTATTATTTTGTGAATAATCCACTGTCCTGATTATTATAAATTGTAGTAAGTCTTGATGTCAGGTAATATGAATTTTGCAAGTTTTTTCTGCTTTAATACATTGCTGGCTATTTTGAGTCCTTTGGCTTTTCATATAAATCTTAGAATCAAGTTGTCAATATCCATAAAATAGGTTGTTACAATTTTAATTCTATTGAATATAGATCAAGCTGGCAAGAACAGATATCTTGACAATACAGAGACTTTCTACTCATGAACATGGGCTATCCCTTCACTTATAATGTTTTTGCTTCCTTTCACCATAGTGTTATAGTTATATCATATTGATTTTGTATGTATGTTGTATATTTATACTTATTTTATTTTAGGAAGCACTGACATAAGTGGAATTACAAGTTTTAATTATTCGTTGCTGGTATATAAGAAAGCAATTGACTTTTTGTATTAACCTCATATCCTGAAACCTTGATATAATTACTTATTATTTCTAGGACTTTTTTGGTCTATTCTTTCAGGCTTCTATATAGACAACACTATCATCTTTGGACAAAGACAGTTTTATTTCCTTTTCTTGTCTTATTGCATTAGCTAGGACTTTAGTACATAAACAGTAGTGAAAAGGGACAGCCTTCCTTTGTGCCTCATCTTAGAGGGGAGAGTCAACTATCTTGAACTAAGTTTCCTTGCTTTTCCCTTGTTTTAATTCCCCCCCTAAATATTTCCCTTCCTTTGCTCCTGACTTGATACTAAATGCAAAACAGGATTTTAACTCTGTTAAAATGTAAATGCCAAGGTGTGACTTGACCAGAAGGGAGAGTCTCCATGTCTAATCTTTAATAGTTGCTAGTAGTTTATCTTTCCAAGGTTAAATTTGCTGATCTGTTAATTAAACAGGATGCCAAATGTGTAGGTCTTTTACAAAGGTGATTTAGTGTAGTAGAAACAGCCATTGCATGTAGAAAAAGACAGATTTATATTTCAACTCCACTCTGTTAATAGCTGTTTGACTTTGGGAAAGTTACTTTAACTTGATGATTTTCGTTTCCTCATGTATAAAATAGAGAGAATATCAATCTTCAGGTGCAGGGGCAGAATATTTAGCATAGTGGTTGGCATAGTAGGCTTGCAATAAATATTCATTCTTGCTGGTTTGCCTAAATCTTATGATGATATGGAAGTTAGTTTTGAAGGAGAAATACAGATGTCCACTGAACAATACTGAAAAATGGGAGGTGTGGTAAAAGCCTCTGAAAGGCTGTTAAGGCTTACCCTTCTCATCTTCCCCAGACCAGGTACAGAGAAGTGGCTGACTAATTATATCTATAATTACAGTAAAAAAGAAATTCAGAGGTTATGCTTTTTATGTGTTCATTTTCTAATATCAGCATTTCCCTTGTACTTGTCTTTGCTTTCACCCCCTTTTAAATTTAAATTTATTAAATAATAGAGAATGTCATGGCAACTTCTTGGAATGGTGGTAGTAGGTTATGACATGGCTTGGAAAACCATATTAAGAAGGGGTCTAGCTCCTCTCTAGTTAATGGGAGGCAAGCTAGTGTAGCATATTGTCCCAATTTAGATGGTGGCTGCATGCAAGGCTGCACTGACAAAGAAGCTGTGGCTTGCACAGAATTCACTGAGAAGAGTAGCAAGCTTGATTATTTATGCCTGCCACAGGTACAGCAAGAGAGACTGCATGCCTGGGACCCTGTGTTTCTAGTACGATAATCACTGTATGTGTGTATGTGGATTAGCTACCCCAACGAAAAGTTGAGGAAGAAAAAAAAGCAACAGGTGATTTCCAGACAGGAAGAGAATGATCAAGTTGATAAATGTTTCTCATTTGGTGGATTCATGTTTTTAGACCTTTTCTATATCAAACCACTTTTCATTTCCCTCCTGAGATGTTTTCTTGGTAGGAAGACTTTAGTAGCCATGTCTTAAAGAAGTTGTTAGAGAGTTTTATTTTTATTGCCAGAGGGTTTCTTTTTTTTTTTTTTGCTAGAGGTTTTGCAGTAGCTGCAAAAAAGCATTTATAAATTTTTGTTCTTGCCATTGAAAAGTTTGATCATTTTGCCTGTTAAATAATACCTAAGCTTACACTAACTCACTTTTCCTCATTTCTTCTCTTGGTTGAAGATAGTGGTAGAACATCTAAAATAGCTTGCATTTCACTGTTTCCTGACCATTCCCCACTTCACTCTGAGCTCTGTTTAACTATTAAATTTCACAGATTATGCAAAGCATAATAGTCCCCAAAGGGTTCTCACTAACCACATATATGAATAATGGAAGTAGTCATTTTAGGGAGAAATGAAAAAATTAGTAACCCTGCAATCATGTTTCCTACAAGCATGTGTTAAATATCAAATTATTTCTAACAGAGTAGACTTAAAATTGAATGGATTCTTAAGGTCATTGGCAACCAAGTCTTCTATTGTACTGATGGGAAAACTGACACCCAGAAAAGTTAAGATCCTTTGACCTTAGAGATTAGTTAAGCACTATGTGGGAATGGAGAGCAGGTCTGTTGACACTCAGAGTGTTTCCAACTGTTACTGAGTCTTAGAGAAGATCCTTGTCATAAATAGGATGAAGTTTTATGTGTTGAAGAGGCATTAAGGTTTGCTGAAGGGGAAAGGATGGAGAGGTTGAGATAAAAAAAGAGGAAGGTTTCATCAGTAACAGAATTAGATTAATTAGAATTAATTTAAAGTCAGCCGAGCTTCTCCAGATAGGAAGAGACATTTAGAATGATACTAAAGGACAACTGAAAATCAAAGAGTGGGCTAAAGCAGTCTTGGGGTCTGAATTCTAACAAATATAGTTTATTAGATTATTATCTGAAAGTAATTAGAAATAGAAATGAAAACTGAGTGAAGCTTAGAATTCAATTAATATTGGTCAATAATAAAACAATAGGGAAAGTGCCTCACACCTTGCTAGTGGCAAAGGTGAAAAGACAAGACTTCAGTAGAGAAACAGTCATCGCTGTGAACACTCTGTGGGTCTCAAGAAGACCAAAAGAGGGGATATAGCTCAGTGGAATAAGCGCTTGCCTAGCAAGCGCAGGGTCCTGAGTTCGATCCCCAGTACTGCAAAAAAAAAAAAAAAAAATCAAGACCAAAAGAGAAGCAAGGGAGGGATTGTGCTTTAGAGGAGAGCAGGATGGCTGCTGAACATCAGATGACAAGTGCCTGTGAAGAGACCCAGCTTCCCCAGGACCTCCCTCCAGGTGTGAGGAGTGAGGTCCGGTCTCTGTACCCTGTTTCTCAGCACCTGCCCATTCACAGGTGGGCACTGCCCTTGTGTTGCCTGGATAAGAGAAATACACATCTCATATGATGATTAAAACTGGTACCTGCCTAGAGAGAGCCTGAGAAGGCAGCAAATGCATCCTTTCTCCTCCTCAACCATTTTTTAAAAACGCACTGAGCACTGATGCAGTCCTGTGTGTGCTGTAGCACAGTGATGGGGCCTGTGTAGGACGTGCAAGGCGACGGCAGTGACACCGATGATGACGGCCACAGTGATGGCGGTGGTGGTGATGACGAGAGCAGGGTCACGCACATAATTCCTACTGATTCTACCACTCAGTGAAGGGCACGGCAACAGATCCGTGAGCTGTGTCTGTGACACGTGCCACCGCCACCCAAACTAGATTTTCAGATGCCACCTCTATCACTACCTGTGTGACTTAATGAGGAGAAATGACCTCTGAGAGTCTCATTTCTTGTGGGCAAGTGGGAAAAATAAAGTTCACACAGCAGAGTTGTTGACCAAGGACCACTCACAGTGCCTGGCTGCTAGGAAGCTGCATGGAAGATGCCAGGCCCTTGCCACATCCTCTGTCCTTTCTGATCATCTTTGGCAGCAAGAGTAGACATTCAGCACTTTCTCCGAGTCCAGACAGAACCACAGAGACACACGCCCACCACACGCTATCCCGCAGATCCCTCAGTTCTAAAAACAACTGCTGAGAATTGCAAGCTGAGAGCAGTACCTCTGGGGTGCCTGCCAGCTGACAGCACCCCCTGGAGTCTCTCATCCTGCTTCAATTCAGCCAGAGACCCCACTGCTCAGGAGACTTGCAGAATTTCAGGGTCACACAGCTCTGACTTCAGAGAAGGGTAGATGCTGGAGAACATCTGGCCAACACTTGGAATGGATAGTTTATCTCTTTTCACCTAGAAAAGTTGACTGAGCAGATAACTAAACCCTGCAACATGCATACACATTTCTAACCATATGAATGGATGTCCCTCCCTTCTTGCGACAACTATTTGCAAATATGTCTAAAATCTACCTGTGACCTGCTTATAAGAGCCTGTTACTGAAACCTGCGTTTTCAGGACATACTGATGGTTTACTGGCCACAAAAATGTCAGCTTAGTTTATCACAGATCAATAACTCATTACATGCTACAGAATATACAAAAAATCCAATATGAATCAACTTTCTGTCACATCCAGGCATTCAAATCTCACGCCAATCTGGACTTAGAGTCATGTGACTCATCGTTTTACCTTCCCATGCTAGCTTTGGAGATGAAAACATTTGATATTTTGTTAGGTAGAAAAATAATAAACATTAAGTTTCTATTTCATGTGGAGGCCTTCAAAGTCAAAGGAGAAACATCAGATAAAGATAAGGAGAAGAACTTCATACAACAAGACGTGTGTGTGTTTGTGTGTGTGTGTGAGCTTGAGTGTACATTCATGGGTGTAAGCAACAGCTCCCTCTAAGAAGGTAGAAGTTGTCAGACCTCAGCCAGGAACATCACCAAGATACCCAACCTGTCCCTGCATTGTTCTCCCTCGTCATCTATTGAGGCCTGAAATGTAGCTTCATTGGAAGGAGTATAGTTTACCTCATTCCCTTAGCAAGACTCTTAAACAACATTACTGTTTATTTGTTGTTATTTTTTCTCCCATGAAAAAAGTAGGACTCAGGCTTGGCATTGCTTATTACAAATCAGCTTGAGTCCACAGAAGTCTGATTTACATTTGGGCAGAGATGAGAGAATTCATTAAGTGTGCCCACCACAGAAGCGTGGACCACCCAGTGGCAAGGCAATCTGCCTGCCTGCATTACGTAGGTCTAAGCCCTGGAGGCCTGTGCCAGGGACAGGGCTGCCATTCAATGAATAAGTAATGTCCATCAATATTCACTTGAATTTTGCCTAAAGCAATGCCCTGCTCAAAAGTCTATCATGTTTGGGGCTCTAATTCTCTCCCCTGCGCTGGCATACATCACTCCTATCTCCGTAATGATAACACACATTCTAATTTGACACAGATTTATTTTAATTGCAAACCTTCTTTGCCACAACGTTTCACCTTTGTCACTTTCACAAAAAAAAAAAAAAAAAAGGAAGCTGCTGAATTCTTCCTGCACCCTGCTGCAAAAAATAACTTGCAGTTGACTGGCCACAACAGACACATGGGTTGATCTTTTCACAGCTGGGTTGTTTGTATTCATGTGAGCCTGGGAAAAAATATTGCCATTTTTATCAGGTGAGTGAATACACAGCTCAGCCCCAGACTTACAGACCCAGCCTGGACACTGATGGCCACAAGCAGAAGATGCAGGTGCCCCAGGTGGTCTCTGCATTGTCTGGATGGGGAGCTGGAGGGGCGCAGGGGAAAGGCCCTAGGAAGTTTACTGTATCGTTGAAGAAGGGCAAGACAGTGTGGCTTGGCGAGTTAGAGGTGGAGGAGGGAATGTCCCAAAGTCTTTCATCTTTAATTTAAATTTATTTTAATAACAGAAGTGATACATTTCAGGAAGTATTGTGATGTCTATACATATATATTTATTCAAATCAAGGTAAACCTATCTTGCTCCTCCAACATTTATCATTACTTTATGGGGAAAATATTATTCAAAATCCTTTCTCCTGGCTTCCTTGAAATATACGGCATGGTTCTCTGCAGCCACCCCAGTGTGCAATCACATGCCACTATTTCTTGCTCCCATCTGCGTGGAACTTAGTTCCCACAAACCAACCTTCCCCATCCTCCCCTCTCCCCCGCTGTCCTCAGGCTCGGGTAACCACCCTTCCACTTCCAGCTGCTATGAGGTCAACATGTTTTTATATACCACACATGAGATAGAGGATCCTGCACTGGACTATCTGTTCCTGGCTCATCCCATTTAACATGATGATTTCAAGTTGCATCTGTCTTGTGACATAGGATAGGGCTGCATCCTATCTGCAGCTGAATAGCACCGTACTGCGTGTATGTACCACACTCTTTGCCCATTCAGCAGCTAATGGACTGTTTGGTGGACTCCACATGTTGTCTATGGCAAACAGTGCTGGACTGAGCACAGGATGACAGATGTCTCTCCGACATACTGGTTGCATTTCCCTCGGATATAGAAGGAGGAGTGGGATTGCTGGATCATATGGTAGTTCCATTTTTAACTTTCCGAGGAAACTCCAAACTGTTTTCCATATGGTTGTACTAATTTACATTTCTACTGACAGTATACAAGGGTCCCTTTTCGCTACACTTGTTAGCTTTTTGTCCTTTTCATAATAGCCATTTTACTGGAGCGAGGCGGTACCTCATTGCAATTTTGATTTACATTTCCCTGGTGATCGGTGATATTGAGCACTTTTTTTTTTCATGTACCTGTCATGGCCTCTTGTGTATCTTCTCTTGAGAAATGTCTTCTTGGGCCTATTGTCTATTTTTAAATTGGATTTTTTGGTTTCGTTTCAGATATTGAGCTATTTGAGCTTCTTACATATCCTAAATTTCAAGTTCTTCTAGTAGGATACTTAGAAAATGAGATGCCCCTTCCAGCCTGAGGTAGACCAGTGAGCTCTAATACTAAATGCAAAGGTTTTTTTTTTTTTTTTTTTTTGCAGTATCAGAGATCGAACTCAGAACCTTGTACTTGCTAGGCAGGCACTTATTCCACTGATCTGTATCCCTAGCAATGCCAAGTTTTGTGAAGATAGATTTTTATGGAAAGGGCTCATTACTTTTCAGATTCTCCTGACCTCTCAATATGCAAAGCATCAACGTATGAAGCCAGGTTTTCTCAAAGGTGAACATATACCAGCATCATTTGTCCAAATGATTAAAACCCTTCCCGGCTTATTAGAACACTGATTCTTGCACCCCCAAATCAATAGTTTCTGCAACAGTTTCCAGACACATCTGCACGTTAGACTCACTTGGAGAGCTTTGAAAAACGGTGGATACTAGACTCTACTCCCATACATTCTAACCAAGCTGATGCGAGGTGCCAAGGTATGCAATGTTTTCAAAACTTTCCAGATGTTCCTAGGGGTGTTCAGACAGGACTGAAAATCTCTGTCTTAGAGTTTAGGCAGTCTGATAGTGACGGTAGGGTAGAGGGATGGGTTAGGAGACCTCTTTCCCTTTCAGTTGTTTGAGGCACTGATTTTTCCTTTCAGCTCAAGTCATAAACATTTAGAGTAGCTTGCTCAAGCTGGCATAAAAAGGATCATAGTCTGGGTGGCTTAAACAACAGAAATTTAGTATCTCAGAATTTCTTAAATTTATCATCTCAGATTTTGGTCAGAAGCGCAACCTCAGTGTCTGCAGGGAAAGTTCCCTCTGAGGACTGTGAGGGATGGACCTGCTCCAGGGTCTCCCTGGGCTTGTGGGGAGTGAGTGGTCTTCTCCCTCAGCTCCGCCCCCACCACCTCCTCTGTAGGTTTCTCTCTGTGTACAGACTTTCTTCTTTTCTATGGACAGTGATTACTGGATGAGAGACCACTCTAATGGTGTACACTTATCTGGATTGCCTCTGTAAAGAGTCTATCTTTATGTAAGTTCATATCTCAGGAATTAGATTCCAGTTGGGAGGTACGGGTCCAGTTCAACCTATAACATTACTACTTCTCTTTCTAAAACTGTGAATACCTGCGGAAGAGAGGAGACTCTACTATTTTTTTTTTTTTTTTTACAGATTTTCCACTCAGACCAAAGCATTTCCTAATCTAGAAAATCAATCTTTTGTCCACTGTCTTGTTTAGCCAGACTATTTACAGACTTCAGACTTTTTATTTGATGTTTTTGAGGCACAGCCGCTGTAAAACAAAATGAAACCCCTGGGTCATTTCCATCCAACAAGAAAGTAGATAATCACTAGCACACACTGCAGTAGGCTCTCCAGGGAATACTACGGGCCACACCTGTACACTGACCCCAAGGAAACCCGCGTGTCTTTTCCAGTTTTTCTGGCAAAGACTGCTTCATAGGTTTACACCACTCTACCCAGCTCTGAGTATTGGAGAATCAGGTAGAATGTGTTGTAATGTAACATGACAATTTTAGGTGCTGGACAACCTTGTTTTCACAGTTTAACTTGTCTCTGTGCTGAGGGGATGCTGTTTGAAGCATGCTTAGGGACTATGTTCCACAGAGAAAATTGTGTAATTAATAAGTGGGCCTTAGCAAGATTGTTACCAGGTTGGCAGAACGAGCTGGCAGGGAAGACATGGGAAGGGATAGACCGAGAGTGCACACACTGTGTGTGCTGTTCTGTCCACAGGAGGAAGGCAAGCTGTGTGAGACAAGTAACACTTTCGACTATGAGCAGAGTTAATCTAAGAAGCAGGGAGGGGATGCACCAGGACCGACTTCGACAACTGCCTAAAATTGAGCAGGCGTCTAGACAGTCATTATCTAAGAGAAAAATATATGCAAATGAACCTTTGGATGCTTTTGGCAATCATGTACAAGTGGCTCTTAAATCATTCTCTGTGTTCCAGGCCCTCTGGCCATCTTCTCTCTTCCAGTCTTTCTCTCTGTGTCAGTGTTTTGTTTTGGAGACAGCTGTCACTGTGTAGTCTAAGTTGGTCTCTACTGCATAGACTCAAGTGACCCACTCGCTTCAGGCTCCCAAGTAACTGGAACGACAGACGCGAACCACCATGTCCATCTCATCTCCCATTTTGTAAGCATCCAGACTCTTTCTCATTGTAGAGTCTTTGCCTTTGCTGTTTCCTCTAGGAGAAAGGCTCTTCCTTTGGCTTTCTGCATACAGCAGTACAGCGGCCTTTGCCATCCTTGGGGTTTCACTGAAAATGTGGCTTTTTGAGAGAGGCTTTCTTCTGTGATTTCATATAAATGTGTTCTCTATCCCATATTTAATAAGAATTTCACACTTTATGTATTTGCCAGTTGCTTATTTTTTCCCCCTTTCTCTAGACCATGAGTTCCATGAAGGTAAAACCTGTACAGCCAGCACCTGTCATGTGGCAAATACCCAGTATGGACTTTTTGAATGACTGAATGACTAAACAAGACTAGCAAAACATGGCTATCTGACCAATGTTACATTGGAATGGAAATATCTCACCTTCCATCAAACATAGTTAATACATTTTTATTAAGTGCCTGCTATGGACCTGGCCTTACATGGAAACCTTATATTGATAATCTCTATCATTCAGATCAATCTTAAAAGATAAATATTATCAGGATTTTGTTGGGGAGGTAGTTAATAACTTGTTTAAGACCACAGCTCTAAGAGCTGAACCTCTGATGGTCTGGTATGCCACCCCTTGAGTCACTCACTGTGTGCTTCTGTGAGTAAAGCAGCCAGTGACTGGCAAAGCTAGAAGTATTTACTCCACCTTCTACCATCAGTCAGTACACACAGAGTGGAGAAGGAGCATGTTTAGGCCTCCCTGTCTTCCCTTCTTTTCAGGTCCCCAGAAGGATGCAGTGACAATTATGCTGGGCTATACAGGCCCTTCCCTATCCTCCTGGAACTTTAGAGCTCTCAAAATCATGCAGAAAAATAGTAACTTTATAGAGAGGAAACTTGGGAGACATCACTTTAACCAGGTGATCACAGCTCTCAGCACCCACAGTGGACACACTGATAAATACTTCAAGTACCTCATGTTAGGTGCTCTGAGGTGGGCTCAGTTTGGCTTCTTTGGTATCCTGGACAAAAATGTATAACCTCATTTAATCATAAGACTTAGAAAATCTCAAATTGAGAAATATACCCCAAAGAGCCACCACTGCTGACAAGTGTGATGATTACAAGGGCCAGATTAGAGGACAGTAGGGAAGCCTGACAACAGATTGCGAGGTGGAGCCCATGTTACATATGGAACCACAGGACAATGGCAGGGACAACTGGTAAAACCCAAGTAAGATCTGCCAATTGGGTACGAGGCTTCCACCCTGCAACAGTGTCAGTTTCCCAATGTGGAGGACATTGCTCTGAAGCTACATAAAATTTTAGCACGAAGGACAAGTTGGGCAAAGGGCATCATTGAACTCTGTGTTCTTATAACTCTTAAATTTAAAACCATGACAAAATTAAAAGCTCAGAAACATGGTTTCTCAAAAAAAAAAAGCCTCCAATTTTTAGAAACTAAAACCCCAGCAAAATCCTACCAAGGGGAATTTAGGGCAGAGCTTGCTTGTACATTGATTAGTTTGTATATTTGTGGCAGCTGGGGACCGCTGCGCAGTGCCACAAGTTGTTTAACAGAGTCTGAAGGTGCAGTGGGGCGGCGCCGTGCTGTTACCCGGCCCCTTAGCAGGGGAGCCAAGGAAAGTCTCGTGAAGTACACGGGACAGCTCTGCCCCTGACTCCACCCCGCCACCAAGTTTCTAAATGCACACATGGGAAAACGAGGGCCCCTATTGTGGAGAGTGGAGAACAAAGTCTGAAACTAAGGGAAGTGGACACAGTAGGTCCTCGCTGATCCACAGTTTGCCCTCTGTGGTTTTAGTTACCACAGTCCAAAAGAAGAAGGACGAGGACAGTGCAAGATGTTATGAGAGAGAGAGAGAGAGGTGACATTCACATAACTTTTAACCATTTAATTATTTTAATTGTTCATACTGCTTTGTTTGATTTTACAATGTGTTGTTAGTGTCACTCTTTGGCTGTCTAATGTATCAATTAATTTTATTTTTCTATAAAGATAAAACAGTATATACAGGACTCAGTACCCTCTTCTGATTCAGGCTTTCCTTGGGGTCTTGGAAAGTATCCCCTGCAGATAACGGTAACTCTCCTGCTAATTGTCTAATTAGCACCCATAGCGATTCCCATTCATGGTTCCTTTTCTTCCTTGTATCGCGAAAGAGTATGTCAAAAGGTTCCCCTTCCTGTCTTTACCATCACTGGAAATACCAGGAAAAGTTTCAAAATAATTGAATCGAGAGCGGCCCCCAGGTACAACAACCTTTCAAAGCTAAAGTAGAGAATCACCCACCCTTTGAAGCTTCTCAGCTTTTCCGTAGATGCAGCTTCCTTCCTACTGCAGCTGGCTGACACCTGTAACTTCATAAATGGCAAAATGCCGCATCTGAGAAAGGTGGCGCTAGTGTATGTGGTGGCCCCAGCCGGTGCCTCTGTCCTATGACAGTGACGTGCCCATTCATAGAGGAACGGAGGTGGTGGCCATGGAGATTCTTCACTCAGCAGAACCGGCCTCCCAGATAGTGTGTTTCAGGAATCAGTGTGCTTTATATCCCAGCTTTCCCCACCCCACAGCAGATACCCTGCTGCCCAGGAAATCCCTGAGGAGCTGTGAATAGAAAAGGGATGGTGAGGAGAAAATTCATGCATTCCACAGAGCTGTGTGCCTCACCAACTCATTTCCTCCCACTATTGGAAACCAATGTTGTGCGGACAAGCACCCCAAGGAGGAGAGACAGGCTGGGGTAAGGGCCTTGCTCAGAAACATGCAGTCTGTTCACTGCTTTGCAAGGGGCTGGATACACACTGGTAGTGGTAGGGTCAGAGAAAACTAGGATTCTGTGTGTGTGTGTGTGTGTGTGTGTGTGTGTGTGTGTGCGCGCGTGAGCACCTGCACTGGGAAACTATACCCTCAGCCCCAAATTAGGACTCTGAGAGCCAAGCACCCCAACTCCCATTGCTAGGACTTTTAGGTAACCTGCAAGTCTTTACCAAAGGGTCATCATTATCCCTGATGTCCAGGATAAGCTCTGACACTGAGGTAACAGGGAAAATATACCTGAGAACGCAGCACAGGGCTCTGTGCATCACTAATGCTCTTTCTTATCACTTTGCTGAGCTAGCAGCTAATTTTTTTTTTTTTTTTTTTTTTTTGGTATCAGGAATCAAACTCAGGACCTCTTGCATGCCAGGCAGGCACTGTGCCACTGAGCTCTATCCCTAGCCCTAGCAGCTGATTTTTGAAGGCTGAGATCCCCACCCTAAGAGACAACTAACTAAAAAGGCATAACAGAATTCCCTGGGCATGGCCATCTGATTGGTGTGAGTTTATATGTGCTCTTTC
Organism: Dinomys branickii; assembly: GCA_004027595.1. Classification (NCBI taxonomy): domain Eukaryota; kingdom Metazoa; phylum Chordata; class Mammalia; order Rodentia; family Dinomyidae; genus Dinomys; species Dinomys branickii. Next base: position 284,607 of record PVLD010000130.1, on the reverse strand, counting down.
CTGAACAAGCCAAAGCAGTGTGTAGTATGGAATTCAGCTACCTGCTGTCCGAGACTGCCTTCCTGTATCTTCTAGGATCTCAGCCTTTTCTGAGAAGGTCATCAAAACCCAGGGATACTCTAATTATATACATAAAAATGAAATTCAGAGTAACAGATAGAAGTATAAGAATACATTTTTAAAATCTGAATATTAATATGGGCCATGATGAATACCACTGGTAAATTCTGCAACGTAAAGTCTACTTTAAGGTCTGCCATGAGACAAGTTAATGTCTGCCACGGTCTCCCAGATCTTCCTTTTCCTGGGTGGGTATTTGAGAAATATTAAACTGTGGAGAAGGACATTCTTTAGTTAATCTTTCAGTGTATAGCCTGAGGCATAACCTAGCCTAGGTGGTTGTGTTTTGGAGGAAGTCTCTCAAAAAGCATTGTAACCCCTGCTGCCGACACTAAATGTTTTGCTGTGATATGCAGAAAGGAATGGTGACAGGATGGCTATCTAGTCAAGTCTCAGGCCTATGGTAATTGAGTTGTATTGTTCTTGCTAAAACGATTGATATTCACCCATTAGCCCAGTTGCCTCTTTTGTTTTATCTCAATAAAAGGTTACTGAAAAGGTGATTCGGGGCTGCAGACAAGAGAACTGTAGGTCCCCTGATCCCAGAACATTGTCTCTCTTGTATTTCTTTTTCTTCTTACTTTTTTGTGGGTATCTTGTTTTTGGGACCTGTTCACCCTGGACAGAAACGGATAATAAACCAACATTAAATCTATTATTCTTGTAATCATTCAAAATGACTTACCCATGATTCAAAATTGGTTTACACCGTCCGTGCCAACTCGCAGAACAACCTATGACTCACACTCTTTGCCTACCCTGGAAGTGCGCATTATTTTAGTCCTTTCAGCCAACCCAAATATGCATGTAATAAATTTGCCTAATGGAAGTGTGCTGGTTCTGTGTAGGTACAAACTGTAGTTGGGAATATCAGCTAACATGTAAGAAACACTGGGGACGTTGGCAAGCATTTTGCCTATCCTCAGTTTTTTAGTGAGAAAATTGAACTAGTCTGGTAAGGTTGCCAAGTTACACTGTAAAATGCTGGCCTCAAAACTAGAAAACAAGTCTTCTTCTATACAGTTACTAACCTTATTTAACTTCATTGATGTCTGTCTCTCATGCCCAGTTAGTATGAATCCTAGAATCTCACTGTTGGGGAGCATCTTGAGCATCTGTCAATTTACCGACAAGTTTGAGTTTGTTGTTCTTTGCAGAATCCTCCTTACCAGGTCTTCCTTTTGTGTATGTTAAATACCCCAATGACAAGATATGTAGTTTCTTCCCATTTTTAATAGTAATTGTTGAGTAAATGAATACTTAGCAATCTAATGTAGCATTATCTGACTACTTTTGCAATATTTGAAGATGAATAATCCTCTATGTACATTGAACAGTCAGGCTCACAGCAAAAGTTCTTAGGTTCACCTACCTTGGTCTTTAGGCTTTTCATCATCTGAGTTCTTCCAAACTGCTCCACTTGGTCTCATCAGACCCAAGGGGAACAGGACTATCCATAACTTTATTGCAGAGTTGACATCACATTAATGCATGTGAGCATCGCTTTATCATTTAAACAGTCACATCGTGTTGTTGACTCTGAGCTTAGTTGACTCTAACCTTCCCTCCCTTCTCCTTTTCCTTCTCATTTGTGATGTGATCAACACTTTATCACTTATGTTCTCTGCCCTGATTTTTATAGTAAGTTTCCTTACACCTCTGGTATTCGCCATTGAGTTTGGCTTATAGAATTTGCCCAGTGTGTGTTTCTAAGTCAATTCATGAATGAGTGCATGGATGAATGAATGAATGAATGAATGAACAGAGTGCATCTCTTTTTTTTCTCTCAAAATTAATACTGAAGGATAGTTGTGATCAGCTTGCCAGCCCACAAAAATATTTTTAAAAGGGAGCTCCCTTATGAAAAGGTCTTACAGTTTGCTAAATATTTAACTTTCAGTTATTACTGGATAATTGTTGGCAGAGAAAGCATAAAAAAAGGTATGTTCATTCATTCATTTCTTTAACAAATAGTTATTAAGCTCCTGGTGTGTGACGCTAATGTTAGAGTCTATAATATTCTAATATTAGAGTCTATAACCTGCCATAGAACCTAACCAGGTATAGGCAATATTTTCATTTTCTGTTAGGCCCTCTAGTAACTGTTCACACGGGATCTGTGAGCCATAGCTGAGGTCCTACTTTCTGATATGTCCACGTCTCTACACTCATGTCTCTTCCCTCCCTTCTTTGGGGGGAAAGGCAGGAAGTGTTCTCAACGCTTCTTTTCAGTTCCGAGCAGTGAAGGAAACAGTGCAGCATTCTCGCTTTCTTGGAACTTATGTTTTATGCCAGGTCCCTGTAGTTCAATACCAATTGAAAAATAGGCATAGTCTCTATCTGGACCTCTTAAACAAAAAAATGTAGAACACAACCATAAATACAAATGGGATTTATTTAAAGAACCTACCAAGCACGTAGTCAGTATTTAGTAAGTGTTAGTAGTTGCCATTACTGTTCACTTTTAAGTTCCGGTCATACAATTAGTAAGCACATAGGCTGGGCAACGTGCCATGGACCACGTACTTCACACAGAGGTCACGCATGCAGGTCTACCCTTTGGCAGAGGTGGTATTTGCTGCGGCCTCAGGAAGGCACTGGTCTTTCTCATAAAAGGATAGTGGAACTCGTACTGCTTTTTTTCTCCACCTCAGCTACTTACATGTGGGCACAGAGTCCCCACCTTGAAGGTGGTTCCACACCTACTGACAGCCAACAGGATCTGCTCCAGGATTGCCTGTTGGCATCAGCCCTGGGATGTGCTCTCACTGGGCATTCACTTTGGGAAGGTCACTAGATGTACGTTAATAGGAAAAGTTAAATTGGTCATATATCACGAGATCTGAACTTCCTTCCCGCTGTCAGTGCTTCAATCAGCTGTGGCCTTGAGGACTGGCCTCGGGAAGCGTGACTCATTTGTGTGCTTCTACAGTCACACTGACACCAGTCATATTTGAGTAGCTATTGTGTGTGTGTGAGATGTATGATGTCCGCTTATAAAAATGGGGCTTCTATCAATGCAAATTCAATAAATTGTGCCAAGTTCACTTTTTACTGGAAAGAATGCATGTAAGCTATACAACTACATTTCTTCACATTCAGGGAAAACAGTAGACTCAAACACCTGCATTCCAGGGTCAGAGTTTACAACGTGAAACAAAGGTAAAGATTGTGAGATTTTCCTAAATGGTTCCCTTTTCTATTTTCAGAAGTTGGATGCCATCACTTTAAGTTGAAATGTTGACATAAAGACAAACTCACAGGCTCATCAGTTTTCTTCATGGCCTGCTCTCAATGCAGCCAGAATTAACCCCAAGCGTGTTCCCTGTACCCAGGAAATCCATGCACTGAATCTTTACATCTGCATGTCAGCGTCAGGGTTGAGCAAGCACTTTTGCTGAGAAACCTGTGCCAGCCCTTCCACACAATCTGCCTGGTCTTGATCTTCTCTCCTTCAGTGGATGTTTTTGGGGAGGCCTCTATGTCCTGCTCAGCCAAATGAACTAATGTCAAAATTGAGTCAGTGGTCAGTGTCACTCAGGAATTATTACTTGGTGGAGTTCTGTTGTCCTTAGAGTACACTACTCCGTGGTTTGCAGTAGCTTAACTCGCCTTTTACTTGTGTGGGATAATATGACAAAGTCGTCGTGATAAAGAATTATCCAAGATTTGCTTGGCAGGATAAACAGGGAAAATAAGCCAAGACTGGGATCTACGGGATGATCAAGGAAGCCCAGTTCCTGAGATCACCAATTCTTCCAATTTCCTTTTGGGAGTTGGAGCTAGGATTGGGAATGCCGGAGGCACTGCACACATAACCGATGTAGAGCGGGTACTGTTTGGATCAGGCCATGGCACCTCTTCTCCTCACATCTTCACTGTAGGAGAAGAACCCCAAGGGCTGTACATACCCTTTTGGGGTTCATCTCTCTCCCACGCCATACCTTACTTGGTGACATTTAGTAAGATTAAAGCTATAGAGCTGAAACTTGTTTTTTTTTTTTTTTAACTAAAACCTCAATATTATTTGAAACAATTAGGCCACTGGACTTAAAAGCTTTTTTATGATCAAATATTTCTGTTACTGACTACACTTGAGGAATTTTATCGACATCAGTGATGTCTCATAATGATTTCTCCTACAGGTTGAGAGATGCAAATACACTTTTTCATATTAATCCCCCTTTTACTTTGTAGCATTTTACAATTAGTAACCGTTTCATTTCAAGCGCATGTCACCATCCTTTATTTTTTTTTTTAATTTTGTGTGTGTGTGTGTGTGGTGCTGGGGATTGAACTCAGGACCTTGTGCTTGCCAGGCAGGCACTTATTCTACTGAGCTATATCCCCAGCCCCAACCATCCTTTAGTAAGTACATATTACTGAGCACTGGCTGGAGAGATTAAGTACCACACCCAATGTCATACAGTGATTGAGTGACAGTGATTTTGCTGACAAAGATATTTGTCCAGCTGTGTATTTGTTCTTTCAATAGGTAGATAACACATAGAAGGGGATCCAACTTGTGTGATTTCCTCATATGTTTTGAGGAAATCAACCCTTTCTCAGATATATGGCTTGCAAATATTTTCGTCACCCAGTGTGCCATCTAGTAACCATTTACATCAAGTGCTTTGGGCAGTAGGTGAGGCTCTAGTTTATTACTAAATATCTGGCTTTCTGATATGCCCAGGACTCTACATCTATGTCTCTAGTCTCACATCTTTGAGTGTAAGGGTGGAAAGTTTTTTGATGAGTGAATCTTATCTGGGAAGGGTGATGCCGGACTGATTAGCACCCCCGTGCTTTCATAAACAATGAGCTTATTGATTTAGTTCCCGTCCTGCTCCTTGGTTCTGGGAGGAGGATACAATTCTGTGAGGACCTCTAACGCATAAGAAATCGAATGAAGAACAGCTCTGCTGTGGTCAGGTGATGAAAGGGAAGGAGAGGCACATTTTTGCCACTTTCCATGGTGAGGGAAGCTGGTTCCTTTAAAAGTCTTCAGATAAGTGATGTTACTCTTGGCCTTTTTACTAATCACTTTGCCCCTCACAGGAGGATGCAGTTCCTTTCTAAGGTGGGCCCAGAAATATGCAGAGTCATTACAACAGACCTCTTGATGGATATGTGGTCTACTCCCCTTGTCTAGTACATCAGGACTTCCTTGGTAGGTATCCCCACTTCAAGGAGATGATTGGAATAAATTACAGGACTATATTAATGAGATAGGCAAGAGTTCAATTGTACATAGGTCAGCTCACCATTACAAAGTAACTGAATGGCCTATAAACTATACTCTTAATGACCGTGAACATAATCAAGTCTTTTCCCACAAAGTCACTGAAGCCTCTCTACAGACACTAATAAGGCCCCTATTAAATAAAAGTAAGAGTCCTATCCTGAGGGCCAGCAATCATAGATATCAGGATGGCTATTTTCAAATATGGGATGATTATATACGGTTAACTCCCACTATAGGTCATCTCAGTAGAAAGGCCCCATTATGTTGGGAACAAAAATATCATTACTATTCTCATTGGCCTAACTCCACTAAATACTTGGGGTGGACAGACCCCAAACAATGTGTACATATAACTTTACAGGCTAAAGACTGGTTTGCAACAGATTGGCTTACTTGCCCTGGAATTAGATGGCAAGACCCCAGTGGCACTCATTGGTTGAGTGAGACCAATCTGTGGCCCTGGCTACCCCCTCCCTGGATGGATAGGAAGATGCACGTTAGGATTTGCCTGGTTACAAGGCAGGAGTGTCAAAACTATCAACAAACCTGCTAATTTACCCTGCTTACAACACCAATGGTCTAGAAGCGTGTTTCACTGGTATGATCACTTGGCCTCTATCTTTACCCCTTCCCTAGGGTTAGAAGATGTCATGCAGCTCATCGAGGCCTTAGCTAACTATACTCAGCAAGCCTTAAGTGACACCACAGCTGATCTCTCTCTCCAAATGAAGAAGTAAATTTAATGAGAGAGGCCGTCCTCCAAAATCGGATGGCATTAGACATTTTAACAGCAGCATAAGGGGATACCTGTGCAATTATAAAAACTGAATGTTGTGTGTACATTCCTGATCCCTTTGCTAATGTCTCAACAGCTATTCAAGATATTAGGCAGCAGATCAATACTATGTCATATTCTAAAAATCTCTGGAACTTATCCTTTCTATGGGAGGCCATTACTGGTTCCTCTTGGTGGAAATCTTTGATAACTATATTTATAATAATCCTGTTGATCTTATTATTTGGCCCATGCATACTTAATTGGTTCTTTGCCTTTGTCTCCTCCAGATTTAAAGCTATACACCTACCCAAGATGAAAACGCCTGGTGTCTATCAAGGGCCTTTAGATAGACCCTCTGGAGAGTTTCTCTAACTGCCGATCAACAACTACGACCCCTTTCAGCCTTAAGAAGCCAGAGCAGTCATCACCCGTTACTCCCTCCGGCAGTTCGGGTTACTTCTTCAGAGGGGGGAATGTTATAGGCAGCTGAGTCAGATAGAAATATTATAGGCAGTCAGACAGGGCCAGGCCCTCGAAGGAGCCAACATAAAAGACACCTATGGGCCAGACCATAAGACAAAAGGGGCTGAACAAATGCATCCACTTACCTCCCTAGGTGTGAATGTCAGGGATTGATATTCTAAATAAGTAACAACCACTTTCTAAAAAGCCAGGAAGAGTCACTAACCCGACCTCCACAGGAAAAGCCCCTGATCTGTATTCATGCCCCTTGCTTTCCCATTTGATCCCAATCCTCTCAGTGTTACCTGAATATTTATCCTTGCAGTCATTGGCAGACCATAGTGTTGTCCATTTCCCCTACCTTGGATCCACCTCACCTCATGGTTTTTCCCTATAAAAGTCCCTGGAAAAGACAGAGTCGGAGGTAACCCACTCGGGCCCCCCTTCTGTTCCTCTCTTGGATAGAAGCTTTCTTTCTCTCAATAAATATATTCTGCTCATATCCTCCGTTGTTCCTAAGATTCATTCTTCAGTTTTGGAGAACACAAATTTGTCTGATATCATCCCGATTGGGAGATTTATTTTCCTGTATCATTTTGGAGGTCTGACCCTGAACAGCTTGGCTATATGAACTAATTAAGGTGAACGCCTAGGCACATCATTTAGACCACGTGGGCCCCAAGTCTCCACTTCTGTGGGAACCAGTATGCCATAAAGGCCAAAAGGGCCAAGGATAAGGAAAATGGTTGGTGTCTGTAAAGTGTTACAAATGTGTTATCTGTGATCAGTAGAATGTTTTTTTCCTTTAAGTGTCTCAATATTATAAAATTCCTTGTGAGGAAATTGATAGCAATTTCTACCAATTAAAAAAAAATAAGCACGCACTGTGAAGCACTCTGGGGTGCACGCGGAAGGGTGGTGAAGCCCAACAAGAATGCGAGGGTATTGTATCTCTGGCAAGGTTTAGAATCCGCAGGAGACGGGGCCAAGCCTGAAGAGCAGCTGTAGTACAGCTCCTGGGAAACCAGCTTTCGCCTCTCCTCCTCCCAGGGAAAATGTGGAAGAGCCACTTAGCGAAGAAAGGAGCCCAGGCCAAAGAAAGAGTCGTGATCTTTCTCAGCCAGGAAATGTGGATAGGGGATAACGCCACACTATGGATTTCAGAGTCGCCATTTTCACTATTTCATCCTGTTCCTTATTCTATACATAGGGCAATTGCCTAATTGCCCAAAGAAGCCAATTAACTCCTTCACAGACTTTAATCCCCGCTGTGGCTCTTTAAGGTCATCAACCCAGTCTTTTCATTCTGGACCGACCGGACTGATGGTGAGAAAACTCCATGTGTGGCAGAGAAGTCAGTCTAAGCCCTTACTTGCTGCGGCAGCCAGTGTAATGTATGCTGTAATAAGTTAACGTGTTAATTCTGCATGCGCAGTCTACGGCATCATACAGATCCCTAGTATCGGTTCTTATTTCTCAGGAGTGTGAAAATGTGAGTCTGGAGTTTGACTTTCTCAGATGACAGGAGAGTGTAAGGACTAAAAAACGTCTTATGAATACTTGAAAATTTGAGTCTGTTATCCTGTTTAGTCTCACTCTCACACTAAGTAGCTTCATGACCCTGGAGCCTTAACTTAGCCGCCCTCTATCTCTGTTTAGGCATGTGGACTGCCCACAGTATCAGCAAGATGGAATAAAGTAGGATACCGGTATCATATATATTTAACAATATAAATATTTCATAAATATTATGAATAAGATGCCTAGTGAAGATTCCTGCACACAGTCAGAACTCAACAAATCCTACTATTAGAATGGTGACTATGACTAAAAGTGAACAGAAAATGTGGTGGAAGAAAGGGGTCAGGGCCGATGTCAGCTGGGCTGTCCCTGCTGCTCTCACCTGTGGTGTTCTGCTCCTGCAGCTTCGGGATCCTGAGTGAGGCTGCAACTCACAAGAGCGCCATTTCTCGCGGCTGTGAAACGTGAACACTGAGACTTGGACATGTTACAGGGCTGATGTACGGGCCAGAGGACATCACTGAGAGTATTTTCTTATATATAGTATATCCATGAGGAAGTGTTAGGAAAGGAAAGGAGGAATTGGAAAAGAGGAAGGGAGGGTAGGAAGGAGGAAGAAAGAAGGGAAAGAAGGAAAGAAGGAAGGAAGGAAGGAAAGAAGGAAGGAAGGAAGGAAAGAAGGAAGGAAGGAAGGAAAGAAGGAAGGAAGGAAGGAAAGAAGGAAGGAAGGAAGGAAGGGAGGGAGGAAGGAAGGGAGGAAGGAAGGAAGACAAACAGGGAGGGAGGAAACGAAATGAAAGCACTTGAAATCCATAGAGCACTGTTTCACTCTCAGGGATGGGGCTCTCTGCTAGTTTGTGGCTGGAGAACTTTACCTTGGCCCACAGCCCCATGCAGACTCACGGCTGCATGCCCAGGAAGCATTTAGCCCACAGAGCACGACCTCCGTGGGGTATGTGATTTGTACTCCCCTGCTCAGTGTCACTACACTGGATATGATGACCTTGAGGTCCCCTTCAGCTCTAATTTTGTATGATAAAAATCATGTTCCCTGTTCCAGTGGAGCCTCTCCAATAAAAAAGAAAACAGTGAGACCTTAGGCTAGTGCGGGTGTCATGTGCTCGGAGGTTGGCAGGAGAAAATTAATGTTTGCAGGGTGGCTCTTGTTGAGAAAGGAGGCTCCCCATTTTCACACTCCGCTTTTCTATTGAGGCTTTTAATTTGGTAGAATGAGAATGGTTCTTTGCCGCTCTACAGCTTTCAAACATGGGTGTGCTTTTGTGAAATGTCTTTAATCATCTAATTTCTTACATGCTCTGTCTAAAAGCTACACCGTAAGAATTGCTAGCAATTTAAGCTTTTCCTTTTCTATGACTTGGTTTTCAGGACCTAGAGCTAGATAGATACAGATGTCATTGTTCACAATGAGCAAAACCTGAATAATTTTAGCATGAATGAACTGCAAAGAATATCTTGTTCAGTTCTTTCCTTTAACCATAGACTATCCCGGTTCTCAGAAAGAGAAAGCATTAAAACCAAGGTCGCACAGGAATGGGTCACAGGTCTGCTTCTTCATAATCATGGCAAACTGCACTTTATAAGTGTGTTTGTAAAACTGCCTGCCCCCCCCCATGTTTGTCTTTTAGGTAATTAGAGGCTAATTCCTCTATCCTTGAATCTGATTGTCCATCAGAATAAGAGGAAAGTAACACTGGAAAACTGCAAGGCTGAGCCACAAGGATCTTAGCAGCTTCTGGCTGGGCTTCTTGGGGCGCTTGTCTCGGAGCCCAGACCTGGTGCTCAGAGAAGCCCAAGCCCTGTGATAAGGTTATGCTTGTGCAGTAAAGTCAGCAGCTCCCACACCACAGCCAAGAGATCAGTATTGCTTAGCCGGTGCTTCTGAACACCAACACCCCGGGTACCTCCATGACCCCGTGAGAGCCCCAGAGCAAACTCCCCATTCAAGCCCAGCGCCCTAGAACAAGAGATCACGGACACTGGTTTCAAGTGTGTGATCTGTTTTGCAGCAATAGGTAACCTGAATCATTCCCTGTGCTTCACTGGCTCTGAGGTGCCACACTATTGCTTTTCTGAGTAAACTACTTGGGATTAACAGAGAAATGTAACTAGTACCGGAGATCTCAATAGCTGCACAGACTTGAAGGTGAGAGCCTTTGATCTGAGTTTGAATGGCTGAGCCCTTGATGTCAGAATTACTGAGACTGAACTAAGTATAACAGAACGGCATCTTTTGCTTATCTGGAAAGCTGGCCTTTTTCCCCACTCCTAGTTATGTGATTTACGTGTTGGCCAATGAGATATAAACAGAAGTGTGTGTGACTCCCCAACAGCGGGGTTTAAAGGACCTGAATTAGCCAAGATGCCGGCCTTTCTGTTCCACCTCACTTTCCTTCCCCTTCTGACCACAGTGAGACGTGATAGGCGGGGCTTCAGCAGCTCCTTTGGAGAATGAGGTCACTTGGAGGACAGAAGTTGAACTGAACAGGGTCTAACGAGGAAAACAAAACTATACCTTGTACTTAACTCTTGTCAGATGTAAAGCAGGGCATTAGTTACACATGTTTTCACACTGCCCAGAAGCCAAAGAGAATGGTTGGAAAGCCCAGCAATCGGAGCCCTAGGCAGCCACCACAGATGCCAAAGGGGAAGGTGAGGGAAAGCAGCAGAGGCGCTGCTGTGGGGACCCAGGGAGTGGCATCAAATGCAGAAGCTGTCGCACCCTCGGCCTGGTCAGTAGCCACTGGCACCCCACAGACACAGAGCTGCTGCCAAGGAGCAGCCCGAGCCGGGGAGATTTCTCCCTTCCTCCTGCCCCAAAGCTCTGGCCAGTGCCTCGCAGGCCTAAACTCAGCAGGAAGCCCAGAGCCATCACAGGAGCCAGTGCTAGATGCTGAAACAAAGGCGGCAGGAAGCTGAGCCCCGAGGGCTGGGGAAGACTGGCAAATGTGTGCTGACCTTCTGCAGGGCCTCGTGCTTTCTACTTTCTTTTTTTTACATATAGGAAACCATAACACTATTTAATATTAATGCTTCCTAGGTAGGGAGGTATATTAGTTTGCAAAAGATCTATCTACCTATCTATCTACCTATCATACATCTATCTTCTGGAACCTGGAAGTCTAAGATCAAAGTGTCAACAAGGCTACATCTCTAGCCGTGGCCTTTGCCTTGCAAGTGTCCACTCTCTCCCCCGTCCTCACTGTCTTTTCTCTGTGTGTCTTACATCTTTCTGTGCATCCACATCTCCTTCTCTTGTAGAGGTACCAGTCAGAGTAGATTAGGGCCCACCCTAACTGCCTTGCTTTAACTTAATTATCTCTTTAGAGGCTCCATCTCCAAATATGGTCACATTCAAGGCTTTATCTCTAATGTAGTACTAGAGATCCGGGCTTCCACACAAATTTGAGGGGAACATAATTCTTCCCATAACAGAGGATAAGTAAGAGGATCAGAAAGCTGGAGAATTGAATTAACCTGCATTATGTATGCCAACTCGAAAATGATAGTGTTGGTAATGCCACACAGTCAATAATCTAAGAAACGTTTTCCATAGTGTTTTAATAGTGGCCACTCCTTGATCTGACACCTCTTGATCCTGCGCCACATTTCTCACTGCTGAAAAGCTCTTGCAGATCTTTTCTGTACTTGCTCATAGGAAGGCTTGAAGGCTCGTCATTAGTTTTCTCTTAGATCACTGGGCCAAAAGGACTTCCAAGAGACCTGGGATTTGACAGGTGCTAATTATTCCCTAACCCCTCAACTAACAGGAATTCTCACCCTGCTGGGGAAGAGGTGCGGACCCACAGTGAATTTTCAACAAAGAGGCCGCTGTGGAAAGTGTGGCTTCCGTAGTTGGCTCCTACAATTACTTTCACCTCAGTCCTTCTGCACTCAGTTCCTTCTGAGACCACAGAAACCCTAGCTTTATGCAGTTACTGTCCTAAGTTTGCTTTTGGCTAAACCATGTTTTCTAAAGATGCAAAATAGCATTTCTGGTTAAAAGGCAAAGTCTAATAAGTGATCCTGAGCAGAGATAGATGGAACCCCCAGTCTTCCGACCACAAAATCTACAGAGAAAATGAGAACAGAGGTGGTAAGAAAGACGAGAACAAGGCAAAAGTGAGGCAGGATGTAAAAGTTTCAAGTTATCCTTGTAACCAAATAGTGATTTATTGACAATGTTTTCTTAACACATATTACATATTGAGATTCAGTGTGATATTCTCATGCAAGCATATAGTGTGCCTTGATTACATCTGTCTTTTTCACCTTCACCCCCAAACAATCCCAGTATCCTTCCTCATCTCTAGTAATCACTATTCTACTTTCAGGTCAACTTATTGTTAGTTTCTACTTATGAGAAAGACCGTGATACGTATTTTTCTATGTCTGGCTTATGTTGCTTATTAGCATAATGTGTTGTACTTTCCCTCATTTTACTACAAAGAACAGGATTTCACGTTTTTCTTTATGGAAGAATAATGCTCCATGAGTAAACACACAATATTTTCTTTATCCATTCATCTGTTGATGGACACCTAGCCTGATTTCTTATTTTAGCTGCTGAGAATAGTGCTACAATAAATACCAACATACAGATAGCTCTTGTGCATACTGACATCATTTCCTTTGGATAGATCGCCAGGAGTAGGATAGCTGGTCATATGGTAGCTCTAATTTTAGTTTTCATGAGGAACATCCATACTGTTCTCTATAGTGCATGTACTAATTTACATAGAAGAACTGGCTTTAGTTCTTCTTTAAATGCTTAGTAAAATTTAGCACAGAAGCCATGTAGCCCTGATCTTTTTCTTTGTTGGAAGACTTTTTATTACTGATTCCATCTCATTATTTATCAACCTATTTCAGTTTACTTATATCTTCTTGGTTCAATTTTGGTAGGTTGTGTAGATACAGAAATGTGTCCCTTTCTTCAGTTTGTTAGCATGTATTTTTTTCAAATGATCCTACACAATTGTGTTGTATTTCTGTGGTATCAGTTGTACTGGGTCTGTTTTCAGTTTTTTGTTTGTTTGGTTATTGTCTCTCTCTCCCTGTCTTTCTTGCTTAGACTAGCTAAAGGTTTATACGTTTTGTTAATCTTTTCAAAGAATTCAAGAAACCAACTCTGTTTCATTGAATTGTTTTTGTCTCTATGTCTTGGTTACTTTTCTCTTGTTGCTGGGACAAAATACCTGACACCCAAGATTAAGGAAGAAAAGGTTTATTTAGCTCACTGTTTATGGAGGGTTCAGACCGTACTCGTCCGGCTCCAGGACAGAGTGACACACGGCAGAGGACAACAGTTCACGCGGTGGAAAACAGCAGAAACAGCAACAGCAAAAGGGAGGAGAAGCAGAGAACAAACCTCGTTCCCTGCCTTACATTGTGTGCAGGCTGTCTGCCACAGGGCCATGTAGCGCTCACACTCGTGATCTCAGAACTGGGCCTTGAGTCAATCATAAACTCTAGAAGGCTGCCCAAGGGTTTGGCGGGACATCCAGACACAAACCATAACCCTCTCCTCCGTCTATTTAGGGTCTCATCTTTGTTATTTCTTTCCTCGCACTAATTTTGGGTTTTGTTTGTTCTTGCTTTACTATGTCTTTAGCATGGAGCATCAGTTTATTTATTTTAAATCTTCCTATTATTTTTGCATCAACACATATGGCTGTAAAATTTCCTCTTCCTGTTACTTTTGGTGTATTTTCGTCATGTTTCATGAAATTTTCAAATTTTACTTTTAACTTCCTCAATGACCTAACAAATTTGTGTTGTTCGTTTTTTACATACTTGTATAAATTCTAAGGTTGACTTCTAGTTTTATTCCTCTGTGATCAGAAAGTATACAGAATATGATTTCAACTTTTTGAATTTGTTAAAACTTGTCTTGTAGTCTCACTACTGCCTATTCTAGAGATAGTTCTGTGCATTGATGAAAAGATCATATATTCTGCCACTGTTAACTCCATTTGATCTGTAGTGTAGTTTAATTGTGATGTTTCTTTGTTGGTTCTTTTGTGGTTTGGATTCTCAAATTGAGAAATATGCCCCAAATAGCCAGCACTGCTGACGAGTGTGATGATTACAAAGGACAGATTAGAGGATGTGGAGAAGGACGTTCTTTAGTTAATTTTTCAGTGTATTGCCTTAGGTATAACCTAGCCTAGGTTGTTGTGTTCTGGAGGAAGTCTAACAAAAGCTTTGTAAGCCCTGGCCCCCGACACTAAATGTTTTGCTATGTTATGTAGAAAAGGAATGGTGACAGGATGGCTATCTAGTCAAGTCTCAGGCCTATGGTAATTGAGTTGTACTGTTCTTGCTAAAACCATTCATATCCACCCAGGAGCCCAGGTGCCTCTTTTGTTTTATCTCAATAAAAGGTTACTGAAAAGGTGATTCAGGGCTGCAGACAAGAGAACTGTAAGCCCCCTGATCCCAGAACATTGTCTCTCTTGTATTTCTTTTTCTTCTTGCTTTTTTATTCATCCGCGGGTACCTCGGTTTTGAGACCTGCTCACCCTGGACAGAAACGGATATTAGACCAACAAGAGGACAGTAGGGAAGGCTGACAACAGATTGCAACGTGGATCCCATGTTAAATATGGAGTATATCTAGATTTAAAACTATTATCTTAGCAATGAATTGATCCTTTGATCATCAGTGACCTTTCACTTGCAGTTTTTGTTTTAAATTCTATCTTGTGGGATTGAAGTGTAGATACCCCTGCTCACTTTAGGGTATCATTTCATTGAAGAGTCACTTTCCATTCTTCCATTTTAAGCCTCTATTTATTGGTGAGGTGAGTTTTTAATAGGCAGCATATTGTTGGGTTGCTTTTCTTTGAATATGCATTCAGCCACCTGTCTCTTTTAATTGGAGAATTTAGCCCATTTACATTCATATTTATTATCGAAAACTTTGAAAGGGATATAACCTCTCATTTTGTTGATATCCCCCAATTTCTCTCTTTCTTCCTTCTTCCCTCTCTCCTGCTAATGACGGAACCTAGGAAACACTGAGCTATATTACCTTTCTGTTTTATTTTTTTGCTTTTATTTTGAGACATAGTCTATGTTGTCCAAATTGATCTTGAATTTGTGATCCTCCTACCTTAACCCCCTGAGTAGCTGGGCTTATAGGCATGTACTAAAGTGCCTAACTCTGTGCTTTTTCCTCCTTTCTTCCCTTTGTGACTTGATGGTTTGTTGTATGAATTATTTTTGATAATTTTTTATTTCTCTTTTGTGTACAAGAAGAGTTTCTTGTGGGATTTTAACTTTCACATGCTATCATGTTATCTTTCACATCTAAGTTTGAGACTTTTTAAACATCTTTTGTAAGGCTGGCCTGTTGGTTGTGAGTTTCATCAATGCTTGCTTATCTTGGAAAGTCATTCTTTTCTGGATGTAGTGATCTTGGTTTCCAGGTATCTTCTTCCAGGACTTGGACATGCCCTAGGTCAATTGATTTCCTCTTGGCCTATAGAATTTCCAATGAGGATACTGCTCCTACCCTAATGAGGTTAACCTTGAATGTGACTTGGCATTTTTCTCTTTCAGATTTTAAAATTCTTTATCCCATGCTTTTGACAGTTTCGCTATAATATGTCGTAGTGAAGATGTTTTCAGGTCCTATCTATTTGGGGTTCTATAAGCCTACTGTTCATAGATGTTCATGTCTTTCTCAAGGTTAGAGAAGTTTTCTGTTATCATTTCATTGAATGGATTTTCTCTGCCCTTAACCTTTATCTTTGTCACTTTAGTTCTTCTCTGCAGAACATGTGAGTGCTGAGTGCCTCTATCTTTTGCCTTTAAATCTTTTACTGGTAATATTTTCAACATCAATTGAACATTTTCAAGACCATGTTTTCTTCATGTTGACCTACGTGGGTTTAACATGCCCCTTGTAACTTCTGTTAACTATGATGATAGTGGAATAAAATTCTTTTTCCATAATCTACTTCTTTCATTCCAACCTGCTGTACCTTCCACCCTTCTACCAGGAGGCAAAACCAGCCTTGGTGGTGGTTTGTAGATATGAAAATTACACAAAAACAAATTTTCACAGAGATACTCAGTTCTTATTTGGAAATGATTCTGCCATCAACAGTGTATTTTCCCTAGTTTGCTTTATATGAGTTCAATCTAATGGGTGTCTGGGCCACTTGACTCAGGATGAGGTCCCTGGAGCCACTGTTGGCTTCACACCAAGGTGGGGCTGTCCCACAGGCTGCACAGCATGAAGGGAGATCACAGAGAATGTCCAGGACAAAGCTAGATAACACTGCCCAGGGGACAGCACACAAATACTGAGCCAGAAATGAAGTAATGAGATGTGAGGAAGCAGTTTCAGGTCATAAAAATACCAGTTTAAGAGGCAGAGAATAGAAAAGGGTTACTCTTCCCATGGAGTCTTCATACTCTATGCCTGCAAGTTTTCCTGGGGAAAGAAAGGACTTCTGCAGGCACTGGAACAATCTGGAAATTCAACTCTCTGGTCTCCTTTTACTATTCTTCTCATTTTCCAGGTGCTAACTTCTGCCCCATTCTCAAGTCCAAGCAGCGGTCTCCTTCTTCCTCGTTTTCTGTCTTGCTGCAAGTTCCTAAGTAGAGCTGACCTTGGCCCCCATGGACTGGATGGTTTCCAGCTGATTGTGAACTGCACAATGTCCCCAGTGCATCAAAACAACCATGCTTTTCCTGAAAATCTCATCCCTTGACTGAATGTGTGATCTCCCACAGGACGCTGCCTGGCCCAGCCCCACTGTCTTGTGACAGGCATACGGGCAGATTCTCAGATGTGAATTCTGTAGACTGCCATTTGAAGCCAGGGGTTAAATTGGAGAGGGAAAAGGGGAGGGGAGGAGCATTCTCAGCTCATGTTGATTCCTGTCAGATTTCAGCTGAGGTCTGTGAAGAGATAATTGTGTTATATTTTCTCATCCTTCACAGCCTAGTGGTTCCTGTATAATTATATATGCCTGAGCTTAATATTATTTCAGAAAGAAGGAAAGTATACAACAGATTTTTAGCCTCAGGCTTCTTATGATTGGGTGCAGATTTTACACTTGCAAATAATTTAGCTCCCTTTTGCCTTTGAAAAGAGTAATTGTACAGATGCATAGCCGGCCAATAGGGTGTTTTGGAGAGGAAAGGTAAGAGCTGCCAGGGGAGGTGCTTCGGTCATTCATGCTTTGCTGAAACTTAAAAAAGTCATCCTCCTGCATTTTAGACAGCAACCTGAGAACTGATGGATCTTTCTGCCTCTGGCATCAGAAGCTACAGAGGTTTGGCTTGCAATATAAATCCCATTTGAAAAAGTTCCCTCTCTTTCTGATAACTCCACCAATTTTTTTTTAAATTTGGAAACATTTCTTACTATTGATTGATTTTTGCCACTTACATCATTAATGTGATTAAATATTATTAGGTCATATTTATTATGTTGCACTGCATTATGATGATAATTATTAATATATTGCTTAGGATGGAAAATAAAAAGGAGCACCTCTAGTGGAATGAAATTTTCTTATTGATGTTATATAATTATCATTATTGAACCAGAAAAAGAAGATGAAGCAATTAGGAAAATAAAACCTAGCCCAAGTGTTTTTATTGATATCATTAATACATGTACTCAGATGGCCAATAAAAAATTTAATGTAACCTGGTGATAGAATAAATTACATCAATAATATAATTATTTCAAGTTAATTAAAAAATTATTGGGATACATTTTTCACAATGTGGTAACCCTGTGTTCCTCACTGTTTACCTTCAGGGTTCCAGTCTCAGTGTGAATGACTCTCATGTATAACTTTGGCATGGTTCCATTTCGTAAGCTTCTGTGGTTTGCAGTCAGTGAGCTTCAGATAGTCCGGCATTATGGCGCTTGCTGAGAGTCAGTATGTGAATGTGCAGTGGAAATAATCAGGAAACCTGTTTCTTGCAGAGGTTGGGCTGCACTGATGCCTGATAGTTTAAGGTGCATCAAATGCTCCGCGGCATAGCACAGCAGTCATGACTTCAGGTTCTGGAGTCTGGCTACCTGGTTTTGAATTCTTATTTTACATCAAGCTCTAGCAGGTCACCAAACCTCCCTGTCACCTGGCTCCTTTATGTGTGGGATGGAGATGAGTAGCTCACACGGGGGTAGTTTAAGGATTACATGTGACAGTGATATCTCGTATGGATGTTAAATTCTCTGTACATATGGACACTATGTTTGAAAATAGTGTTTGGCACCCCACATTCAGAATATAAAGGCTTGTTACCATCATTAGTGGACTATTTTACATGCAAAAAATTCTCAAGAAGTAGTGGCAGTTATTATTTTTACAAATATACTGTCCATGCGTGTCCACAGAATGGGGTGTCCTTACCTGCTGTCCCCTTGAAAGCAGCGGTGCCCTATTCCCCCGTCGTTCACACTCTGCCTTGCCTCCCCTTATATGGATCCAGTCTCCAAGCCTTCTAGTGGCTCCTCACACCTTCCTTCTCATCCACCCTATTCCTACTGCTACCAAGTTTTCAGACTTACAGTATCACAACAGCCTCTGCGCCGGTGCTCCTCCAACCTTTCCTTGGCGATAGTAAAAGACATGGATTTTTCCCCAACTTTCACTGACTACGTGTATCATGGGCCACTTCTGACAGTTCCCTGTTGACTCCATGTCACCTAAATAGTGACAAGCAAAACGGTAGGTGCTTTTAAAATGCTTGGAACAAGTATCCTGTCTAGATGAAACTACTTGGTTTTGCTTTGCAACTCAATTCACCATCGTTTCCTGGTGCTTATGCCTGTGTATAATGAGATTTCTTTTCAGTTATCAACACGGCAGGAGAATGTTTAAATTAGGAAGAAAAAAATCCACTTCCAATTTCTTTGGAAATGGAATAAAAACACAAGGATATTTTCCTATATTCTATTATCAAAATATAATCTAAATCCAAAGCTATCATCCCAACAACAGCATTGTTTTCTCAAGAATGTAAACTTGGTTTAGGAAATGTATTTATTGAAAGTAATTAAACGGAAACTAAAATCTTTATAAAGCTGTACCACATAATATTTGTTTTCTGCAGAAAGAAAGAGTATTGCCTAATCCTGAGGAACAAGCAGAAGGAAAGAACAGACACCCACCAGACAATCCCTGTAATAGCGGCCCCTTGGAAATGAGGAGCGCAGTCAGAGGGGAGGGAGTGGGTCTGAGTGTTGAGGAAGGAGGCCCTGGAGGTTCCTTTTGTTCTTCCATTCTTTAACTACTTTAACCCCGTAGAGGGCTTTTCTTATCACAAGTACAGAAAACTTAAGACCTCCTTCAAGGGAGCCTGTGTTGGTTGTGCTACTAGGAAGACTACAGGAGTGTCATGCTTTCCCCAGGGGTATTGTCCCCTCTTGCGGCTCTGCTACTGGCAAGACTTCCCACAGCCCTCCCGTTTCCTGGACCAAGCAAGGTGGACACTCTGAAACCTTCTTACTCAAGACATTTTCTAAGGCACGATTACTACTCAGTGATGGCGTAAGCATGAGACACAACAGGAGATGCAGCACAGCGTGGTGGGCGTGGCAGGCGCTCCCAGGGTTCACTATGCAGCATGACGAGTGTTTCTCAGCCTCCCTCATGGAAAGTTAAGAGAGCACAGAGACTGATTCTACTTAGTTTCGGGTCACCAAGATGAAGGGGTGGTGCTCCAGGAGTGTGCCCTACTTGAGCAAGCCATTCAGGCAGGGTCCCGAGAGATGGGCAGAACATCTGAAGCTGCAGTAGCACAGGGCATATTTTGGACAGAAGACGACACGCCCAGAAGCACAAAGTCACTGAAAAGACTGCATGTGCTCTTGGGAATCAAACAAGCAAGGGCAGTAATGATATGCCAGGGTGGTTTGCAGTTATCAAAAACTTAGAATGTCCTAGAATAATATAACCTATGTATTCTGGAGGAAGAGTGGCTGCTCACAGCTGCTAAGGGTTAGAGTTAGGACCTGGATCCAGATATGAGCTCAAGGCAGTTTGTCATTGGCCACTGTTGTAGGGTAAGTGTTGCTCAGGAAAGGAAGGTAGATGCTTCTTCCAAGAAAGCTGAGGACAGTGTTATAGGCAGCTGAGTTAGATAGAAATATTATAGGCAGTCAAACAGGGCCAGGCCCTCGAAGGAGCCAACATAAAAGACACCTGTGGGCCAGACCTTAAGACTAAAGGGGCTAAACAAATGCACCCATTTACCTCCCTAGGTGTAAATGTCAGGGATTGATATTCTGAATAAGTAACAACCACCTTCTAAAAAGCCAGGAAGAGTCGCTAGCCCGACCCCCACAGGAAAAGCCCTTGATTTGTATTCATGCCTGCTTGCTACGTGACTCGCTTCCTCATTGGATCCCGGTTTACTCAGTCTTACCTGGACAATTATACCTGTACTCTTATTGGCTGACCATAGTTTTGTCCACTTCCCCTACCTTGGACCCACCTCACCTCATGGTTTTTCTCTATAAAAGTCCCTAAAAAAGATAGTCGGGGGGAACCCACTTGGGCCCCCCTTCTGTCCGTCTCTTGGACAGAAGCTTTCTTTCTCTCAATAAATACATTCTGCTCTTAACCTCCATTGTTCCTAAAATTCATTCTTTGGTTTTAGAGAACACGAACTCGCCTATTATCATTCAGGTTGGGAGTTGTATCTTTCTGTATCAACAGGACAGATGCAGAGGTGGAGGAAAAAGATGGAGGAAGAAGGATTTATCTGTGTGGTGAAGGATTTATCTGTGTGGTGAGGAGCTAGGAAGGGTCATCTTTTTCTGTCCACAGAGACTGCGCTAGGAAAAGGGAAGAACCTTGAACGGCAGTCACGGAGAAGGACCAAGGAGATCCACAGATTGTCAGGGCGGGTTTAGCACCTGGCCTAGGGACAAGGGGCTTGGGGTCGTGGGCTGGGAATGCAGAAGTAGACTATCCTTGTTCAGCTGTGCATTTATTCGGTGACCATGACTAAACAGACTCTCTAAGCCCGGGCATTGTGTCAGGTACGGGGACCCAGAGGGGAACAGCAGAAGCCCTGCCTGTAGGAGCTCACAGCTGATGAAGGAGAGATTCACAAGCTCCAACAGAGCCAGCGTTACGGGTAGTATGATAAAAGTGCATTCGTGAGAAACATGGAAGGGGAGGCTCCAAAGGAAAGCTACGGATTTCATGTGTGTGGAGGGAAAAGGTATCAGCCTGAAAGGTGCACTTTAAACATATCTGTTCAGAGCAACTAGTTGTTCTAAGAGGAGCTGAAAGCTTTGATGGGTCCATTCCGCTCAGTTTCAAGTCATTCAGAGAAAGAGAGAGAGAGCGCAAAGTAGAAATTCCTGAATCTATTGGGATTTTTTTTTCTGTTAAGTTTGAATTTTTAAAAATAAAGCGTATATTAAGGGAAAGAGTAGTGGACAGAAGGTGACAGCCTAACAGGAGGGTTGCACGGTGATTTATTACCTGCAGTAGACAGGGCTGCCTGTGGGGGAGGGCAAGAGGGTGGGAAGGAAATTCCAGGAGAAGTGGCCACACCGTAAGAACAATGAGCAGCCCAGCAGGGTCAGACTGCAGGCAGCAGCAAGCCCAGTGGGCGGACCAAGAGAAGTGGGGAAGGAAGGAGCTGAGTCAAGGGCAGGAAGAGAACTTGCTCGGGTCAAGGAAGGGCACAGTCCCAGCGTGGAAAAAGCCCCTTCCTCCCTGGCCTCAGAAACTCCCCTTCTGTGAGTTTCAGCACGTGGCTGGTTTCTTGAAGTGGAGATCGCAGACAGAGGGGGTGGAGGCAGGTGGCATTTATCTCATTGATTTTGTAATTTCTGAGATATATGAAAGCAGAGCAAGCAGAGAGGAACAGACTAGAGCCCATATATTACTGAGCTCGTTATGCCTAGGACGTTGGAAGAGTGTACACATTACAAGCAGCTCGGGGCAGGAGTTGGCCAAGTTCAGGCTGGAATAGGTCACACTTGAATTTCTTTTTTTAAGGTCTTAATATTTTTCCAGTATTAGATCTACAAGTTGTTTATAGCACAACAAAGAACAAACCAACTCAAGTGGTTTGAAAGCTGTTAATACTGTGCCTTACTTTAGATTACTGTTTTAGCAGCATTAACTCCAGACCACAGGTACACCAGGAGGGAAATAAAGTCAACAGTGTTTAGTAGGTGATTCTTTTAGATAATCTTGGAGTTAAATGCCTTAGAGTTGTACTGCTAAGGTTGTTGCTTTTTAAAACAAATTTCATGAAATTTTTTATTAACTCTATTGTTTAAGAAAACTTGAAAATAAAGAACAAGCCTTTCAATATACAAAGGATTGATGAGATAATTGATGAATGTTTAAAGAATTTCTTACATATAATGTATTTCCATTAATCCCCGTTAAAATACTTCTAACTTCAGACACACTTATCCCATTATTCTTGTCACTTTCTGAGGCATTTCTGAAAGTGCTCTTTCCTGACTGTCTTTAAAAGGTTTGATGAAAAATACTGCAAATATTTTTATGGAAGGCATGTTTGTAAAGACATTATAATGTGTCTTCATCCACCTTACTCACTGGACCTGGCATTGGCTAGATCTATTGGCTCTTCCTACTACTGGCTCTTCCTCACAGTCAAAATGACTGTGATCCGTGAACATTTCAATTTACTCAGGACATCCAGGCAGCCACAATGGTGCAACTAAAGACATGAAAGAGGACTTCCAGAACTTCTTCAGAATATAGCAAGAATGATGGGTACCTGCCTTCCAGAGAAGGAGGAGGATTTTGATGGGGATTCACAGCAATGTGTCTTTCAATGTAGTAAAATTTTTAAATATTCACTGAATACTTTGGTTACACCTTACAGAGAACAGTAGGGAAGGAAAAGCTTCCATTCTTGGACACTGCTCATGTGCGACCCTAGGATCTTGGGAACTTCCCTCGGTGTCACAGTTATGGAGCCTCCTGGGTTCCCCTGAGCTCATCTCTGCAGACCTAACATCTCCAGGTCCTCAAAATTGCTATGTTGAAAACTAGTTTCAATGGGGTGGTATTTGGAAATGGAGGCTTGGGAGGTTTTTAGGTCAGTACCATGGCTGCCTATGAAGCAGGAATTGAATCTCCACCAAGACACTGAATCTTTTGGAACCTTGACCCTGGACTCCCCAGAATTGTAAGCCATAAATTCTGTTATTTATAAGGCACCCAGTTTATAATATTTTTATAGCAGTTCAAATGCATCCAGACACTGTCTGAAGGATTTGGCCTGTTCATGTGGCCCTCTAGAAAGTGTGAGCCCAGGCACACTACAGAATACTTAGAGCTCCCCGCAGAACTTAATGATCTCATGATCAAATAGCACTTGTAAACTGTTCTGAATAGTTATTTACTTTCAAAAAATCAAAACTTGATGATGACAGTGATTGCCCTAGTTATTCTTGCTCCATAACAAACCACCTCCCAATTTAGTGGTGTAAAATGGCCATTTTAGTATGCACAGAGATTCTGTAGGACAGGAATTTGAACACTAAAGAGATGGCTTGATTGCACTCCACAGTTTCTGGTGTTTCAGCTGGAAAGACCTGAGGGGTGATGGTGAGCACAGGAGACTGGGGAGCAGGAATCACCTGGAGTGCTCTTCACTCTCATGCTGGATGGCTGGGCTGGGCTGGCGCCAATGCTGCGCTCTGTTAGGACTGTTGGTTGGACTGTCTATGAGTGAGCTGTCTGTGGCTTGAGTTCTCTCCTAATACAAAGAGCAAACACCAAACTCTCTCTTTCTGTCTCTCTCTGTAGTTTGACTTCCTTCTTGGCAGCCTATTTAGGGCCATGTGAAAGCTCTATCAAGGCCATGGTGATGATAATAAATTTTATGTTTCTTTTGGTCACTTAAAATGCACACTGGCAAGCTTCATCCGCTGTTTATGCGTTGAACAGATTCCCTAGATGTGAAGAGCATGGAGAAAAAGCAATGGGAGTAGAAGATTCTCCCAAGTGGCTCAGTGGTGAGAGGAATTTAGTGCCTTTTGATAACTCTAAGAAAAAAGCCTGTGTATGAAAATTCAGCTTCATTTTCTGCATATTCTGTGGTGTGCACACTTGAGGGGATTACCTCTGTCTTGCTTCCCCTACACAGTTTTGATTTCTAGAAAGACACCATTGAGCCGGCAGGGCTTGCTTCCTTTGAAACATTCTCATGGTTGTGGTCCTCCCAGTTGTCTTTCTAAATGAAAATTAAGGAGTGGGTGACTAAGCATGAGACTATTGCTTACATGTTACAATTCTGCTCTCAGCCCTGCTGGTCCTAGTACAATTACTCAACAGGGGTTCTCTGAGGGACTGGTCTGCCACTGCACACAGAGACACGTCTGGACCCAACTTCCTGATGCAGGAAGGCAGCTCAATTTCTTGTTTCCTCTCACAGTGGTGAAGAAGCAAACACAGTTGGAGCAGGAAATCTGAGCACGAATTTGTAGACAAAAGCATTCTGTAGGCTCAAAAAAAAATAGTGTCATACAAATTTCCTTAAACAGCTAGTTAAAAATGGCCCCAGAATTATTCTGGAAACCTGAATGCTCAACACTGCTGAAAGCATCCATATATAATCGGCAAGCGCCTAATTTTATGATAGCAACATTTAGTAATCCACGCGTTGGGACACGTGGTACAGTGACAGGAAAAAAACTGGAACTCGGGGTTTATTCTGGATGTACGTGACTGTGTTGTTGCCAAACAGCCTTCCTGAGATTGTGCTCAAGAAGGAGAATGCTATTCATGACCTAATGCTGGTCCATTCTTCTTGGCCAGCCACTACAGGTAAATGTCTTTTTTAAAGGGACTGAAGGCATTTTCCCAACCAAAATCAACCCCAATCCAACCTAACTTCTCCATAAGCTCATCCTGATTTTTTTCCTCCTGCTCTTCTGGCTTCCTGAAGAGCCAAGAGGAAGTGCAGAAAATAAAAACTACAATAATATGAGAAGAGAAAGGAAAGGGAAGAGAAGAGAAGGCCGAGGAAAATGGTTCAGAACTTCTGAATCAAGCAAGGAATTGCAACAGTAGGTGATCTCAAGCTGTAGGAAGGACAGAGAATAGTTTTTCTTTGAAACTGCTTCCTTCCTACTGAAGGACTGATCTGCCCAGTGACAACCATTCATATCCTGATTTCCATAAAAATGTTAAAGAACAAGCCTTGCCAAGTCAACAGGAACATGCTGCTGCTGTAGGTAGAGGTTGGACTAAGGCAGACATCAAACTAGGAAGCATAAAGGGCTCCTGATGGAGGAGGCAGAGGGGACCTTCTGTGTAACCCTCAGCCTTGGATACTGTCACCTGAACCCCTCATCCTGTTCAAAGCCAGGTAAGTAGATTAAATCCTTCCATGGCAATTATAGTAGGGGTTTCATAGCAACTGTGCTTGCTGAAGTTATTCAATATCCGAATACCCAGCATCCATATATATCTATCTGTCTCATTAATGTGAATATTGTGAACAGCAGTCAGAATTGATCAGGGGGGAATCCAACTCTAAAGATGAACTTTGAACTACTGCAAAGAAGAAGCCTGGGAAGTTGGTAGTGAGGTGCTCAGTTCAATCCTAGAAAGTGCCTAATCACTACAGATTAGCATGATCCAAATAGAAAAGACAAAAGACGGACAAGATGTGATTGAGAAATACAGTTTATGTTTAAATGAAAAAAAAGTTAGAGTAAAATACGCACTACCATTCATCCCCACTTTGGACACACTGATTCCATCATTCTTGCTACTTTTTGAAGTAACTCTGGAGATCCTCTTTCATGTCTTTAGCCTTGCTGTCCTGACTGCCTTGAGGTCCTGACTGAATTCAACACATTCATTTTCATGGTCATTTTGACTTGGGGGAAGAACCAGAAGTCATAGGTTGCCAGAAGGATGAGGAGACACCATGAAGTTTTTATGAACCTGGCTTTCCACTGCACTGTACTCAGCAGCAACATTCACTGTATTTTTGGTTATGCCTGGTAAAGACACTCAGGAAAGAGGACTCCAGAACTGCTTCAGAAAGTGGCAAGGACGATGGGATAAGTGTACTTAAAGTGAGGGTGTATTTTGAGGGGGATTCATGGCAATGTGTATTTTACTATAATAAATTATTTTTTATTTAGAAATTTAACATTGGTTTCAACTGCTCCTTATATACACGAGACACACAGGAAAAAAGGAGGCAGAAAGCTGGACCAAGGGAGCAGCATCCTGCTGATGAAGTTTTTCCACAGAGGGTGAAAGGAGGAGTAGGCGACACCCTGGTGAGGAGGGGTTGCTAGTTCTGTGACACAGGTGGTAGTTAGGCTCGTATGTGTCTCCTTTTTTTTTTTTTTTTGGCGGTACTGGGGATGGAACTCAGGACCCTGCGCTTGCTAGGCAGGCGCTTATTCCACTGAGCTATATCCCCAGCCCTGTGTCTCCTTTTTGAATGTGGTATAGGTACGATCGTTCTATTCACACTACAGTACAATTACAGGCCTAAATAACTTTTTTGTCCTTTTAAGTTAAGAAGACTTCTTAAACGGAAGCATCACTACCTTGGATATCTCCTAGAAGCTGTACCAGGAACTCACTGAGGACTCTGTAAACACACATTGCTCTGACTCCCAGGCTGCTCTTATGGCTTATGAGAAGAGCCTTCCAAAATGGCCCAATCACAGTATTCTCCATAGTTCACTCTAGATTTTTGTGAAGCCTAAGGTAAGCCCACTACTACTGTAAAATGAGCATCATTTTTGTGTGTTTATGTGTGTATAAATGTATGTTATTCCAGTAGGAATAACCCTAAATAGAATAAATCTCAATATCAGCAGTAGATACAATTCCAGGGAGTGAAACTGGTTTTACTTTGTAGCTCTGTTAATGCATCCAGTCTTATTTATCTTTCGGCTTGTTGCAATGCTGATTTCTGAATTCCTCATCTGTAGAAAAATATACTTACTCAAGATGAAGAAATCTGACTTAGTAAAATAAGAACTAACACAGAAGATAAAAGACTCAGATTCTGGTCTCATGGAAATTCTTAGAGTCTGCGTGTCTGAAGGCTGCTGAATGTCTACAGCCGTTCCAGCGCTGTACTCCTCCACCTCCAAACAAGATAGCAGTTCAGTCTCCAGGCTCCATTCAGTGGAGAACTGAGGTCTTTGCTTTTAGTTCCAGAAATTTAGTAAAGAACTATGATCACAATTTCCAGTGCTGCTTCCTATTCTAATAGCCTGTGATTTAAGTTTCACGTATTTTTATTTCTGGATACCTTCAGGTCTACCATCAGTTTACAAATATACATCTCTTTTCAAGGCTCTCAAGCCCATTACTACCTCAGAAACAAAACAAAGCAAAATCTTCAATCTTTGATTTTGGAGATCAATCCAAGATTAATTCAGGATCAGGAAATAAGGTAATTCAGTTTGTGTGACTCTGAATTGAGTCAGAATAAACAGCTTGCCGGCCAAAACTGAGTTACAGCTTTTAAGCATGTTCCTAGCTGGAAAAGAGTAATTTTCCATTACTGAACACAATTAGCCATTTTCACAGTGAGCAATGGTCTTGGAGCATTCATTCTGGAAACTGCTAGCGTCTGTGTAATCTTTAAGGGCTTCTACTGCCCTGTAAGTTAAGGCAGCTGATGTTTACTATGTACCTGCCCTGTAGCAGCCCACTGTCCAGTGATTTATACATGTCATTGCATTTGTTCTTTAAAATTGCTTCAAGATAAATTATGAGTGCTGCTAGAGTTTGGATCGTGGGCTGGGGATTTGGCTCAGTGGTAGGGTTCTTGCCTTGTATGCACAAGGTCCTGAGTTTGATCCCCAGCACCACATACATTAAAGAAATAAAACCAATAATAACAACAAATAAATAAATTTAGAGTTTGGATCGTGCATGGCTCCCACAAGACTCATTTGTTAAGGGCTTGGTCACCAGTTCATGGTACTACTGGGGGGCAAATCCTATAGGAGGCTGGACTTGGGGAGAGGAAGTTAGGTCATTGGAGGTGGGCTTTTAAGATACTGGAACCCTGGCTCCTCCTCTTCCTCTTTCTTTGATTTCTGGCTGCTATGAGGTGAGCAGCTTCCTCTGCCATGAGATCCTGTCATAATGTACTGCCCTTGGCATAGGCCCAAAAGGAATGGAACCAACTGACCATGGACTGAAGTTTCCAAAACCATAAGCCTGTCCTCTTTTTTTTTTTTTTTTTTACAGTGAATATCCCCCAGTGTCTTGTTACAGTAATGGATAACTAACACAAGGTCTGCACTCTTACCTTCAAAGGGTCTCCCAGAGTCTAGTTTCAGTTTAGCATTAGCTGTTATTCTCACCAACATATGCAGAAGCACAGGCCTGCTGCATCCCAACTGAACTATTTGCCAGACCAAAAGTACACAAATTGGATTTGCCACAACTTTTGTCATCCCATATGGTTGTGTGTGTGTGTGTGTGTGTGTGTGTGTGTGCATGAACAAACAATGACTTCTTACTTTTTCCCCATGACCTACTCCCTCGATTAGGTGAAATGCCATCTGCCTTTTGTGTTCTATTCAATCCAAAGGTGGCATGTCAAGGTACTCAAAATACTTGTATTGAGTTGAACTCATGTTTTCTTGTCTAAAGCATGGGATTAAAGGAAGTTAAATTCTAGGGGTGATATAAATAGTCCACATGCAGAAGGCTTGATGGGGCAGGGTACTGCTGAAAAGTATTTGGGCACTTTTAGGACCCACAGTGAAGACAGAACTCAACAAAAAAATACACAAGGAATATTCAACTACTAACAAAGCTTTCTCACCTTTCTGATTCTATACCACTGCTAACAGCAGATAACACTGAGATGAACAGTGTTGCATAAAAGCCTTGGCTCATCCCAGGTCAGAAGATTGCAGCTTAAGAGGATGATCACACCACACAGATAGATTTGCCACCATTGTTCTGCTTTCACTAGTCCTGCTTTTGGAAAAGCAGACATGACCCAGTCACCCACAACTTACTCTGCCAGCCAGCACGTGTGGGTGGGCAGTGGTGAACACCGCCCTACTCCAAACCTGCTCTGCTTTTGCAGGAATAGCCACTTGGAAAAACCACAACCTGGTGCCTTCTACACCGATCTCCTCAGACACGGCAGACAGGCGTGAAGACGCTGTGACACGCAGCTGTGCTAGTTCTGCTCTGCCTCAGGGAGATGAGTAGTTATATCCTGGGACTCGTGTACCACATCTGAGTTCTCTAGTGATAGGCTAGAAGGGGCCTCCATTCATCCCTGCTGCTTAAAATACCAGAGATAAGATGAAGAAACAATCAAGCAGTTCTAACTGTGCTTTGTGTGAGAATTCCGGGCTGATTCTCCAAGTGGGATAAGAGTATGTGAATAACACTACTAGCATTTTCTTAAGAAAAAAAAAAAAAACAGTTAATTCATTTTAGGACATGGGTTCTAATTCTACTCCTGCCTGTGCTTTTGACATTTAGAGCAAAATCTCTCTGTAACTAAGCAACATGGTTTTGCTTTGCACAAAAGACCCCATCATCACCTTCTCAGGACACGAACTGGTCATTATTCTTCTTGGACGCGCAAGCATTATTACCTTCAAAGTCTCCTTTTTCCCACAGGGCCAAAGCTCCAGTTCCTCTGTTTGCTTCCCGGAGTTAGCTTTTCACTAACACTCTTTCTCTTTCTGGGCTCTTCCCTTCAGGAGAGAATGTGAGAAGCCAGCTCTCCGTGCAGTTTCCATAGCTTCAGCCCTCACCCAGAAAATCTCAAGGATCGCAGACTTAGCAGGGCAGTGCCAAGGTGTCAATGCCAAAATGGGTTTTTAAAATCTTAATTCAGCCTGCAAGGCAGAGATTACATCACCAGTATTTTCGTCATCATGGGTTTCTTTTAACTTGAGCATTTGTTCGACTAAAAGGGAAAAAGAGATTAAATGCAAGAAGAAGGCATGTACTACAGGCTACCTCAAAAGCAGAGGCAAGGGCAGTCTTTATCACATTTCCTATGAAGCAGTTTCCCAGGGACTGCAGCCTGAAGATTTCGTGGAGGACGGAGGAGGGACAGGGACTTCATGTCCTTGTATCCAAAGATGATGAAGGAAAGAGCTACTTTTCCTTTCTTTGCCTTCCTAGGAAAATTCAGCAAAGATGGGAAAGGATGTGTATTTGGGGCCAAGCGTCCAAATCTGAGCAGCTCTCTTTTGCTGCAAGAGAAAGCTTGAGAACTGGAACTGTGCTTCTTCATCCAAAATTTAACTGTATTAAGAGATGAAAGCAATGGGATTTGTTTTAAAAAGTATTGACATTTGCGTTTCAAAACCTAAATTGTCTTAAACTATCCAAAGAAGTGCAGAGAAATATAGTAAAACTTCAGCTTTTCTAGACTTTGGGGAAGTTCGTGACTCACTTTCTCATCTTAGATACATACTGTAAGTTTTATGCATCATTACATATAGGACTGTTTATCATCTAAAAACTTATCTACAAGTCATCACATTGGGCCAACACCCAAAATATATCTAATTGGGCGTCCTTTATTTGTACATATTCGGATTTACTGCCACTTCTCAAGAAATATCTACCTTTTTTCAAGAAGCCTGACCACAGTCAGTGGTTTCACCTGCTTCTGCTCTCATAGTTGTTAACTGAGGGTAATAACTGTACTTCTCTTTGGCAAACACTTTTAATTAGCTACCCAGCAACTATTCCCTCCTTTTTAATTTTAGGATTGATGGGTTTTCTGCCTTAATAAAAATTGTGCTAAGTCATCATGGCAGCAAGCCAATATGGTGTGGGCCACCTTTCTCCTCCTGCTCAAATTACAACTTCCTACTTCCCTTTTATATCCTGTTTCCTTTTTCCTGCTTCCTGCCCAATCACAGTCTGCCACATGAGGCAGACCACTCCCTAAACCCTGCCCCTTGCCAGGCCCTGTCTAACCTTTGTTCTCCTGGTCAGGCCCTCAGAAGCTCCATGTCCCTCCTTTCTGCTATGGTCTCTCTGTGCTTGCAATAAAGCCATTTTTTACTTTGTTCTGTTTTTAGTTGCACCAAAAAACCTAACACAGATCCTGGCTCATATTGTTGGCAACACAAAATGCCAGTGTGTGCCCTAGTCATGCAAGACAAAACAATGGTTGGTTTTTGCAAGATTGGCAGTGATATTTGCCTTTCTAGGGATCTTCATAAGCTCAGGAAATGCCATTGGTGGTGAGCTTAGAATTGGGCTGACCCAGAATCCTGGGTCCAGATTTTATTACCTCTGTAATTCTGGGCAGGTTCCTTAAATGCTGCCTCAGAGATAGTGATGCCTACTATACAAACGCTCTGTGAAGATGACATAAGTTAATGGATATGAAGAATTTAAAGCAGTGTGTGGTATTGACTCAGTGCTCCATCCATGTTGCTGTTAAAGTTATCTGTCCTGGGAGATCTACCAGCAGGTTTGTCCTGGGTGAAACTGCCCGAAAGAGTTCTGCTCCTGATCAGAAGACATGAACTTTTGCTTCTGATGTTTCCAGGTGATGTTGCATGAGACTATGTTATTAGAGCTATGGCACCCACATTGGCACCATGTGGAGAAGGTTAAGTGAGCTGCAGGGTCAGCGATGAACACGCAGTTACTGACCTGCACTATTGATCTGCAGCTGGGATTCCTCCCCTCCGGAATTCTTCTCTAATGAGATAACACATTTAAAATAATTTAACCTATGTTTTAATAGTCATTCCATTCCTTGGAACTGATAGTCACTCAGTTGGTTTTTTCAACTCTTAGTTTTAGGATGTTTGTGTGGGTAATACACTACATGAAAGCCCTTAGAATAAAGCCTGGTCTATCAGGACACTCAGTTGTAGGTATCATTATCACTGTTATTTGATTACTTGTGTACTGTAGAGGATTTTTGAGACAAGGTCTTTCTACGTAGCTCAGGCTGGTCTTGAACTCACTATGTAGCCAAGCTTGGCTTCAAACTCGTGGCCATCATGCCTCAGCCTTCCATGTAGGGGAATCCACACAGGAGGTGCTCATCTAGCTGTCCACGAGTAATCACATGTTTTATGCAAATTCCTAAACAAAACAATTCCTGGGTCACATGGGTTATCTTTTAAAGTTACCCTGCTAAGAAGAGTCATCCAACTGAAATGAGAGTATCTGCTTCCAAATAATTTTCCAACACGTGCTATCAAATATTTGTAACTTATAGGTATTATTTTGTTATTTTAATTTATATACTTCAACTGTGGAAGTGAACATTTTTCTATTTTTGTAAGTCATTTGTATATCTTTTCATGATTTGCATATATTTCAGATTTTGGCCCATTCTTTTACTGAATTTTAGAAACTTTATCAATACAATGGAAATTGGTATCGCTTCTCGGCCTTTTGGCTAAGATCAAGTGGAAATTGGTCCTGTGCATTGGCTACAAATACACGTTTGCATTTGTTTTCTTAAAAATATGTTGTGTCACATGAAAACTTTTAATTCATCAACCATTAATTGGGCTGAGGCTATATAGCTTAGGGCTGGGGCTATAGCTCAGCAGCACAGCTTCTGCCTGGCAAGCTCCAAGTCCTGAGCTTGATTCCTGGTACCAAAACCAAAACAAAACCACAAAAACTATTGTCAACCATCAACCATTACTTGCTTATTTACCAAGAAAGATCTCTTCCCATCCAAGTTTATAAATAGTAAAAATAAATACAATACCTACATAGTTTTCTAATACTATTCTCTTTTTTACATTTGATTCAGGATTTATCAGTACTTAATAACATAAATAGCTTTATTTTCTTAGAGATGACTTCCCCACTTACTTTCCTTATACAAATTTTAAAATTCCTGTCTGTCTTTTTGTTTTATTTTATTTTATTTCTTGTACCGGGAGTTGAACTCAGGACCTTACACTTGCCTGGCAGGCTCTGTGCTACAGAGCTAAATCCCCAGCCCTGCCCATTGATATGAATGGTAACCTTATCATATCCTCAAATCTCTAACAGAATTAGTTCTATTACTGGGTTCTCTACCCTATTTCGTGGTCCTCTCTGCATATAGTGTGCGGACACCAGCCTGTTCAGTGTAAAAACACCTTGTTGTAATAATTGACTCATATGTCACTTATTATTTCTATTTTCATGAGCTTGCTGAGTAATCCTGTGTGTCCTTTTTTCCAGGATAACTTTAGAATTTGATCCTCTAAATTAAAATATTCCACTGGTATTTTAATTTGGGTTCCATCCAATTCATTAGTTTGCAGACTGATCTCTTTACAGTATTGATATTTCTTGTTCAAGAAGAGCATGTTTTTTTGGTATTCTTCAGCAGGGTTTTAAAGTTTTCTTCATAAAAAAATCATGTGAAATTAATATTAAAAATAATTTCTTAAAAATAAATGTGGATTTCTTTTATTATTTTTGGTGTT
The DNA here is from genome assembly GCA_004027595.1 of Dinomys branickii. Taxonomy (NCBI): domain Eukaryota; kingdom Metazoa; phylum Chordata; class Mammalia; order Rodentia; family Dinomyidae; genus Dinomys; species Dinomys branickii. The sequence continues at coordinate 251,037 of PVLD010000130.1, read as the reverse complement.
ATTTAAAGTGATTTTTTTCTCGTATTTTCTCAGCTGTTGGATGTGCATGTGTGTTTGTGCTTTTATCTCTAGAGAAGTTAAATTATGGTCTTCTATGCCTTCTTATGCAGAGCATGTTTTATATAATTTCATCTTTTAACAGTTTTCTACTATTATGTAGATTGTTGTGACTAATATGGTGTTATAGCTACAGAAAATGTCCTCATAGACGCTGAGGAGTGATGGGCTGTCTTGTGTCTGCAGGCGCATGGTGGTGGGGGTATAAAAATTGTATAATCCAACATGAAAATTGGACAGAAATAGCTATGTTTAATGCCATTTATGAATATTGCTGCTAAAATTATAAACAAATGTCTGAAACTTAAAATTCAAAAGTCTTCTATCTTCTTTAATTCTAAGCTACACACAGTTTCATGTTTTAATATTTTTGAAACTGAGATGCATCTTACAAACTTTATTTATATCTTATGTAGTCATGATTCTTTTTCCTGCTAAAATATTCTTTATCATAATAATTGACTATATCAAAGAATTGAGAGACTGTACTATAATACATCAAAACCATTTAGAATCCTATGTCCCACCCAGAAAAATACGTATGGCTTAGTGTATTTATTAACTGGATTAGTTACACTTGTTGTTCCAAAGATAAGCCTGTGGAATTTTTTTTTTTTTTTTTCGGTACTGGGGATCAAACTCAGGATCTTGCACTTGCTAGGCAGGCGCTTATTCCACTGAGCTATATCCCCAGCCCCATGCCTGTGGAATTGTTGAGGGACAGATTATAAAACATGTAAATAAACTTCAGTATCTTTCAATTTTGGACAGTCAAACCTATATGTTAGAAAGTGTAGCACTTCGTTTCCATCACACATATACCTATCTCAAACCAACCACCCAATCATTGTTCTAATAGCTCACTTACATCTGATATTAACCCCATCATGGAGAAATGAAGACCCTCTTTCTTTACACAGATTGAGCTTCGCTATGAAGAGTTTGCCCTGATTTTACTTAGACCAATAAAAAACTATAAATGCTGAGAAAGAAGAGAATATGTGTATTTTTGCGTGTATTTTTTCTTTCTGAATAAAATTTTAAAATACATTGAATAAGGAAATTGAGAAATACAGAAATTAACTTGCTTATATGCTTATAATCTGTAGTTCAAAATTAAAATGAGGAGAATTTTGCTCATGATAACACAAATAGTATTGAACCCTGGTGGTGGTGGGGTGGGGAGAAAACCTCAGAATGGATAGAAACGAATTTGAGAAAATCATAAAAGTCTTCTAAAGTATATAAAATCACAAACACATGGGCAATTTCACTGCTTCTTTATTCAGAAATTCTAATTATGAAGGCCCTCAGAACTCACATGCACTTAATAGTTTTTCTTTCTTACTTTTGATAAGAGGGCTTACAAGCTTACCACTCATCAGACTGGCTGCCGTTTGTCCGTGCTCATCCGTTTTCCTTTGTAAATGTTAGCATAACTTCTTGCACCTGCCTTCTGCCTCTCACTAAAGGAAGACAATCAACCTTTCCCATTTCCTCCACACTGCTCAGCACAGAGACCGGGTTCTTCCTCTGGCCCGAGGAGCTGGGGGGGAGGGGCTCCAGCATCTGTGACGCTATTGGCTTCCCTGGAAGTATATGGTTGTTACCTGCCTTCCTTTTGTTTCCTTGTTTTTTTCCCAACGCCAGAGTACCCGTTCATCTCTGCTCGTCTCTGCTTCTAACTGAGGTCACCATGCTAACCCTTCTCTTCTGCATGTCTTATCACTGTTGGCGAAAAGCAAGATTAGTATTTCTCATCAAGGGGCTTTCTCCATCCAGCTGGTAGGGGCAGGTGTAGCATGAAGCTCTTGTAAACTACCCTCAGTGCTGGGTGGCTGCTGTAGTTTCTAGCTACTGTGCTAGTTGGTTCTGAGTTGAATCTGGGCCATTTGAAAAGATTCAGTTCTCGGCAGCAGCAACTTCACCATGGAATGGTCTTTACAGAGTGGGAAACAATGAAATATTTAATATGAACAGAATCAGTGTATCTACTGGTACCTGGGTTGAAAAAATAATTTTCACAGAAATTCCAAATAACACATGAGAAGGACATAGAAACTGATATTTTCTAGCTGGAATCATAGGCCAGGCAGCATGCTACACACCCTGTCCATTCACCCATCATTAGTCACTGTAGTTGTGATCTATAAAGTCACCACAAATGGTGATTTAGTGACTACTGAACCATTGCTCCTAGGGGAAGCATAGGTTTAGGCTTCTGTGAGACTCTGGTCACATTTTCATCAACAGATTTACATATAACTTTGTTTCAGGCATGTTTTTGTTTAAAGACATCTTATTTAATGCTTATTGTTAATTCATTAACATTCTAAACTGTGTGTGGGGGCGTAGTCAGTAGCACTCTAACTTGCACTTGAACAAAGCTCACGTAGTGAACATATTTCCTCCTTAAGAGAAGATGTGTTTGGGGGCCACTTAAAAGAATGAAGTCATGAAAGAAGGAAAAAAAGAAAGGAACAGAAAAAAATGACACCTCAATAGACCAAGAAAAAGACACTTGTTTGGAGCGAGAGAACTGAAGGAAGGCAGCAGAACGCCACCTTGGCTGTGCTCGGTCTGGAGTCTGGGCACGGGAAAGACCAAAAACTTAAGTGCTCTGCGTATCCACAGCTGACTGCTCACATGTCAGGAGTACTGATTTGGAAATGACAAATAAACTCTGCCAAGCAAGTGAATTTGCAATTACGGAATCTGTGACTAATGAGGATCAATTCCATTTGAGGTTTCACTGTAGCAGCCCCAGCTTACAGATGAGCTAGTGAAGGTACAGAGGAGCTTTCCAACTGGGAGCATTGAGAACACATTAATAATTTGCAGAACTTTGTTTCATTCTAAGACCTTTGCTCTTCCCGCGTGTTTTCTAAATGTTAAGAATGAACACAGAAGTCACCTTCTTTGAAGGAACCGAATGTAAGTGCAATATTTAAAATAAGATGCACGCTCATTTAAAATGATACTAATTCTTGTCACTTCCTTGGGTTTCTTAAGGACAATAATAAAACATATGCATGATTACTCTCTTAGTCTCTTCAATTTCTATTCAGAATGATTTAATAGAATTACAGAGAGGCAGGAGCTCTCAACCTTGTTTTAACATCAGAATAACTTGGCACTTTAAAAAACAAAATATGAGTGTTCTACTGTGACCCAGGCCAAGGAGTCAACATCTCCATGGACAAGGAAGGCCCTGGCCCATGCAACGTAAGTCTAAGTATCCCCGCTTACTTAGATGTGAAGCTAAGGTGAAGTCTATTGAACTGCAGGTTGAAGAAACTATCTAAGACAATTCCCTCCTTCAGGAAGAGATCAGGAAAGGTGTGGAGATCCGGGTAAAGATCTATTACCTAATTCCAAGACTGGCTGAAGGGTGGGGTAAAGTGTAAGCATACACTGTGGAATTAAGGTGAACAGTCCTGCAATTTGAGGTGGAAACGCCACATCATCTGTTCTTTCTTCTTTATCCTAGGTGAGGAGGATCCTAAACTTGTGGAACCTCACTAGGTGATTGACAAGCACATCAACACAGTGAGTAAGATTCCACATCATGACCAGTGCCGAGGGTAGGGCCTATCCCCAGAGCCCAGCACTTTGCCTGGAACTGGACTGGTCGAATTAAGCATGTGTTGGGTGTCTTAATGAGGCATTGCACTGATTCTAGAATGGACAGTAGCACAGACCTTTAATCCTCTATTAATTCTCCGTTCATCTACTCGTGAATATGATGCCCAAGCCTTCTGAGCACATATATATTCTCTGGATGTGTTTATTATGTACCAAACAGGAAAAATATCAGATACGTTTTTCATTGCAAAACTTATACAGTTGCATAGACAAGGCGTAGGAAACCTTAGTAATCTATTTTCAATAATTATTGTAAAAGCGCCTCATTGAATCGCAAAGATATTAGCTATTGCTCTTGGGGAAGCCTTGAGGCAAAGCTTTGCAAAGGCCCTAGGTCTCTAAGTGCTCCTGGAGAACCATTATGCTTATTGAGGAGGAAAGGAATAAGCCAGTCAAAAGAGCATTCAGCAAACTGAGACACTGGTGGCCTCTGCTCTGTTCTCTACAGGCCTGCTCTGACATAGTCCGCGTTTTCTCTGTGTTTGGAAAGAATGCATGGGTGCTGGAGAATGAACACCAGCAGTCGATATTCCTTGCTTTTTCATGATTTTTTATTTTCATTGCGTATTTGAAGAGTCCCTATTATTTCCTGCAGAGTCAAGTTTCTTTTTACGTGCAGATTCCGCTGCCCATTGAGCAAGCTTGCATGCGAATAGCTTCAGGTTACAGTTCCATTTGAAGTTTTTCTGTGTAAAGAGTGATTCAGTCTTGATTTAAGAAAATTTCTCATTATCATGCATTTTTCCTTGTAAACTGATCTTCCTCAATTATACCTTGCCAGGTGTACAGACATGTTTATCTGCTGAGAAGACAGGAGTATTTTTATCCTACCCTTTCCTGACAATGGCAGATTGGGAGTAATAAGTATTCACGGAGGATGTGTCTATCAGTGTTTCTGATGTGAGCGCCCAAAACTCCACACACAAGGGGTACTGGGCTCCTGTAATTTTCAGTGTTTAAATCATTGCTTTTGTCTCTGAACACAGATTTGTTTTAAGCACAGCTTTACTGCAGCTGGACTGTGTCCCTCAAAAAGCTTCTATTCCCTGATGGAGAACAGTTTTACGTGTGTGTTATCTAATTCTGTGATAAAGTAGAGGCCAAAGGGATCATATCCTTAAAGAACTGGTATCCAGCAAATCCATTCACCAAATCAGCCCTGAATTCTTCATTTGGAGATGCTTGCTTCTGAGATGGGCTGGACATGACGTCTGACTGAGTCTTACTGGTAAACAGTCAGTGTGACTAGAACAAGGCCTGCAAAAGCCTCTGTGTGTATATGGCTCAAAAGACCTCAGCATTATCTGGCTACGGAATTGCAAAGCTGCATTGCGGTGAAAAGCAAAGTGGGGTAGGTGTTGTAGAAGTGGGGGACGGTAGGGGTGATGAGGGGGCCTGGGGAATTCTAGAGTGCAGGAACTTCAAAGCCCTGTTCCTGCTAATCTCATAATGTCTCTGAGCTCCTCCACCAACAGCTGTGGTTACTGGTGAAACTTCTCTTAACTCTTAACATTCGAGTCCTTTGCCAACTCAAAAAAGCACTCAAAGAGCAGGTGGGAATGTTTCTCAGAAACAGTGAATTTTAGGGGCATTTCCTCCCTGTTCTGTCTCATCTTTCTGTATCTCAGAAGCACTCACTATGAATCCTGAATCAAACTCCTGGTATAAAGGTATTATCAAGAGAGTGAGGGATTCTAAATACTACAAGAAATATTTCCTAACCTCTAGGAATCATCATTTCTTAGTGAAGAAAGAGCAATATGTATAGAGTGATCAATCAATCGATTGATAGATAGATAATGTGTGACCAAAGGATTCAGAAAAGAAGGCTGTGAATATGAAGAATAAGTGGATATCACGACCCAGCTGGGGATCTTGGAAAGCACGCTGTCATGGAAGCGGGCCACCGCTGCAGAGCACAGGACTTTCCGATCGCGCAAGGAGTGTTCAGGTGTGGGAAGGAGGCAGCAGTGCCGGGCTCAGGGAGTGACTGGTACTGGCAGCTGAAGGGCAGTTCCTGCGGGAAAGTAGGAAGGCATGATGCTGGCCAGAGAGACGGAGCCTTTCCTGAACAAGTGCCACCTGGAGGGATGTCTCAGGGGAACACCAACATGCCTGTCTGCAGTTTTGTTGGGAGACGAAGATGGCACACAGGAGACGGGTGCAGTTTGGAGCACAGGGTGATAATTTTCCATAATCCCATAGCACTTTACTTTTTATGCAGTGCTTCCCCATTTTGTTCACTGAGTTCAGCACCGGGGAACACTAGGATTCAGAGATTGTCGTGACTACCTTGGTGAAACCAGGACAGAACAACAGCTCTTATGACTCCGATTGAGGCCTTAGGCGTTTGTGTCAGTTTATTACAGTCCTAACTGTTCTGTCAGGAGTAGAAACTGGGGGTGCAGCTAGAGGAAAAAGGGGGGAAAGATTGTTAAGGTGGAGCCCCAGGTCGCGACAACTGATGGGCCGGGGACACAGTGCAGGCCGGGCAATCAAGACGCACAGCAAGTCTGCATGTCCATGAAGCACGTGTTGATGATCCTTCTCTTTTCTGGTCCTGTGACACACTGTTTAAAGGACAGTCAGTTTATTCCTTCCCGACACATTCTTTCACTTTTCTTCCTGAGTGTTCGTCTTTTATCTGAGTCTGTAAGTTCCCGAAGCTGAGACATAACTTTGTTTCCTTTGTGTTCCTCCTATCAACTAGACAGGTGCTAGGAAAATACAATTAAGGTTATTTGATAAAGCTCTATTGTGTGCTTTTACATAAACTTTTGGCATAACAGTTTAGTATAACATGTGTAACTTGGAAGGGAGAAATATACAGAGTCACAGTTCTGACTAGTATCTGTAAGCCTACTATGACTTTTAAGATCTAAAGGAAATAATGTTTGGATACTACTCATTCATCTGTCAATATCTCATAGTTTAATTTCCTGGAGGAAATGGCAAAACTTAGCTTTTTCTGTTACAGAAGGCTTGGGCTGGAATATGCCTTGGATCATAGTCGTTGATTCCCTCTGCAAACTTGAATGGTGACTCCCATGAGATGGGTAATGCCCTAAGTGCTGTGAAGAAGGATTTTCATAAGGAAATGAGCCAGCCCTCTTCAACCCCAACCTTTCTATAGCCAGAGGGCTGGGTTTCCAAGAGAGGGCTGAAGTCCAAAGATGGAAAGACTGGAAATGTTACTCTCCACAGTCTATTGGAAAATGTTTCTGATACCAAAGGTGCAAAATCGCTGAGCAAAACACCAAGAAGGGCCCCCACTCCAGCAGGAACATGAGCAGAGTATCAGATACAGTATAGTAGAATCCAGCAGTCTGGCTTTGAGCAACCTCTGAGAACAATCTGGGGTTGAAAATGCGGCAGGACATGGAAAGCTCACGCAGTTTCCCCACTCCTGAAGGGTCCTTGTGGTCCTGAGTCCCAGGGCAAGTGTGGCTTAGCTCTGGGCTAAAGGACTCAACCAGGTCAGGCGTGAATGAATCAGGAATCAGTTGGATGATTTTCCACTGGCAGAAGCACTTGGAAGACAGGAGCTTTGTTTATTTCATCTTTATGCCCTCACTGACTGGAACTTCATAATATTTTGATCACTTATAGCTTACATTAAAGAAAAAGGAGTGTGGACCTTTGACTCCTTATGTCATTAAGTGAACACCCCATCTGGACATTATGAAAAGACCAGAAATAAGAACACAGCCTATAGCTCATCGCAAACATGCTAGTGAGCAATGGGTAAGAGAAGAACAGATGCCAACACCGACCACCGTAATGGATCAGCAACACAGTACAATCAGGCTTAACTTCTAGAGCACTGAAAAGCTCCTTCTCTGCTCTGAAATTCCAGTGTGATTTTCCTGTTTTCCAGCGGGAAGTATGACCTGAATAAACTTGGGGTACAGCAGCACTGGAGGAATACTGGCTTGGCTTTCTGTCTCAGGTCCACATGCCACAAACCTGTGGTCTGGAGAATTATCCAACCCTTTAGAGCCTCACTTTCCTGATCTATAGAGCGGGGACTAAAATAACTCTTCCTCCTATATGGTTATAAAGAGAAAACAAACTAATAAATGTGAGGTTTGAAATCTGTGGTATCTCAATCCATTTGCCAGGAAGTCAGCAATTAATTACTGGGCTTGGAAGGGGGCATTGTGCTTTTGTATGTAGTTTCCATGTAGCCATAGTGGTTTCTTGGACAGAGAGGTTGACAAGATCCCTACACCATGAGCCAGTGATGGTGACATCTTCCTTTATGGTCTGGAATACAGACATATTAGCTAGGGCAGTAAGGGTCAGCTCTTCGGGACAAGGTCTTTAGAGAAAGACAAACCTAGGTCTACCCCCGAGTCTTGCACTTAGCTGGTGCTGTAACCTTGCACGATCCAGTTAACATAATACTAGGAACCATCTTCCCAGGATCTTTGGAAGGACAGATGATTGGTTCCTAAGCAGCACATCTAGGTGCTCCATAAATGCCTGTAGCAGAAGTGGTGGCTGTGGTAGGAGAGAAGAGGGCACCTGGGGACAGTAATTCGGTTCCCTAACTCTATTTTATGCCTTCTGCATATAAGCAGCTACGTTCAGAAGAAATACTTTCAGTGTAGCTCATACTTTCCCACGTAACATTTCCTCTGCCAGCACTGTGAGCGGGCCAGGCAAGTTCTAAGAGTATACAACCAGCTCTCGGTCTTTCATTATGGAAACTGCCTACAGGAGCTATTTTGTCACAATATCCTTGAAAAGTTGTAGGCATTTGGCTCTCCTCTGAAAGGGAACAGCCATCTGTTGGATCTGCAGGCATTTGCACAAGAAAGACTTGTAGCCCTTCTCGTGAGCACTGGTGGTGCTGAGTCCTGTCCTTCTATTTTTGAGCGCGGGGCCCCTTCCGACGCAGGCCACTTTGATAGGTGTTGGGTGGTTGCTCTCCTGTCAGCTGATAATGCTCCCATGGCTTGTACAGTTGAGCTGTGAGCGAGTCAGTGACATCTGTGTCAGGCATTTATTTTTAGTGCATTTTGTCCCACAGATGCATCTCGGAGATGTGCCTCTTCCATCTGTCTATTTGGCGCAGTGCTCTGTTTAAGTGACACATAAAGCTTTGTACCCAATTCTTTACACCTAAACTCTTCTGTAGGCCTCCTCTTCCACTGCTGGAGCAGCCACACAGACTATGGGAATAGCTGCTTTCTTTACCATGTTACATGGGTTCAAATCATGGCCATGACTTCAGTGTTACATGTTACAGGAGGCACACTGAAAGCACACACACACAGATATGCACATGTATTCAGACAGATATGCACAGGTGCGTATATGACTGATACACATTTTGTCTCATCCACGCTACATTAACATGCCAAAACAGGCACATAAAAGAGTCATACAGAAATATATAGGTGGGTGCATATGACATAGAAAGAGTATATGTGGTACATCACAAAGCCAGTTGACATTTTCTTTTGTTTTGGGTTTTATTTCCCCTGACTGTCCAGAAAATGCACATGTCCCCCTGAATCTCTGGAATGTGCATATGGAACAGAATACTCAGCCACAGGTGCCTGCCTGGCAAGCGCGAGGTCCTCAGTTTGATTCTTGGTACCAAAAAAAAAAAGTACTCAGCCACTGTTGTCTTGTCCTTGCTTTGGGATGAACAAGTCTCAGTGTTCAGGGCCGCACAGCTGGGCTTCTGAGCAGTACTATATAACTGTTCATTGCCAGCCTAGGGTCCCTTCAATAATCCTGGCTATGTGGACTCTCTGCATAGTTTACCTCTGTGAAGGCCATCAGCTGATTTCCCCACCCACGGCTGAACAGAGCACGCTCCCTACGAAACCTGACCTAGGAAAACTCCACGCACTAAGGCTTTAATGGGTCCAAATGTCTAAATCTGGTTTTGTCTGCAATTAACCAGTCTAACTTAAGCCTTTCCAAGGTGATGAAAAAAAGAAGGGACAACAGCCATGGCAAAAAGGACCGCGGTCATGTGCAGCCTATTCGCTGCATAAACTGTGCCCAGTATGTACCCAAGGATAAGGCCATTAAGAAGTTCATCATTTGAAACATAGTAGAGGCCACTGTCATCAGGGACATTTCATAGCAAGGTGGTCAGGAATTGATCTCGTGAAGTCTGCAAGGACTGAACACCTCCACACCAATTTAGACCTGCTGGCGCTGCCACATGACCTCCACCAAAGTCCATGTAAAGAGCTGGGTCTTAGTGGACTGAAGAGTGCCAGCTTTGCAGTGCATTTATTAATGGACTATTTCTTGGGGAAAGAAATAAAGTTAATGTTATACTTTAAGATAAAAAGAATGAGCACATGTCAGTTTTCTCCCCTTCTTGGAAAATAGATGGTTTATCACTAAACTATGAATATGTTTGTATTAAGTAGAAAAGCGTCTATGGACATATGCCTGTGTTTGCACATGCACACGGACAGTGTTCTTGCACGGCGCTGCCTGTAACATCAGGTGATTTGTTTGTCAGCCTAAAGAATGAAGACACTGGGCCAATTTAGTTTCCATCCTGTAATCCTATTAGTTCAAAGCCAGTAGCAACCACGAGTCAGTGACATCTGTGTCAGGCATTTATTTTGGTTGACAGACCCTGCAAAACTAGCACGCTGTGTAGAAACAAACCACACAGTTCCATGTTTAGACCCACATTGGTACTTGTTGACATTCTACAAAGTTGTTTTAATAGGACTTACTTAAATAGGTGTGTATTTTGGATGTTCAACCTTATTACTTGGTAAAGTACACTTTTTATCCAAAATATTGCTCTCATAGGAAAATTGTAATTACAACATTTAAACTATAAAGCCAAACCATGTGGTGGTGGCTTGTCACTGGTAAACTCATGGTAAGATAAAACTGTCCCTGGCCTTGTATCAGTGGCAGTGGGGGCAGGGCACCTTGTCACCTGGAGTTGGTGGGTCAGGGAGGGTGGAGGTTTCTCCACAAGGAGTCACAGGTCAGCTTGAGTACTTGTGCATCTGGCTGCAGTCTGGATGCAACCTCAATGCTGACCCTTCGTGTTCTCTGAAATTCTGCTCTTTCATGAGACTTATTTGCCATAGCTTTATCTCAGAGAAGATGACGGGTGACAATATACCTTTGTCAGCTAGTGACATATTTTGCCCACAGGGACACATTTGCATAGTGAGTTCATACACCCAGCCCTCTGCTCACACGCAGCTCTCCCTCACTTCCTCCCGAATTTGAGCTCTGTAGCTGCTATTGCCCTAACACCCCAAGAAAGTTAGTGCGTGGTCCTGAGATCAATGTGGCTAAGGACATACCGGGACATCAGGGCTTTGTGAGAACACAGTGACTCAGCATCACGCTGTCCACTCATTATCGCCAGCTAAGCTACAGTGATTCAGTTTCCTTCTTCCCTCCCTAAACATCCTGAAAATAGCAGAACTGACTCTGTCTCTAAATGATTCCATGAGGACTGGGGATATAGCTCAGTGGAATAAGCACCTGCCTAGCAAGCGCAGGGTCCTGAGTTCGATCCCCAGTACCGCCAAAAAAAAAAAAAAAAAGATTCCATGAATGTTTCTTCTTCAGAAATGTCTGTGTTTTTACAAATTCAGGTATCTGGGGTAAGGAGAGAGCCCAGTGGCAGAACACTTCCTTAGCATGTGAGTCCCTGGGTTTGATTCCTCAGCATGGCAAAAAACCAAACCAAAATGAAAAATCCTTGGCACACACCCATGAGCTCCTGGAATACATACATATATATCTGGTCATTGTCAGTTTCCTGGCTTGCATCTTTACAACTCCTGAAACTCTCAGACTCTCAGTGTGATCAGGGTACTTCCTATATGCTAGAGAGATGATAGCTGGCTGCGAGTCCCTGGATAAAGACTGGTCAGCAGGAGACCAATGGTGAACAGAAGGCTGAAAATTCAAACTCACCCCCAGCCTCCGAGGGTGGGAGAGAGACTAGAGACCAAGGTGACGGGCAGTGGCAAATGACATCACCACCAAAGGCCAGCGATGTGACCATCATGCCTAAACAGTACATCCTCCACACCTTGGCCTACATGGGTGCTTCCGTATGGCCACTCACCTGGCACCTTTGGAGGAACCTTTATAACAAGATGGTGAACATAAAGTGTTTCCCCAAGCTCTGGGAGCTGCATCCACATCTTAATTGGACCCAAGGAATGGGCTGTAGGGACCTGATTTGTAGCTGGTTGGTCAGAAAGGGGGTAAGGAGAGAGCCAAGTGGCTTGTGCCTGGCATGAGAAGTAGGGGACAATCTTGTGGTAGTGACTGAGCTCTTACCCTGTGGGATCTGACACCACCTCCGGGTGGACAGTGTCAGAATGGAACTGAAATACAGGACACCCAGCTGGTGTCCGTGGGGAGGTGTTGGAGAGTGGGGAAATACTCCTACACATCAGGTGTCAAAAGAATTTTGCGGAGTATCTGTGAGTGGGAATAGGGAAAAATTTTTTTTTCTATCTAAAAGAATAGTAATTATATAAAGAAGAGAGTGCAAGAGGAGGCTGGGGATTGAGCTGGACAAAGAGTGAATGTGGAAGGTGTCAATGTTCCCAAGATATTTTAGAGTACACATAGTGGCCCCATTTCACCCTGGTGCCTCCAGAGAGGGAGATATGATCCCTGCCATTGGCAACTGTTACATGGTGACACAAGCAATAGCACAATAAATGTGAGGAGGAAGAAGATGAAAACGAAGAAAAGATGCTCATTTCCCACCCCTCAACCGTTTCCTTCAAGACCTTTCCTGTGAGGACTGAAAGCATCACTGCCCACTGTGCTGTACCCCTTTTCTTTGGATCATCAAAGCTGCTGGGGATGGACCAGAGCCAGAAACTCACCAGTTCCCACAAAGGGTCCCAGCAGCCCGCGCTGGCTTCTCTGTGGACAGGCTGTTGTCCGCATCTTCACCAGGGCATCTGTGCCTTTGTTGTCATAGAAACAGATGTGTTTGCCCTTTTAGAGACATGCCGATCAGCACACTGTGTCCCTGAAAAATCTCTAGCACACTAATTTTAGTCCTTCTCCTAATGCTGCTAAGCTGCATTTGGTTCTCTGATGGTGAGTCAGCTCTCCGAAGGAAACACCTGTAGTTAGAAGAGGCAAGGTCCTGGATGAGCTTCAGTTGACTCTAAGACTCATGGGCATAAGCCACCTGATGTAGGAGTAGGAGGGCCCTGTGTCTTAGTCCACTTTGTGCTGCTAGTACAGAATATCCAAGACTGGGAAATTTATAAAAATAAAAGAGTACTTTCTCCTATTTCTGGAGGCTGGGGTAGTATCCAAAGGAAGGAGCCAGCATGTGTGGTAGGGTGAGGGCTTCTCCCCACATCCTCACATAGCAGAAGGGAGAAACACAAGAGAGGGTTGATCTCTAAGAAGACTCTTTAAAAGAGCACCTGATCTTACAAATGGGAGCCTGCAGTGCACAATCAGTTCTTAAAGACCTCCCATACTACTGCCTTGGTAGCACACCCGAGCTGTGAGGAGGACACATTCTACCATAGCACCTTTACTGTATGTGAGCACAAACCTAGAACTAATTCCATCAAAATGTGAAGTTGAGGCAATCTGACTTTATCATAATTACACAGTTCTACTTAAATGAATACGGTGGTATCCATGAACTGTGACCTTGAATGATGCCTGTGTGATTATAGCTGCGCCTGGCATCTGTAGATCCCTTTCCTTCATTTACCAAACATACATTTCAGACCTATCACATGCCAGGAACTGAAGGAATTCTCTGAAAGGTACATATCTGAAGGAGCAAATATTACGTGGGAGAATAAAGGGTGGTGCACATATTTTGCTCTTTGAGTATATTGTAGTTTTACGACTTGTGATACAGAAAACAGAAAAAGTGTGGTGAGACCTAGCAGAGATATTTTTTAAATCTCCCCAGGTGTACACAGGCTTTCCAGTCTAGCTGAAGGGGATTCATTGACTTATCCTCAATGACTCACTTTAGGGTCTTTCTTATGACCTGTGTTGACATCCCTTGGGAGTGTGCTATGATTGGAGAACCTCCAGCCCTTTGCTAGAACCTGCATTTTAATAAAATCCTGGGTGATCATCGAGAACATAAATGTTTGTGAAGACTGGCTCCCTCCCATTGCTCACCACAGCCAGGCTGTGGATTTGAAGCTTATGGCAAGCCTGACCTTATGGTAAGACTGATCCTCCTACAAACCCGCTTCCCAAGCTTGCTGGAGGCGCCCAGAACCTGCACAGTGCAGCACAATACATTTCCTTTACCTGTCAGCTCTTCCAAGGCAGTGGAAAAGAAAGCCCTGGATATTTATGCCACAGAGGAAGTGAACTCGTGCATAGTAATTAGCTCGAAGTGTGCTCCCCGTGGGCAGAACCAGGTCACATTTGCGAACAATAGACCCAAGCCTGGGCACATGCTGTGTTTGGTGCATCTGTCCCGAGCTGACTTCTTGTCAGAGTAAGTGTGGTAACCATGGAGAAAGAGACTGTTCACGCTTCTAGTCATTGGAGACCTGGGGAATCCTTTCTGGGAGCGGGACTGCACGATGATCCATCCCCATCTGTTCCCTGTGTTCTTACGTTCTCACTGTCCATTACCACCCTCTCTTCCTTCATCCCCTCCTCCGCTGCTCTCTCTCTCTCTGTACCCACCAATGCCACCATCTCTGAGAACACCACGGTGTGCAGTGAAAGCAGAGGAGAGCCACACACACTGTGCCGGCCCCTTCTGCCCCGGTCCTGCTCTTCCTGCCAAGGCTTCTCTCCTGGACCACGCTGCACACCCAACCCCGTCTCCCTGGGGGTCATCCTCACGCTCTTCCTGGCCCTCCCCCATCCCTCTGCACTCCTCACTCACTGCTCTGGGCCACTCCAGCCTCCAACGCCTTGAGCCTCCTCCACTGACTGCATCACTTCCGCCCAGGATGCGCCCCCAGGTCAGAGAGCAGAGAGCATGCCCCGTGCCTTGGAGTCGGAGAAGCGGCACCTTGCCGTCCTCACCACCAGCAATGCTTGTCTCTGTCCCTGTTCCTGAGAGCAGGAAAGCAGAAAGGGCACAGAGTTCTGAGTAAAAACTTGCAGTGGACCCTGCATGACCTGCATCTAGGTACCTAAACTTCATGGTGTGCACACCTGTAAAAATGCGGGATGAGCCACGATCTCTAGGTCTCTTTCCAGCCCAGATATGCTCTATTTCTACAAGAGTTGGAGGATGACGCCTTTGCCAGCCTGTGCTTCAACTTTAGTAGCACATTTGTGCAATGAACAATCACGTCCATCAAATTATCTCCAACTCACAGAAACACCTGACCTTGCCCTTACCACTAAGGTGGGCCAGCTCCAGGAAGACTGTATACATGGATCACGACTCATTCGGCAAGCATTTACTGAATAGCTGCTTTCTGCTACATGGGGCTGAGTCCTGGTGTCACAGCCCTCAAGGCTAGCAGGGCAGGCAGGTGAAGAAAGGGACCAGTGCAGCTCAGCTTGCTCAGCTCTGTGACTCGGCATGCCTAGCACATGGTCAGAGCAGCGCCCCAGGCTGCAGATGTCAAAGAGATGTCGATGCAGGTAGGGTTTTATTCCAAAGGGCAGAGTGCAGAGTGTGGTGTCCCAGGGTAGAGAAAGTACTGGGCGCAGCATCAAGATTTGGAAAGCTCCTTGCAGCTGGAGGGTTAGAAGATGCAATGGGGAGACAGCTTGGCACACTGGCTGAGACCCAGCATGCTCTGCAGCCCAGAGTCTGTTCAAGCTGGACAACCTGGGGAGCAGAAAGGAGCTGCCTTTCCCCAAAACTCTGGCACCTGCTGAGAAAGATCAGCCAGCCTGGCTTCAACCTCCATGATGCAGATTCCTCTGTCCTTTATTGTCCACTCCTGGCATCATCCCACAGACTTTCAGAAGCCAGAGTTAGGCATGAGGAATTTTAGAAACTGCAGACAGAAAGCAGAAACAGAGACAGGAGAGAAACAGAGGGACATGGAGAGGTGGAGATATGCCCAAGGCCACATGCAGCAAATCTGGTGCTCAAGATTCATAGCTAGATCGTCTGCCAACAAACTCAGTACCCCTCCCTCTTAGCCTGGAGTCTTGAGTTCTTCAGATGTGCCCGAACTCTGGTATTTCTGGACCTGGTTCTGTTTCCTGCTGTCCCTGCTGTCTCACTACTTCTCTTTCCTGGTCCCTGAGCTGGAGGATGTTGTGGGAAGGCCATGCGGGTGTGAGGAAAGGCTGCAACAGTTGCCCAGGGCCAGGAAAAGCACAGGAAGTGGGCCGGTCCTTCCTTCCCTTCCCACTCTGTTCCCTTTAACTTGGCTTTGAATGGGTCAACCCTTGGGGACCAGGTTTTATCACTAGTGACTTCGTTTCCCAAGAAATGGGAGCCCTGTGGATAAGAAGGATAATCGGTGAAGTACTTTTGAGGATTCTGGAATATAAATAACTATGTAGGTGTGTAATATTATTATCACCACTTTCTGTTCAAGAAGAGATCCGCTAAAAAAAATGCCAGGTAGGTAATTTTCAGCCTTCCTCCCAGACTGGCTTGTGGCAATATTTAACAGGAATATCATATTCCCTTGGGTGCACATAATTGGGGCATTTTTGTGACTAGTTAATGCTGACTGGAAAGTGCGTTATGTAACAACACCTGCTCCAACGCTAAACAGTCAGGAGTCAGCCAGCAAGTCTCACGACACTTGATTCACAGAGAGAGGAAAACACATCTCCAACGTATCAACTAAATCACGCAGATGTGTAAGATTCATTCAATTAATCCACAAGCACCTTTTCTGGCAGTCCTGTAAGTGCACTGGAAACTTTTCCAGGGGTGATAAAGTCCTACCTATGAAAGAATCTCCAATTTCTCTGGGGTACAGCAAAATTCTTTGATCCACCTCCCTCTAGGCATAGATAATTTTGCAAGTTTACTCTGGGGTGAAGCCAGGCAGAATTTTCAGCTTTTGAAGATAGCAGACCATTGTGAGTCTGAAATGACAGCCCAATTCCTTACACATTTTCTTCCAGAGACACCTAGGTCCAGTCCTATCTGTAGGGTTTTCCCTGCAGACAAGGTGAAGATTCCTATGTGGGAAACTCACCTTGGCCCCAGCCAGCTGGTTCCCCACCCTGTGAATTCTCCCTGGAGTGCGATATTTCTTAAAAGAAAAAAATGTGCTTAAAAAAAGACGTTTTTAGAGTAGTCTTACATATGCAGATTCCAAAAGGCATTTACAGAGAGTTCCTATATACTCCTGAGTGCTACTTCCCTTATTATGAACAGCTTATATTTGTGGTGCATTGCTATTAATGAATCTGTTTCAATGCCTCATTACTAACTAACATCCATAGTTTATTTAGATGTCCATAGCTTTTACCCAAATTCCTTTTTCTGTTCCTGGATTCCATCCAGGATAACATATTACATGCAATCTTTATGTCTCTTTAGTCTCCTCTTGGCTGTCACTTTTTTTTTTCCAGACTTTCCATATTTTGAGATCTTGAGAGTTTTTGAAGAGTGCTCATCAAGGCATTTTTCTTTTGAAAAATTCCACCTATGAGGATTTATATTACATTTTCTTATAATAAGCCCGGGGCTGTGGTTCAATGAGGAGGAAGTCTGCCCAGGTACAGCTGCACTTTCATTGTGCTACACACAGTCGGAGTTACGGGGTGTCAGCATGGCTTGTGGTAATGACGCCAGCCTTGGCCACCTGCCTTCTGTAGCACCTGTCACCACTCTCCATGCAGTCACTCTTCCCTCCCTCCATGCGGAGTCTTTGAAAGAAACTCTCTGCGCTCAGCACACGGTAGAGGGGGGAGTTAGAGTCCCTCCCTCGAGGGCCATGGACCTGCACACACCATTTCAAACCACGTGGATGCGAATTGCGCTCTTACCTCCCATTGCGGTCAGTCGTTTACTTATAACACTACAGATTCATGCACACTTACTTTACACTTTGAGTTTTGGTTCAATGCCATTTTGTTTTCTTAGTTGAATGCCATTTTGTTTTCTTAAATTGTTCTAGCTTTAATAGTCGAGAGTCCTCTCTGTTGGTTCCTGGGTTCCCGCAACACATCCCAGCATTGGGTTTTATGGGAGCACTTTCTTAATTCCTGGCACCATGGAATGCACCACGATTACATGGTCCACCTGTGTTGAAAATGCTGGGTCACTAGTGGAGAGGTCCTTTTGCAGAGATCTGCTCTCAGCCTTTGAATGAGCTTTAGAATGGGTGCAGCTGAAATCCCCACGCGGGATGATACCCATGTGAGCAGAGTGTGTGTCCTCTCTGCGGGGAGGGTGGCCTGCCCCTGGTGGACTACTGCATGGGAGGACACTGCAGATGAGCCAGCAGCTGAGCAGAAGAACACCAGGAGGGCATGCAGTCACCGGCAGACTTTTTCCTGAGACCAGTGCTGCTTCCTTGGGCTCAGAAGACTGATCATTCGCAGCTGAGCACAACCAGCCAGCCAACCTGGCCCATCTGCTGATCTGATATTGCAGGCATCCAGTTTTAAAAGACATTTGGAGGAATGTTTGGTTTAGACAAGACCGTGAATTGGGGAGGGGTGAGCAGAGGGGAAGCCTCTCCTTGGTGTCATGTGCCAACCTGCATTACCAACTAATGAAAGCAGATTGTATTCAGCAGGTTTTAATATAAATTAGGTTAATGGTGACACATTTGAAATAGTACACTGAAAAATCAGTCTGTAATAACAAGCTAACAGATGTTGGCATTTTTATTATTAATTATACATTTCATTATCATCTGATTATTGTCAAACATCGTTTGACAGAAAAAATTGTATAAATGATTCATACACATTTGTTACGATGTTAAAAGGTGTGAGTGCCTGTTTTATTAATGTAGTGACTTGAGTTGTCAGATATCATTCTAAAAATCTCAAGTTTAATCAAGATTATTGAGTCATACACACTATACCACAATAATCCTTGATTTAATTGTGCTTGTCCTTGGGAGATCTCAAAGAGTTCCACATCCTGACTCCTTCTGCCCACTCCTCTACTGTCTTCAGGGCAAGGTGTAAGGAGAGGCAACTCTGCTTCTCAAGGAATCCACTGTTTGCACTGGACATCTCCATCAAGCACCCTATCATCACTTCTCGAAAGGATCCACAGAGAGATGGTGACCAACTTGCTTTTCTGGAGCGTTGGGAATGGATTCATGTTTTTGACTGATATGACACAAACTGAATTAATAAGCCAGCAACATAGGCAGCCACTGGATAGATCAATAAAATTTAAAATAAGATCACTCCCCACTTCATATTCCTGGTCAGGTCTGATTATACAACACATACTCTCAGATAATCCATTTGTACTAGAAACATTATGTTTCTGGTCAGGTATTATTCCAGTTGGGACTTGCTGAATACTTCCGATAGTTTAGTTTATTTGTCATCTGGGGCTTCCATTAGGCAAGTGGTTCCTTAAGTGGAGGGTGTGTCACTGGCAGAGTCTGCCAAGGATGCTATGGATGTACTGGATGTTCCAACTATGAAGAACTGGCAATGGGGTTAGGGACACTTAGCAGAAAAGATAGCTTGTAATAAGCCAATAGTTGTATTAGTATTGGATACCATTTTATTTGTGTGATTTAAAAGAAGCTAAGAGCCTTTCTGAAAATATCTACTCCCTAGAGCCCATCAGTACTATAGCATCCCACCTGTGGTACAGAGGGTCTATGATTCCCATAGGCATCATTCTCCTTGCAGAACTGGAAAGGCACTGGTGGAAAAAGATCAGGGAGAAAAGTTCCTGTTTCTTGAACACTGAGGAACAGCCCTGTAGGCACTCCCTGCTACTGAAGGTGTATTCTGTATCAGTTAAGTGACTAACCCTGGAACCACCAACCTGACTCTAACTGTACAGTCAGGTTGCACAGATCATTCTAGCACCTGCCTTTGATCTCAACCATGTGTCCTGACAGAGTATGTTCAGAACTGTAATCAGATTCAAAGTGACACACTAGAGCTCTGTCCAGAAGAGCATCCCTTGGGGTGGAGAGGCGTATTTTACTACACACTTAGAGCATGTGGGAGATATCCTGAGGCGTGCTGTGGTAACAGGAAGTGATGGTTACACCGGCTTTGGAGAGGATGTGCTCCAGTCAAAGCAGAAACGTTACTTCACTGAGAAGATGTATGAAATGGAGTCTAGAGTTGGGTTGCTCAGAACCAAAAGCAGATTCTAAACCTGTCACTCCCGGGTTTTCTTCTCTACCCTTCTCTTTCCAGCATCCCTACTCACTTCTACATAAATGCTCAACCACCATTTCAGGAACTGTGGTGTAACCAGCCATCAAGTTAGCAGTCTACAAAATTTAGCCACATAGCTCAGCTCAGGCTAGGAGAGCCATGAGTAGGTCTGGGCCTGGCGAAAAATCAACTGGGAATTTTCTAACAAGAAAAGACCAGTGAGAAATGCATATAGTAGATTTATGTTTATATGCATAGGCAGAACCCTGGGGCCTTTAGTACTATGGGCCCCTCCAATAGTAGCTCTGTGTGTAGGATAGAAGCCTGTGTATTGGCTTTCCTCCTGTATCCCTAGTACAGAGCTCAGTGGGGGAACTCATAAACTTACATTTGGGTAAATGAAATTCTCTTCCTTGAGGTGTTCTTGATCTTAGGAGATGCAGAATTTTAAGAGGGAGTAATAGGAAAGGAACAGCCAGAAGGCAGTGCTGAGAGTTTGGTGATTTCAGGGGTAGAAACTCCGAGAGTTTACCCTCACCAGGAATAGGTCAACCTTGAGAAATTAGAAGTAGGAGAACTGAGGAGATGGACATAATCCATGCTGGAAAGAGGAGAGAGAGGGCTCTACAGACAGATCACACTTCTATCATAATTCTTCACATGCTTGGCTCTAAGAAGAACTTGGGACAAGACAGTGCATTCTTGTACCATTAGCGTCTTATGTTGGTTCAGCTCAGTCAGTGTTATTTTTCAGAGTGTGATTCAAATTTGACAAACCACTCTTAACTCAGAGAGCAGCAGACTCTATCTGTGATGCTTTTAAATTTTATTGTTAAAGTCTTATTTTTCATAAGTTAGTGACTTAGGTTGGTTTTAAAACTACATAACCATCACCACAGTTTGAGAACATTACTATGATTCTTAAAAGATTTTTGTGACTGTTTCAGTCAATCCTGCTCCCCATCTGTGCCAGTTTTGAGAGAAAAAGCAACGTATTCATATTGAATATTCAACATTACCTCTGATAAATGAGTTGCATGCTTGAGGCCTCTAAACCAAATGAATTTCATATATATATTACCCACTTTTGGCCATAGTATACTATATATAATCATTAAAGTAATATAATTATAATAATTAATATATACCTTAGCATATAATTTTATATATTTTTATTTAATGGTCAAGTGAGTCTTTGATACTGACAACCAAAGGAGAGTTTCTGAGTTCTACTAAAAACATGTAAATGCTCTGTCATGAATGCAGTTGACAAAGCTGTCTGCCACCAGACCTCGACGACTCAGCTTTGGATGCACCTTCTTTTTTTTTTTTTTCGGTACTGGGGATTGAACTCAGGACCCTGCGCTTGCTAGGCAAGCGCTTATTCCACTGAGCTATATCCCCAGCCCTAGGATGCACCTTCTGATGCTCTGGTATGAGACACTTTCGAACACAGAAAACCACTTCTCTGACTCTCCAGATATCTACTGTATTTAACAATGTAATTCAATTCTGACACTCACTAGGGCTTAGCATAGAACCTACAAGTTTCAAACTCAATCCCAGAGGACTTCCCCCAGTTTCAGGATCAGTCAACCAGTCCTGACCCTCAGGTATGAATGACTCAGCACTTAGTGTGGATATTTTAAAACTTTCTGTATGTTACGACCCCTGGGTATCTTATAAAACCTGACGGGGAGGGGACTGCCCCTCTTAGGTCTGGTCAATTCGAGTTATAAAGGGTTCGGTCAGCAGTATGTCTTTGATATACTCACTGAGCCATCTGTCACGCACCAGAGGACAACACTCTTCAGTCTTTATCATTTCAAAGCCGGGTGCCAGGCTCCTGGAGATCAGCCCTATGGCCCATCCTTTCACTCTGCTTCACCTGACTTTGCCTTGTAAACTACAATAAAGGCAGTGGTTTTGGCATTCCCTTCTTTCTGTCTTTGGCTTTCTATTCAACCTGATGTCTTTCCCAGGTGCACCTGGAAGATGGGAGGTAGGAGGAGATGACGCAGAGACACTAGACTTGGGGATTGACTAGGAGGTGAGTTCCCATGTAACTTTTACAGGGAGGTGCAGAAGATCCTAATGAGAATCAGTAAAATGTCACCCCTAGAGCTGTTGCTTTAGCCAGCACATAAAAGTGGTCTAAAATAGGAACAAAGCTATACCTTGCATATTCCAGTCAAACCCCAGGAGAAAAACCTTCACTTTCATAAATTGAAGTTTCAGTAGGCTTCTAGGGGAGCTGAACTTCCACCCATTTCTCACCTCTGATAAAACAGATAGCGCTCTTATTCCTCTCTGTGGAGGTGGGCAAGTAACTGGTTCTCTATTCCTTCATGGGAGACCTAGGCAGTGCTCTGAATTCCCCCAAGAAGTAATAGAGTAGTGTCAGTAGGGTTCAGTGTGTGCTGCGTGTCACTACTTACCTGGCAACAATGAGAACAAACAAAGCTGGTTAGTACTCCTATCTCCCTGACTTTCTACCTCTGGAGTATCCACAAGGTGTTCAGTATTCATCCCCCATGCCTTAGTCAATAGGGTGACTTGAAGAAGGGTCACTGGCACTCTCTTCCTCCTAAATTGGAAGTTGCATTTTTTTAAATGAGAATTTTAAAGGAGCTAATGGTTTGAGCAATCTTTCATTCTTACATCTGTTAATCTGAGCAATGTAGTTGAGGATAGTGATACGTAATATAACAACCTCTGTTGATTCATATTATTTTTGTCTTGAGACCCTGTATCACTTTGAATGTTCTTGCTTTGATTTGTTTATGTTCTTGATACTGGTATGCTGCTACTGTTCTACTTTTTTGTTTGTTTGTTTCTCATTTACAACTCTCTTTAAAATAAAAAAGAAACCAGAGAAATAACTTTTAAGCAACAGGAATTAGGACAGAGGATTTCTTATCTGAAACTATGGAAGGCAGAAACAGTGGCACATCATATCAAGAATTGTCAACTACGATTACTATACCAAGTAAACTACCCTTTATCAGGGATTAGTAGAGGAAATAAAGACATTCTCAGATAAAACAAAAACTAAGACGATTTGTTGCTAGGAGACTTAAAGAATGGCTAGAAGGAAATAATTGTTTTTCTATTCTCTTTAAAATAAAAAATGAAATAATGAAACAAAGAACAACTAAATGATAATAGAAGCTTTGGAAATTTTGAAGGAAAAGAATATTGGAGTGGAGAAACATAGAAACAGCTAAAAGAGTATCTATTTCTCATGAGTATCTTAAATCATACTTGGCCATTAAAGCAAACATTGTAATACCATCTGATGCAGTGCTGAACATATTTTAGAGATATAGTTTAGGATAATTATATTTTGAAATTGGAAGAACAAGTTAACCTAAATGGAAACAGATTTTTACACTTTATTTGACACAATATTGCACCAATATCAGGGAACTATGTTACACATGTATAATGCAAAACATAAAGCAACCTTTAAGAAAACTATAGCGACATTCTCAAGCACTGTAAATTAACTGAGATGGAAAACTAAATATATTCAAATAATCCCAAGATAAGGGGAAAAAAAACAGACACAGGAAAGAGAGGAAGCATAAAACACAAACAAAATGATGTACTCAGTGTATCAGTAATCAAGCATATTGAATGATAAAGATCAGCAGAGGAAATGAAAGAAAAATTACCTAACTATACTGTGCTTACAAGAAGATAATTTCAGATGCAATGATGTAGAAGTTTGAAAGTACAATAAAAAGTTAGAAAAGATATGCCATCAGTAACAAAAAGTTAGAAATGTTTATATTAATATTAGATAAAGTTTCTTTTGCAAGAAAAAGTTTTAGTGAACCTAATAAGTGACTAATCCACTAGGAATACATGATGGCCATAAATGTGTACAAATCAAACAATACATAAGCCAAAAACGGAGAGCTGATAGTAGAAACAGACAAATGCACAATTATAATTGAAGATATCACCATCCCGTCCTTAGCAACTCAAAGGCATACTGGTTATCAACAAGGCAATGCAAAATTTCAATGACACAATCAACCAACAGGATCTAGCAAACACCCTGTCCCCAAGTAAATGACACTTTTTAGAAAGTGCCCATAGAATATTCCTCAAATAGACCATATCTTATGCCATAACAACAACCTCAACAAATTTAAAAGAAATAAAATCACAAAGAGTGTTTTCTTTAAACAGAAATTAGTAAAAGAAAGACAACAGGGAAAGTTCCTAATACTTGAGAACTGAACAGTATCATTTCTAATCCATGGTCAAAGAGAAAGTTTCAAAGGGAACATTTAAAAACACAGTACTGAGTAAACATGGGATTACAACATTCCAAAATATGTAGAAGGCAGCTAAAGCCAACAGTGAAAGGAAACTTAAGAGCATTAAGTGCTCATATTAGAATTAAAGGAATGTCTAAAATCAGTCATCTTAGCTCCTACTTTTAAAAAGCAGGAAAAGGAAAATAAAATAAGCCCCAATCAAGAAATTGGAACTCTCCAGAGAGAAATCAATGAAACTGAAACTAGGGAAGTGAGACACATCAATGACGAAACAATACTATTTTGAAAAACAATGAATAACACTGATAAATCTTTAGCAAGGCTGACAAAAACAAAGAAAAGGCACAAATCATCGCATCATTGATACATACTATGATGTCCTGTTCCAGCAGAAAGAATCCTGTGCCACACGATATAGAACGGAATGTGTTCACTTCGGTGTTGCTGTCCATAAACTGTTACGAACTTTGTCATTTAAAACAACACGCATTTATCACCTCATGGTTCTGGAAATTCAAAATCTCAAAACAGTTTCCTGGGTTCTGTCTCTGGAGCTTCCAGGGAAGAATCCATGCCGTGCATTTTCCTGCTTCTGGAGCATTGTTTTCTGTGTTCCTGGGCTCACAGCTCTTCTCTCCCTCTCGCAAGCCAGCAGCTTAGCAGTTTGCTTCAGTTATTTTTTTTTTTTTTTTTTTTTTTTGCGGTACTGGGGATCGAACTCAGGACCCTGCGCTTGCTAGGCAGGCGCTTATTCCACTGAGCTATATCCCCAGCCCCAGTTTGCTTCAGTTATCACACTGCTGTCTTCCCCCTGATGGGTCTGAATCTCTACATCCTCCTTATTTCAGGAGACCCAGAATTGTATTCATGGTTTGCCTGTGTGATGCATGATGATGCTCACATTTCAAGATTTTTAACTTAATCATACCCGCAGAGTCTCCCTTTGCACATAAGGTAATGCTATTTATAGGTTCCACAGGCTGAGGCCTGCATACCTTTGGGGGCCATCATTCAACCTGTCACAGGACAGAGCAAACAACTCTAGACTCATAAATACTGTAATTTACAATAAATAGATGCTCCAAAAACCACAAGCTGCTCAAACTCAATCGAGTGAAATAGCAGCCTGCAGGTTAAAACTATTATAGAAATAGAATATTTTCTTCAAAGCTCCTAAAAGAAGTTTTGAGATCCAAAAGTGACCAAA
Source organism: Dinomys branickii (assembly GCA_004027595.1). Lineage (NCBI taxonomy): Eukaryota > Metazoa > Chordata > Mammalia > Rodentia > Dinomyidae > Dinomys > Dinomys branickii. The sequence continues at coordinate 225,600 of PVLD010000130.1, read as the reverse complement.
GAGAAGTTGTACCATACCTTTAGAGAAAAAGCTAACTCTAATTTTATATAATCTCTTTCACATAGAGATGAAGGGGAACACACATTGTCACTGATTCCTGGCTTAATACTGCTTTGGTACTGAAGTCAGACACGATATTGCAAAAATAGAGAACTATAGATCACTATCTCTTACTGACTAAGGATGCAAAATCCACTAATATTTTTAGCAAATAAAATACAGCAAGGTATAAAAGAATTATGAACCACGGGAAAATGGGATATTTCTAAGTGTACAAGCCTGATTTCATATTTTCTTCAAGAATAAATCAGTGTTAACAGGCTAAAGAGGAAAAGTCACACGATTATGTCAGTAAACATAGAAATAGCATTTGACAAAGCTCAACAACTGTTTTTGATTAAAAATCAGTCTTAGTAAAACATGGGTAGAGAGAAACTTCCCAAACTTGATAGAAAGCATCTACATAAGCCCAACAGCTAATATCATCCATAATTGTGAAAGATAAACACTGCCCTTCTAGGAGGGGGCAGAAATAAAGAGTGTCTGCTTGTATTGCTTTTCTTCAATGTAGTACTGGGAGTCCCACTCACTTCAGTAGGGCGAGGAAAAGAAATAAAGGACATAACAACTGAACATGAAGGAATAAAGCTATCCCTATTGGTAGAGGATAGAATAGTCTGCACAGAAAAACTCAAAAGTATCTACCAAAATTCTCAAAATTAATAAATGGGTTAGTAAAGACATAGGGTGTATGATAAATGCACAAAGTGTGCGTCTATATAACTAACCAAGTTAACATGGGTACACTCAAGATAAAAAAGTATGATAAAAACATGGTGTTTAAAATCATTAAAAATACAGTGGAGAAACACATTTGCTGTTACTATCTCATGGAGATAGTGTATATTTCAATCAGACCTCATAAAAACACATTATCACTTACGATCACCCCTAAGAAAATAATATGCTTAGGTCTTGGGAGAACCTGATGACAACCACAAGGGTATCTATATATCTACCCCTATCTGTGTTCTGTAGCTCATCTACCTCTAGCTCTACCTCTATATATTCTCTGCACGCTGGAAATAAAAAGTGCTAATGGAACAAATGAAAGAAAACCTAATGAAATCAAGAAACTTCATGTTCATAAATTGGAAAAAATCAATAAAATAAGAATATTAATTTAATTCACTCTAAACTAATCTATTGCTTTAATGCAATTACTCTCTGGCTCCCAGAAGTGTTTTTCTATAGTTAAAAGCAAGCTTGTTCTAGCATTTGTATGGAAAAGAATGGGCTTATACTGGATAAAACAATCTTGAACAAGGAGAAGTGAGTCAGTGGAATTACCCTCTCCCATGTTAGACCTACTACAGGTGGGAAGGCCACCACATTTCAGAACTCATCATAGAGTTACGGTCATCAACAGTGTATGGCACTGGTGAAGGGACAGGTGTAGCATAGGACAGAAGACCCAGAAACCGAGCCTAGGAATGGAATTTGGTTTCGACAAAAGTATTTCTTCCATTCTCAACAACTGGCAGTGCAGCAAGTAGGCATCAGTGGCAAAACAGGCAGATTAGACAGTAGACACACAGGTAGGTAGAGGCTTGATCGACAACTCACACAATCAAAAATTAGCTGCTAAGAAGCCACAGGCCTCAGTATAAAATGAATCACAACTTTTCAAAAAACTATAGCACAAGTTTTTGCAAATCTAAGATTAACTATACAAAGAATTCAGAGACTTGACTCAAGCATACAATTCATAATACAAAAATATCTGACCTCAAGTTTGAAAGCATTCACTCTGAAGAGATCCCACACAGAGGATGAAGAGACAAGTAACAGACTGAGCAAAACATACTCGACACCCACATATTTTAAAAGAACCAGGACATGGAATATAGTGAAACTGCCAAAACCATTAGACACTTGCAAAAGCAAACAATCTAGCTGGAAATCAGAAGAAACTCACTGAAAGGGATACAGGTGACACAGGCTCACAGGAGGAGATACTCAGTATCACCGGTTAGCAGTGAAATTCACGTGAAGATCACCACTCAGTGAGGAGTGTGCTGCACACCTGTAATTCCAGCACTCTGAGAAGCTGAAGCAGAAGAATCACAATTTCAAGTCCAGCCGGGCAACTTAATGACCTAGTGGGATTGTGTAATTTAATTAATTAAATTTTTAAAGGGCTGGGTTGAACCAGAAGGCCCTAACTTAAATCCTCAGAATAGAAATTAATTAACTTAATTAATTAATTAGTTATAGAAAACTGCGAAAATTAAAAACACAAAGCAACAACAACAGCAAAGCCACCATGTGGATCACTACATAGCAATCAGACTAACTGAAACTGAGAAACAGTGAAACCACCACGTGCCAGCGGGAATGCAGAACAATGGGACCACAGGCACTGTTAACGAGGGTGTGAAAGAGCATAGCCACTCTGGAAAATATTTCGGCAGTTTTGCTTTAAAAGAACAAGCATGCATGTACCATGCAATGTAGCAATTGCACTCTTGGGCATTTACCTTAGAGAGATAGACTCTTATGTTCACACACACACATACACACACACACACACACACACACACACACACACAAGAACTGTATACAGATGTGTATGAGAGTTTTGTTTCATAATAACTTTATTCATAGTGGCCAAACACTGCAAAGGGCTCAGATGCTTTTCAGTGGGGAAACGGCTCACTCAAATGGTACCTGGTAGCAAGTTGCCCAGGTGTGCAGCACTAGACTCAGAGGATGGGTGGTATATGATACTGCCTAGCCATAAACCAGGGACTCATTCTTTATGTATGCAACATGTGAAGGAATATCCAGGCAGCTTTTCAGAAAAGGTTATTGACTGTTTGATTTGTCTAATCCCTGAAATGGAACAATTATAGACATGGATATGGGATGGCTTCTGGGAGTCAGGGGCCGGCCAGGGCGGATGGCTGGGTGTGGCTACACAGGACAACAGGACAGGCCCCATGGTGATGCCACTGCGCTCTCTCTGGTCTGTGTTACTACTAACATCCTCACTGTGATACCGAACTGTGTCTTGGTAACATATTTCCACTGGAGGAACTGGGTATAATGTACAGAATACTTTCTTTGTATTATTTCTGTTTTTCTTTTTGGGCACTGGGGCAAGTGAGGTCTAACCAAGCTATCCTTGGATTCCTGGACTTAAGGCATCTTCTCACCTCAGCCCCTCTAAGGCAGAGACTACAGGCACGTGTCACTGGGCCTGGCATCTATATGATGTCCTATAATGTTAAGTGAAGCTAAGATGATCTTAAAGTTAAAAGTTTGAAAATAACCAAATGGAGAGAGGAGGGCATGGCATTTACTGAGCACTTACTGTAGATTCAACACTGAGCTAAATGCTTGCCACATATTATGACATATGTGCTCACACTGTCTCTGCAAGGTGTGTATGGTCACACGTTGCTAATGACAGGTGTATGTTCTAAGAAATGTGGGCTTAGGCGATTTTATTACTATTTGAAGATTACAGAGTGTACTTACACAAACGTATGTATTTTAGTTTACACACAGATGATGTGGTTTTATATATGTATGTGCATGCACATACATTTTATGTTTGTTATATATTATATATAAATGGAAATTTTAAAAATACAGTGAATGGATAAATTTTAAAAATATTACAGTAAAACACATATTGCTATGAATCCCCCTGAAAACATTCCCCTTCATTTTAGACACAATTATCCCATAATTTTTACCATGTTCCATTTTTGTTTGTTGTGTTTTTTGAGAGAGTTGTGGCTCAGAGATGAAAAATAAGTTAATTACGAATATAGTTGATAGAGGAAGAGCTAGAATTTTCATTTGGTCAAACAAAAACTGTTGGAACATAGATCAGTGTGGTCAGCTCATTGATTCATTTACTTACTCCCATATGGCCAAGGTTCTAGCTTGTAAGTATGTTTTACTGGTGTTCCTTTAAAGTCCAGCTTGACCTCAGGGCACATTTGCTCTAAATGGATCTGGGACTGCACACATCAAAGACAGAGATGAAGTGACTCTTGTTTCCTTATCCTATTTTGGGTCCATCTTTCTTGCTTCTGCCAAACGAAGGTACTAGAAACCTACACCTATCTGTGGGGGTGCATGCAGGGTTTTATTGAGCTATCCCAGTTTCCCCAAGTCTTTGGGGTACTATTGACACTTGTTCACTGAGAAGGTCCACACTCAGACAGGCACATCCTCTCCTGGTCACTTTTACTAAGAAGAGCACTGCTGAGTTGCAGTAGCAGGGGCCACCACACATTGGAGAATTCCAATTCTTCTACACCACAACTTACAGTGCTAGTACAGCCAGGAAATGCCGCGCCTGCTCTCCCTCCCAAGGCCTCTCTGGGGAAGTGGCTTTGGACAGTAGCCTGATTTCACAGAGAGCGAGCTGCATGGTCAGACATCTCCTGGCAGCTCTTGAGGTGAGCAGTGTATACGCCTTCCCAGTTTCCCAGATCTTATCAGCCTGCCTGACCGGAGAAGTCCTGGCTTTGAAACGCCATCTGCTTGGAAAGCTGATGAACCAGGCCCAAATTATATAATTTAATATTTTTGTCTCCGACTCTCCTTCTCTCCTGGCTCTTGCTAATGCCTTACTTCCTCTAGCTCTGATATCTGTCCAATTAGGAAATGCCTGAGCCAGTACTCCTCCAAGCAAGATGAGCATGCCAACCATTATATTGGGTAGAGGAAGAAAATGCATGAAATCAGATTTATCTAGACTTCACTGCATCCTCTCAAATTACTCTTTTGTAAATGTTGTGTAAAGGTTACTAGGACATAATCAAGACATTTATAAATAAACATTCAAAATTTTATGTATGGTCTCAACTGAGCCTTTGCTAATAAAGATGCAAACATCAAAAACATGGCACTCACTCATCTAAACCAGATATGGCAGATGACTGCCAATTTCCTTCTTAAGGAGAAAGATTTTATAGCCTTCAGCAATAACTCATCTAAACGTTTCATCACTGCCTGCGTTTTATGTATCCATTTGCTTCAATCACTTAACAATTATTATAGCATATAGCAATTAGGTCCTGGGATTTATAAGGACTTCTTTTTTCTCTCCTTGAGCAATATTTTCCCCAAGAAATGTCTATGGGAGAAAAGTGATTTGTCAACCAGAAACTTAAGCTAGTTTGGCCTTTTGTGAACATAAAGGAACAATCCAACTCTCTCATTAAAACAAAAAACCTGTAAAATGGTGGTAGTAATATTTAACCTGTAAGTATGCTGTAAAACTTGAATGAGATAATGTACATTAATGCAGCATGCTGTTAATTGGAACACAGTTTAAATATGTAATGGAACAGCCTTGTTTGATTCTCAGAAACTGTAATTTCCTTCCCCAGTCTATGCTAAATTACCTCATTTTCTTCAATATTTCTCTCAAATATATTTCATTAGTTTATGACTTAGTGTCTGAGAGCTGATGCTCTGTTCTGCTCAAGCCATGGTGGAGGTAAAAATCCCTTCCCAGACAGATATATCAAGCCTCATTTAATACATCTGGGAAATAAGAATTTGTCCTGCATTTTCTTTCTGTAATGGCTCTTCATTGCTGACTCACATTTATCTCATGGTTAGTTATGCACCCTAAGTGTTTTTCCACTGTATTTCTGCTTAGCCGTCCTGTATTTGTGTCACTAGATTTGTGTTCTTTGGAGGATGACCCGGTATTTGCCATATCACATTTCAGCTTTGTTGATGAAATCATTTCCTAATCTTTCACTTTCTGTTTTTCCTCCATAGCTAGAATTCTGGCAACCTCATATAATTTAATAATATGTACAGATTTGATGACTGCATTACTAAGTTTTTCACAGTGATGATAAAAAATGGCATAAAGCTACAGAAAGCGTTTGATACAGCTGCTTCCCAGGTCAGTGTCATTAATAACTCTTTTTATCATATTCCCTTAAGCTAAAATAAATTGTGCAAGGCAGTGGGATACATATGACAGGATGGTAAATACAGTCAGTCCTCTGTGCTGCGTCTGTGAACCCATCCAGATAGATAAAAATAATCGTGTCTGCACTGAACACATACAGACTTTTCAACCAACCACAGATCAAAATTATTTTTTAAAAACTTTGCCTGTACTGAGCATACACAAACATTTCCTTGTCATTATTCTCTCCACAATATTGCAAAACAACTATTAATATAACATTTATGTTATATAAGATATTATGAGTAACTTAGGGGTGATTTAAAGTCTATGGGAAAATGTAGATAAGTCATACATATGATCCTATACCATTTTATGAAAAGGACTTGGAGACCTGTGGCTTTTTCCATGAGCAAGAAGTCCTGAAGACAGAGATGAGGTAGGATACTAAGGTCTGATTTTACCCTAAGCTAGGAAAGCATACAGGTGAGATTCCTAGTGTGGGTTTTTGTGATCAAGGCTGTCTTCCAAGACATCATGCTAAGCTGTGAAGGACATGTAGGGATGAGCCAGCTAAGGAGGGGCAGGGAATATGCCAGACAACAAGTGCAGAGGTCTGAAGGGGAGATGGAGGCTCTCTGTTCTCACAGCAAAGCAGCTGTGTATGACGGGTGAGACCAGGGTGTTGGTGAGAGAGAGAACTGGAGAGAGAGGGTGGCAAGGCCAGGTCCTGAGGGGTACTTGTCAGCCAGGGTCAGGAGCCTGAACTTTGATGCCACTGGGGAGACTCTACAAGATTTTCAAAGCAGGATCCTGGTGTCTTCAGATTGTCTTGTAGAAGAGTTAAAACTCCTCCCATCAGCAGAGGAGAGTGGAGAGCAGGCAGGTTGGGAGGCAGCGGTAGGTGACAGCTATCAGTCTGTGTTACTGCCCTTCCTGGCTCACACACTCTGCAGTGGGAGCAGGTCTGTAGCTTGTTTCCCTCCCACTTCCTGGCAGGTACCCTTGAAGAATTTCACAGAGAGCAAGACAGAGGATATAGCACATCTGTACCTGTTACCTCTTCTGTGCAAACTACCATTCTATTACTAGAGAAAGTTACACTTCTTGCACTCAGACACTCCCCACAAGCTACTGCTGGTAACAGCCACACAACTTCTGTTTGCTAAGCCGTTTTAATGATTTGCTAGATGATGCTTCCTATTATATTAGAATATCCCTAGGAATGATTACTGCATGGGCTGGCATGAAAAGATATATTCTGCTATCATAAGACAAACAGCGTTTTACTTCAGCTGTTCTTTGTATGAAACAAGGACAGTAATTTCACCAAAATGAAGGGGTTATTGTGAGGATTAAGTGATCTAATACAGATAATACAGAAATAAGCACACATAAATGTTAGCTGTTGTGCTGTGATGATGATAATTATTTTAGTTACCAACAGCTGAAGACCCAGATAACCACAGGGTTGAGATGGTCCTGGTAAGGTTGGGCAGAGACCTGATATATATTATGATCCAGAACTTGGACAGCACTTAGAAATAAAGCTCCTGGCATCCTCCAGGTAGATGGGAACTGGGCTGACCTGACTTCATTCCTACTTGAAAATCAAGCTGTCAGAGAGAAAGGATGTGGGTGTTTTCAGAGCACAGAGTGAGACAGCAGACTTTGCTGGGGATTCATCCATCCAGATCTCCTGTGATTCTTAGGTTCTGATTCCATGCACCTTTTCCTCGACTTCAAGGTTCTTTTACTCCTAAGGTCTCTGGAGGACCATCGGAGGGCAATTGTGAGGAGAGGTCTACCCTGGCTGGAAATTTATGAGAGTCTGCAAACCTCCAGTTGGCCTTAGTCTTACTGACTAGTTCAGGCCTTTGAAAGCCCAGTTCCTAGACCTGCAGTGGACAAGCTGTAAGGGATAACTTAAAACTCCCAAGCTCCCTCAGGGCATCAGACTGGGGATGAGATTTCAAATGAGATCACACACAACCCTAGCACCTAGGAGCACTTCTTCATAAATCCCTCCTCCCCAAATGCTTGCTTCAGGGTCTGCTTCCATAGACCCAAGACAGGTAGGTGCTTGGAGCAAAAACAGAACGTTAGAGAGAGCCATGGATAGGACAAGGTTGTTACAGATGATCTAGTGCCTGCAGCCTGTGGCAGACTCTTCATGGTTTCTGTGCTTGTTGATTTGGAGATAATGAATATCCTGGCTTCAAATTTCTGTCTCTCATTCAGGGGAGAGATAACGTTAGAGGAAACCCTGTGGAGATCAAGCAGAATGTCAGCTTCCTTTGGAGATAAGGAAGTTGAACTCCAGTTACTCTTACTTCTAAGTTTTGAGAATCCTCATGAACAAGGGTAGCTGAGGCAACACTCCTGAAGATTTTCAATGACTGGGTTTGACCTGCATAGTTTCCAAAGTCTCAGTGGTTTACCTTTTTTATTTCCTTCTTGAGACATGGTTTTGCTATGGAGTTCAGGCTGGCCTTGAACTTACTTTGTAGCCCAGGTTGAGCTTGAACTCACAGCAATCATCCTATCTCAGCCTCCTAAGTGCTAGGATTACAGGTGCGCAGCACCATGCTTGATGAAGTACCGTGATCATTCCTGGGAGCTCAATCCTGTTGAAGCAGGTCTCTCAGTGGTACCCTGGTACTTCTTTTTCAGTATCAGAACCTTCTATACCTCAAGAGGACAACAGCTAGCAACTGTCATATCTCTGAGGACCACGGCTAGTGGAGGTCAAAGTGTCAGGCTTGAAAACAATTTCTTAGTTGTCCTAGGACTCTCCCTGCTTGAGCAATTCCTTCATAGGGACTACCTTGACAGTTCTTTAGAGTAACGTGGTCAAGGTGGAAGAATAGATTGAATTCTGACCATTCAACAGGTGTAAAGCAGAGGCAAAGAGACTTGTGAGGCAAAGCAGAGGCAAAGTGAAGCCCTTGGAGCCAAAGAAAGGGAAGGCTGGTGTGTGAGTGACCGGGCATTTGTTCTGTGCAGACAGCCTGTGGCTGGGAGTGTGGGCTGAGAACTTAGCCACATCTAACCGTGCAGACTCCTTTGCAGGAGCTCCCAGTGGCAGCAGGTAATGGTGACATGAACAGTGGCTCTGAACTCAAGCACCCTGGGGGCTCAGGAGTTCCCCCAAAGCCCCAACTGGCTGTAGCAGACACAGCTGCTGTCTTTGCATAAACTTCGACTTCCCTGCCCAGGAAGGTGGAGGGTGAGTGATCACTCTTGCATCCCTCGTCGTATGCATTTAGCTAATTCAGCGAAAACCTAAGAGTCTGACCCCAGGGAAGAGTTTGGACACGGAGAGCTTATATCTCTTCCGTTTCTACTTCTGATTGTGACTGTGGTTTGTGATATTTGGCGAACCTTTCGTTCTATTTTGCAAAAGATAGAGACAGGTATCTATGACCCAAGCCAGCATCGCTATGTTAGTTTCCAGGGTTCTCTCCTGCTGCCATAGCAGGGACCCGAGCATGCACACGTGTGTACTTCCCCAGCAGAGGTGTTAGAAGTGTTACATGCAGGACTGGAACTGGCTAGGTTAGTTCTAGGATATTATCTCCCCACTGACCAGGAGCTGATCAGAGAATGAGACCCTCTCTCCAGAGGCTACATGACCACCTTGTGTGACACACGGGTGCCACATTGTATCACCCTGCATACCTTTCCTCCCCTTCCAGTAATGGCTGGCTCACTGAGCGCTGTAGTTTGGATATGGATTAAGGGTGAGTCTGAGGGTTCATGTGTGGAAAACTTGGTCCTCAGTGTGACAATACTGAGGGGACATGGAGCTTTAACAAATGGGGGTTATGTGATGCGAAAAGAACCCTTCCACATGGCTTGTGGGAAAGTAAACCAGTACAACCACTGCATAACTCAGCAAAGAGATTCTTAAAAATAAACCCCAAAATAGAAATTCTGCCTGACCTAGCTATTTTCCTTCGAGGTATGTTCCTGAAACAGTTAAAGTCATCATATTAGAGTGACACATACACACCTATGTTTTAGCAGCACAACACATAACAGCTAAATCTTGAAAGAGGCCTTTGTGTCCATCAACACATGACTGGTTAAAGAAAATGTGGTATTTATATAAATGGAGTACTACTCTGATGCAAAGAAGGTTATACGTGAAGTATTTGTAGGAAAGTGGAGGTCCCTTGTGACCATAATGTGAAGTGGAATAAATTAGACACACAAGTGTCAATATTGTATGGTTTTTCTTTATATGAGAAGCCCAAAGTACAAAGAGTAAAATATAAGATAACAGGGAACAGGAAGGTGAATCTTTTGCAAATGTGAAGGGAATGGAGAGATGGAGGGAGTGGGTGAGGGAAGAGACAAGAGCACACAAAGAACTGAGATGTGCTATGTACATGGATCAACTCCTCACAATGAATGCAATTGTTATATACTATTTGTTGATAAAAATTAAAAAAAAATTTAAACTCTGAACAAAATGAAGAGGAGCCCCTTGGGAGGTGTTAGGTCATAAAGGGAGAGGTATATCCTCAGAAGGAATTGATGTAGGGCTCTTGGCACCCCACTTAGCTCCTCTTGAGCATGGCTGTGAATGAGGAGTGAGCCTGACCCCTGAGTCCCTGTGACTGCTGACCTCAACCTATGGTTCCTCCCTCCTGGGTGCTTCTGTCTTCATTCTGGCCTTCACCACCGTGCTCGGAGGCAACCAAGGTGCTGCTATCAGGCAGAGGAAGCTGATGGAGAACACTCAGCATCCACGGTTGTGAACTAGAGGAATCTCTCACCTTTATAAACACCCAGGTATTTTGTTAGAGCAACAGGGAATCCACTAAGACACTCAGTCACCCGTCACTCACCTGAGGTCAGCTTAGAACATAGGCTGTATGAGTTTGCCTTTGCCACGCTGGAGAGGCGGAAAGCTATGTTCCCCAAAATATGTTCAGTCCCAAGATTTAAAAAAAATGTCCAATACGAAATAATATTTGCACAAATAATAGATATTTTTTAAAAAGGCAAGAGTAAGCATTCAGCCATAACCGGTGCCCCTTAATGTATTGCTGTTTGTACACAACAGATCATGGCGTGCAGTCAGGATGATGAAGTGGGAACACACGGAGCCTCGGCACAGCCAGCTGTTTGCTTATTAAAATAACCCAGGCCTGTATTAACAAGGAACCAGAGCCTGCGTGCTCATGTTATCCTTCCAAATATAAATATTAGTTATTCTTTACCCTGTCTCCTAAACTTATGAGGAGTCTCCATTGCCTTGATATTGAGAGTAAAGTGAGCCATTGGAAGAAGTTCAGTGGTATTATGGAGAGGGCTGATTTAACAAGACCAGGCCCTGGGAATGATTAGGGTAAATTCTGAGGTGTATGTTCTTATTCACCTGCCTTCAGGGAGTGTGAGCAACTATCACCACCCCCAAATTCAGGCACTCTCCTGCCTGGCACACCCATCAAAAAAAAACCCTCAAACATACTCATTGTACATGCACAGGGTGGGCAAGTGTGAGACGCTCTGACCTGTGAGGCTGCTCTTGGTTTAGATTTAAAATGCCCCTCCCCCAGGGACTTGTGATTGAGAAGCTGGGCTTTTAGAAGGTGGTTGGTTCCTGGTGCTGTGTCATCAGTCAATTAATCCACTGATGAGTTCACGGATAAATGTGCTGTTAGGAGGTGAGGCTTGATCAGAAGAGGTGGTCACTGCAGGTGGCCTGGGAGGGTGTGTTCTTATCCCTGGCCCTTCCCTTCTCTCTCTCTCTCTGTCTTTCCCTCCTTCTCTCTCTCTCTTCTTCCTGGTTGCTGTGGGTTGACAGTATACCTCCACCAAAGCTTCTTGTCATGTCATTTCTGCTTGGGACCAGCTGACTATGGACTGCACCCACTAAAACTCTGAGTCCACATAAATCTCTCCTCCTTTAAGACGCAGGTATCCTGTCTGACATTTTAGGAAAGTGACTCACACAGGAAGTTAGTGCAGGCTTTGATGACATCAGTGTCTGGGCAAAGGGTGAGTGTCACTGTGCGAGGACCTGCTGGAAGCAGGTCTCCAGTATAGAGCTCAGAACGTGCTGTCATACTGCAGTGCTCTGCTTTTACTGTTCCTGTCACCCTTTCTTGTTTCCTACATTGACCAGTGGGTGAAATATAAATGGGAAGTCAGGCTACATCAATGTAGCATGGCCAGCGTGTCACCACCTTGAAAACCGCTCACCCTGCAAAACAGCCTGTGGCTGCATCCTGCTGCATCTGCTGAGTTCCTCTCGGACTGCATTTATCCCAAGGCCCCTGGCTCACAGCTGTCCTGGCCCCTGGTTCAGACTCTAGAAATACCACCTATACCTCCCTGCGGAACATGAGCCATAGGAACAGAGAGTGCCTACTTCTATCAGCCTCTACTGCTCGTAAAGCCTGCTCACACTCATCCTCACTTTGGTCTTCAAAACACCTCTACAAAGAATGTGTTATTAGCCATAGGTTACAGATGAAAAGAGCGATATTCAGACTCCACAAACGCCCCCAAGGTTTCCGAAGAAGCTGCTCTGTGCCTCAGCGGTCACGCAACTCCAGCTGCATCCTACACTTACTTTGGAGTTTTATTCTCATTCAGTTATTCTCATTCAGTCCTGTTCCTCTGCCTGCCCTTTCCAACACAGGGAGGTTGCAGAGGTCAAACGTGAAGCTAAATACAGACTGGAGATTAACTCTGCTATTTCTATAATAGGAAAAACACACAAAATCCCTGCAGCTACATCACAGGAAAGTGACCCAATTAATTCAGTGACGAGATTAGCCACATTGATCCATTGAAGTGTGGAGTGGACAATACAACTCATTGATTGAATGTTTTACTTTTCAGGGGCTTGTGTAGACATAGCCACAAGCAAGTCTCCTCCACAAGTGTTGCCATGGCACCAGCCAATGAAGCTGCTGCTCCAGCCTCTGATGCTCTGCCCGGCGGTCCTGTTACAGACTCCCTGGTCAGAGGTCTGGCTGCCTGGGTCAGAGCCCTACCTCCTCTCTTCAGATTGGACCACTTTTCAGACAAATGGGCTTGTCTTCCAGGATGGTTTTATTTCATTTACTAAGAACCTATTGACTCTTTACATTTACAAATAACTGTGCTCGTTGTTGTTAATCCAAGCACTGAAGAGAACCAGTAGAATTACTCCCATTTTATAGACAACGGATTAAATCCCAATGAGGACTGGGTCAACCTACAGGCTAGGCTGGGGGCAACCTTGTTTTTCCCAGGTTTAAATATCCTCTGGACTTTTCTGCCTCCATGAGGATAAATCAAAGAAGATGCATTAACCTTGGGAATCAACTCAATTAAGAAAGACTAGACAGGAATCCGAACAGACATTTTATCAGGTCCATACCAGATGCGCAGTGAAACCTCAGGTTGAGGAAATGAGCTCAAATGAAACAGGAGTGTTGCACGTGCCTGCTAGTTGCACCAGACACTGTTCTAAGGGTTTACAGACATGAATTCCATTCATCTCTAGCTCAGTTCTAAGAAGAATGAATCATCCCACTTTGCAGATGGAAAATAGAGTCCTCCTAACTCATGTTCTAGGTTAACAGATCCGGGATTTCAGTCGAGAAGCATAATTTCATTCTGCAGGATATGTGTAGGCCCTTTGTTAAATGATCTTCAAAGAAAAGATGCTCTACGCTATTTCTTAATGTGCTAAAATAGAAAAAATAGGAAGAGCCAAACATGCAGAAACTGATCCTCTCCCTCTTGCCTTAATGCCCACTTCTGTGACAGTGTTACAGGAAAGAAAAATTTATCAATAGCAACTTTGAAACACCACAGAATATTTACTGACCCCTCCCACAGAACTAACAGAGGGTGAATTCCAGTACAATAATGAAACTTCTTTTCATTAGCAACTGCTCTTTATGATCCTCCTAAGCCTTGCTAGTTTTCATTGGCCCACTGTCAACCGCTAACTATGAATTGCTCAGCCAAGCTTCTGAGTTTCCTCTAAGCTTCCGAACAACAGCCTGGTGTCTAAAAGATGAGGAACGCTCCCTTATCCTCTGTCCTTAGTTATTCGTAACCTTGGAAGAGACTTGGGAGGAAGAGTAATGAGCTCCAGAGTTAATCTGCAGACAACCTTAGCTAAACCCAACTAACCCTGCGATCTGGGCGGGGTGATGACTTTGGCCAGCGTTCTCGCTCCCCTGTGGAATTCTCAGAAGTGGGGCTCTCATCTACTTAGGTTTCCCCCTGGGACTTAAGTTTGCCACTGCAAGTCAGCCCTGGGCTAATATCATGTGACCAGAAATTCAGCCCGCCTGCTGCCTTAGTGCCTTTCTCACTGCTGAGATGCAACACCTGACACCCACAGCTCTAAGGAGCAAAGGCTTATTTTGGCCCAGGTTGCAGGGGTTTCAGTCCATAGTCAGCTGGCTCTGAGGTGGGCAGGCAAGGCAGATGCACAGGGCAGAGGGGAAACAGTCCGTGGCATGGAGTGCAAGAAGCACAGAAGGACCAAAGGAGGAGGAAAGAAGAAATAGTCTCCTGGGGGCCATGTCCCCAGTGACCCACCTCCCACTGGTAAGCAGCACACTCCCGCAGCCCAGTCGCCTCTCACAAGGCCTGCCTACGAGAGCATGAGGCTTTGGGTGAACATCTAAAGTACGACACATGCATGCTCAGATCGGCTGCTTCTTAGCAGTTTGGCTGAAGCAGCTGAGGTGATCTACATTACTTCTCACCATGCGCATGTGCAGTGCTGTTTGAAGTTGTAGAACTGTTGGCAGAAGGTGAAAGGTCTGCGCTTGGAGCTCTACAAAGTGGCAAAGAAGTGAAGAGTTCAGGAAGTAATAGAGTCAAGAATCCGTGGGACATGGGGTACACAGTCTTATTTCTGATATCACCTTTTGCATCTCAGGCACTGCTAATTCTAGCAGGCAGAAAGCACACACAAATCCTAGCTTAGCTAAACATCTCACTTACCTACATAAATATGTCCATGCAGTTCAACATCATGCTATCCAGGCCTGTCCACATTTCTTTCCTTTTGAAGGGCAATGGCATACAATCAATAATCCTTCTGCCTTTTGTTTCTAAGCACCTAACGCTGCGCCATAGCTAAGGAAAGCCCTGGAAATAAATTTTAAGACAAGGGCTAGAAACTTGAGGAAATCACAGTGAGATGCAGGTAAACAGGGAAGCCAGGATGGTGCAACCACAGGCAAGCAGGCCCAGAGGACTAAGGGTGTCCATGGAGGAGGGATGTAGCTGATTGGCAGGAAGAACTCAGGAAGCAGGTGATGTGTGAGTGGTGCAGTTGGGCCTTCACACGGGTGAGGAGTTTCTGAGAGGGGAAACTCCTCTCAGTGAGGAGACACAGAGAGGGGAAATATGTCTTGCAGTCATTGGCTATTTCATAAGACTGTACATATTTTGATTTAAAAATGCAAAGCTCATGTCTATTTCAGATTTTTAACGATTCACCCAAAATGGTTTTCATATTTTACCTTATTATTGCAAATGATTGTCACAAAGAAAATTTCTCTACAGAGTGTGCCTGAGAGTCAAATAAGAAAGCATTCCCCTCTTCTGTGTGGTGTACCTTCCTTTCGCTATAATCACTTGGGCTGATATGGTAATAAATGGCCCTGAGTCTAAGGATCTACACACATTAGAATTCACAGTCCCTTTGGGTGTTCTTCATTTGTTCTCCTTGATTGTTTTTCTATGAGGAGGGGAGAAAATGAGCAGTGAAAACCCATTCAACCTACTCATCTTGGCAAAATAAACACCCCCAAATCCAAGTTTCCGCATGCGTAAACAAAGTCTTAATTTTTAGTTTAAAAAAGAAAATAAGTATGAGGAGACTGCCCTGCAGTAAAGTTGAGGAGGTGGAACACACTGGATTGAAAAACTTTGCTAGAATGCTCACTCTGAGTTCTTGTTTCACGTCTTATCCCCTAATCCATCATGGTCACCATATACAGGGATCCTGAAGAAACATCTATTCAGTGTATCAGACAAATTCAGTAAAATAATGGTTAAATACTGGCAACTTGTGGCTGGACACTAAGTGAAGCATTTAGTCATTAGATCAAACTTACACATTAGATACCTCTATGAATCCCATTGGACAGGAGTGGGTACGGAGGCCCTGAGGAATAAGAACATTGTCAAGGTCATACATATGAAGTGACGGAATCTGGACCACATACAAAGAAGTCTGACTTCTATCTCAAAGAGTGCAATACCTGTGTGCAGCAAGGTCCTGAATCTTCAGGGACCACGGGGTGGGATTCTCCAGAGCTGGCATTGTGCTGGGGCCTTCAGCAGACTGTGAGGGCAGAGGGATGAAAGAGAGGGGAACAGGAAAGGGAGTTTGCTGGGCTACCACTTAGATTTTACTGGCTAAGCAAGGGTCTGGGTAGCTTCAGACAGGAAGCTCTGTTCTCACTGAAGGAGATGGGAAGCTGGAGAGGAACAAGGACTTGCACTTCAGAGAATTTCATCAGGGTTTTCAACCTAAAAAAGGGGTTGGACAGTGGTACAGTCAACTGTGTCCATGCTGACCCATCTGAACCAAATGGTGATGCACAGCCTGCCATGACTCTAGGGAGGTGAAAGAAGACACAACTGCTGCAGATGGACATGCTGATTATTGGTCATGCAGAGAGACACCCGGCAAGGGTTTGGAGACCCAGTTCATAACCAGGGTATGAGGCTGGTGTGTGTGTGTGTGCATGTGTGTGTAGTCCCTCCCCACCCAATCCACATTTGTTTCTGTATTTTTTCCGTTTTCTAAGGTTTCCGTAAGGGATATTTCTGACCTCTGCAGCTAGGAAGTAGCTGATATGTTTTAAGGAATTAAAACTAGATAGGAAAATGTTTAACTGCTACTTAGTACTAATATACTAAGCACTACTAACTATACTAAGTTCAAATATTCCCTCAAATAATAACATTCATTAAAAAAGCAGGATTTGGAGAGACCCTTAATGGTCCAGATGTAATGCATTTATAAGGATCTTTATTTACAGTCTGAGCCAGGAGCCCCATGACAGTAAGGGTCTTACAGCACTCATCTTAGTATCTCCCTGCAGACCTGAGCACTTCTGGCAGAATTTTTAAGCTTCCTGGGAGAGACTACCCTGTCTATTATATTTCCTGTTACATCTCCAACAACTGGGAGTTCCTTTGACATAAAAAGGAACTCAAAAAAATATTTGATAAGAGGTGAAACACAAATTAACTGAAAACATGCTGGACATGGAGCAGAAACTCAAAATGTTTCCTAATGAGTGAATAACTCAGGCTCAAATCTATCCCCCCCAAGTACCACCGGACAAAGGATAGGGTAAGCAAGGGTCCAATCTTCTTTTACAGGAGTGCGTGTGGGGAGGGTATGTGTGTCGGTCTCATTGCTGTGCCTGTAGCCAGTGATTTAGCTCTGTATTATACAGATGCACATTTTTCCTTAAATTCCAAAAATAATAGGAAAAGAAATAATCTGTGATTGTGGGCTCCATAAGGCTTAAAATGCACTCATGAAATAACATTATCTGTGTTTTTCATAAATATATTTGCATTAGTTCTGAAACATAGTTTACATTCTGAGTTCCATTAGCATTGCTGAGGTTTCTTTCTTTAACGCCAAGATCTAGAAAAGAGGTGAAAGCGGTAGACCTGTAGCAAGTTGCAAGAACGATGGCTTGGTAGCACTTCATTTTTAAGAAGCTGCTCACTGGTCAATCTCAATAATCCAAAATAAAATACAGCAAGAAAACAAAACAGCACAGAAACCTCAAAACACCCTTTGAGTTTTCAAAACCATCTTCATGAAAGTTGGACAGCTGAAAGACACGGCTTTCATTCAGGAGAAAGCTCCCTGAGCCTTTGCTCCCTCCCAGGGTCCTGGCAACCAATGCTTTCCAAACCAAAACACAAGGCGAGGGACAAACCAGAGGGCTCAGAGATGAATGGCGAGAGTGAGGAGCCCTGGCAGGGATCCAGGAAGTGACAGAAAAGTCACTACATCTATGAGGAGGAGTATCTATGAGGGTCCTGATGCGCAGCTCTCAAGAAACCACTTCAGATAAGTGCTTTCCACACCGCTCCACGTTTCAAGGCCATTTCTCTCCCGTGCAATAATTTACTGAGTTATCTTTGTCTCAAAGGGGGAATATATTTCATTTCTTCTGCTGAGGTAGGCAAGGGCTTGGTCATTGCCCTGTATGTGTATATATATATATATATATTTTTTTTTTTTCTTTTTTTTTTCCTCAAAATTGCTTGTTTTCTCAGTAGAAAGTTTGTTTTTAGTCTCCATAACCGCAGGCTAAATTCTTTGAAGGAGCACATTACAAATTCAAACATGCAAAGGGGTGATTGTATGGCCATAGCGGCAGCATCAAGGGCAATGTTTTGCTCTAGAATTGGTACTCAGTATTCTATTCCCACACACAAAATAATTCAATCCAATGCCAAGCAATCAGCTCCAACGCTCAGCCAACTAATTCCACTTCCAAGGACAGGATTATCTAAACTGACAAGGCCCAGAGGCAGGACTCGTGTCTCTCTTTTCTATCTCTCTTTTTCTACCCATTTCCTCTGTGTTTTCACGCTTCATCTTCCATCTGGGCACTTTCTAGTCTACTGCTACAGAGGTTTACTGTGAAGTGCAAATGTTCTCCATCTTGTTCCAGCTCCACTCAGATGGGGCCCTTTCGTCTCAGCTTCATCAAAGTTACAACCTCTTCTGAAAACATGACTTTAGACCCTTGATTTCTCAATTTTACCCTCAGTAACTCTTCTGACCTGAGATTTCCTTCCTTAGAAATTTTAATGTTTTGCTGGTGCACCAGAACTGTGGCATTTGTAGTAATACCATGGTCTGTAGTCACTGTTCTAAGATTTATTTTCCTTTATCAATTTTTTTTAGACAGGGTCTCACTACACAGTTCAGGCTGGCCTCAAACTCAGGACAATCTTCCTACTTTAGCCTCCCTAGTTCTCGGATTACAAATGTGCCCATCATGTCTGGCTTGTTCTTTCTCAAATTAATATGTGCTCACTGTAAAAGAAATCGACCCTGCAGAAAAACATACTAAAAATATCAGCTTAGTGATAAGCATGTTTTGTATATGTAAACATGTACATGTTCATCACAGTGCATATACAGTTTTGTAGTGTTTTTCTCTTCATTTTAGCTTGAATATTTAGCATAGAATTAAATTGTATGAAGGAACCTTTCAACATATATGATTTTATATGAATATTCTGACATCATTATTGAATCATACCCTTATTTATTAGACATTTAAGATACCAAAAAAAGGCAAGTTATCTTGCAGGTGAGGACAGGAAAGAGTGAAGATTTAGTATTTTTAAAATTTTAAAGCATACTCCTAGACTCCTGTGGTGTATGTGTGTGTGTCTGTGTATGCCTCTGTGGAAGTGAATAGCCCGATCAGTTATGTGTAGTTTTGACACACACACCTTTGTCGTTGTTTCCATTATATTTATATACTTCCTGTGTTGGTCAGCTTTTTCATCTCTAGAACACAATCCTGGGCCCTGAGATATAAAGGAGAAGTTTATTTGACTCATGGTTTCAGGAGATCCAGTTCATGGTTAGCTGCCTCAGAGGCAGAGATCTCATGTGGGAGAGTTGTGCAGAGCCAAGATGCAGAGCAGGGGAACTGTGTCCAGAGGCAGGAGACAGGAACCAGATCTACTTCCCAAAGCCACACTTGCATGGCCCATCCAGGCACACCCAGAAACACGTGCTACTCATCCCCCGGGAATCCTCGTCTAGCTGACGAGTTTAACCACTACACTTCCATCCCTAGGTGATGCACTCACAGGAACGACAGCAGAGTTTCAGTCATCCCCAGGCTATTTTCCAAACAGCAGCATATGCTCTGAGTAAATCTCACTGTCTTGAAATCCTTTTAATGTCCATATTACACATAGTGTGTTAAACAACATGCTCCACTTTGCAGGGAGCTACAGGAGTGTTTCCTTTTCCATCCCGCTTCCTGTCATTCTGCTCTTTGCTTTGCAAACTGCCTTACTGGGGATTGCTATACTTTAGTAACTATGTTCTACAGCAGTAGAAAAACAAGCCCATGCTGTGAAGTTTCTTTAATATTTCAGCACAAATTACACTACTTATATTATGCATTTTAGAAGAAAAATGGTACTTCTGATAAATTATATTACAGGTAAGATAATATATCTAAGAAAGAAGTAGTTTATGAGAAGTATTTCTTCAAAAGAGTGAAAAGCTATACATGTACATATCAGGGGAGGATTTCAGTGTGAGCTGCAGTCTGTTACTCTTTACCACTGAGATTTAGATATGTCTGTAAATTTTTATCACTCTCATATAGCAAGGCTATAAGAAAACCTTACTCATATGGAATCCAGAGTTTTTCCTAGTGGTAAGCCATGCAGTTAAAAGTGAATCCAGTGTTGGAATTCAAATAAAGCTGGCTATTGCGGGCTGAGCTGGCATGGCAGTCCAGTAGAAGACAGTCAGGGTGCGGTTGGAGGACAGAGAGGTTTGTTAAGTTCCTTTCAGGAAGAACTCACCTTAATGGAAAAAATAGTCTCTGTTGAGATGCTCTTGCTCACATAAATTTCCTAGGCATTGGAGAGAGTAGAAGGTCAATCTCTCGCGTGGTGGTTATGGTGCAATCAGATTCTGGCCTGGGATCCTAAAAACCTGGCTAGGTCCTTGGGGGAAGTGCAAGCTGGAAGCCAAATTAAAAGAACCTTCATGTTAAGCTATCCAACTCATTGAGATTCAAGAAACAGTTCTTGAGGACTCCTCTCCAGCTCTAGAAAAAATCAGTCATCCTTGCTCTCTTACAGGCTACAAAACAGACTGAATATCCTCAAAGTAGCCTCCAGGAGGTAAAACAAATACGTTATGGAAATTTATACCATGGCTGCACTGGGCAGGAAGAAAGACAAGACTGTGAGGCAGACAGGGGGATGCCTAGTGCCTGGCGAGGGCTGCAAAGGCAGCGGAGCTGTCAAAGAGGAAAGACAGGAGCAGGCAGCGGGAGAAGGTGTTGGCCCTGCTGGGCCTCAGGTGGAATTACACACATGCGCTGCAACAGTTAACCCTGAGCAGAGCACCTGGGACTTCCCAGCACGTGGAGAAGGGCAGTCTGCAGAGCACAGGCTTCTGTGTGAGCCCCAGCCTGTGCTGCTCTACCAGAATCCTGGAGGCTGAGAGGAAAGAACAGAAGGCTCTCCTCTTGCAGCTGTCGGGGCTGGGAAGTTGGAGATCAAGGCACCAACGTTTGGTCTTCCTGCTGCTTCCTCCCACAGCAGAAGGCAGAAGGGCAAATGGCCAAATGCTGCCTGCCTGCAGCGGGCCCTTGAAAACAGCCTCAACGTCCCCAACAAGGGAGTGGCTTCCTGTCCTAATCACACCTTAAAGGCACTTCCTCTTCCTACTATCAGATCGGCAACTCCTGAAGTTTGGACAGGACATCTTCAAAGCAGAGTGGGCAGAAAGAGGATAAAGGCAGGTTAACTGGGTGACAGGTATTAAGATTTAGCGAGTCCCAAGATTTGTGTATCACTTTCTTATGTTATTTAAGTGCAGAAGGACTTAAACTTTAAGTAAATTTTAGAAGCAGTGAAGCTCAAAAACGTCCTTTGGGGGTCAATAAATATCTGCAAAAGTAGCTTTGGATGTTTAAGGAAGTTGTTTCTCAATGGAGGGGCGGCTCAAGCTAGTACATAGTTACACCGGGAAAAGCTGATGAAAGGGCCAGTGAAAGGCTCCTGCTTCCTGCTTTTAACTGAGGAATCCACATTTGTATTCTATATCCAGTTCTGGGTACATGGGAACAATAAACTAGTGAATTCTCCCCCCAAATCTGTGTCTATATCAGTGTGACTTTAATGCTGAAGCATGGTGTGAATGGACCCTCCCTCTGTACCTTCTCATTTTGCTTTTTAAACATTTCATTTATTTAAACATTTTTATCTACTAAGTCCTGAATGATGGACCAGGCAGGTCACAGAGATATAGAAAATACAGTCACAATTTTTGTGGATACACTGTTCTATTTACTAGACTGGCCCCTTGGACATCCCAAGTCTGCTAGTCAACACGAACTCACAGTGTCTTTAAATTATTGCACTGAATGTTCCCGGAAGTCTAATGAATACAGAAGAGATCAAATCCTGGGCTATTTGCTTAATTTTTCCTGTACAAATGAGAACCAGAATAAACTACTGGAATACAAATTACCAAAAATAATGTTCCCTAATAATTCTAAAAGTAGATGTGTGGTTATTTTACTACACTTTGTAGTTTGTTTTCTATTAGGAAATTAGTAGTCATTGCAATGAAATTGGAAGAGAAAAGAATGATTCAAGGTACACATTTAGTTGTACCAGAAAGATGCAGATGCAGAAAATATGATGCAAATATCTACACTTCAGTAAGTTAAATATTGATTTTTGGAGCTTAAATTGTTTTCTTGAAAGCGGACCCAGAGAAATGTCAAATAGGAATTATACATCCATGACTTGTAAGCAGTTCACGTTAGGTAATAATACACACATTCATTATAGGTAGTTGTTTGATGCTTATGAACTCTTGTCATACTGTTATTTAAAGACAAATTATTAATGGAATAATGAACAAAAATGTAAAACATACCCCCCTTCTTCCCAGATAATAGTAAGTAAATTTACAATTTGAAAGGAAATCTAAGGTATTTTAGAATTGCTTTCTCTTTATCAAAAGAGGAAGGAAGGAAGCTTATTTCCTAGTTGTGAAGCATGCAGATGAAAATTCCTCTCCAAGGAATACCAACCCCAGGACAAATTAGTGTGGCTCTTGGTTATTACAAAGGTCACAGAGGTCAAGCTAGGAAAGATAACAGGCATTGTGAGAAATGTAAGGAGGAGAAGTTTATGACTCAATAACGTACGAATGGAAGACTTTTCTTCAGTCATCTGAGTACATTAGTGTGATATCTCTTTAAGCGAACGGCAAGGAACCCAAGTCTGCCCCCATTTGGCAAGCAAATGTGCCATTCCATAATAATATTATCTTGACTGCAAAAAGAACAGTCATTGTTTACATGTAAACTGGAAAACTTTTAAAATAATCTTGAGGGTACAGACTATACTACAGTCTCTGGGGCCAAGTTATGACTTCAGTTCTAACAGCCAGCTCAAAAAACCCTGAAAAGGGATGAAATGGAAAGAAGAGAAGACAGGAAAAGAGAACCACCAGAGAAATGTTTGGCGGAAGCTCAGATTCCTCCGGGCCTCTTCTCCCTAGGATTTTTGCCTGTCTGCAGAATTAACACTTATCTGACACTAGCTTCTCTCTCCTCAAAGAAGGGCCAAGGGACCCCTGCCAGCATTTCGTCAATACCTAGGAGGACAAAGGGTACAGGACCGTACTTCATGGTGGTGCAGGGCAGTTTCTTCTCAGAAAAAACACGATTGTTCTTTCACGAGCTCTCCCAGCCAGGGGACTACATCTTAATGTAGTACATTCTACATTTGGTTCCATGAAAATATTTTCTTAAACATATTGGCATTTTTCCTTGGAAACCGATCATGCTCTCGTTCTTGAACTGTGTATTTGTCTGTTTTAAATAAAAGATAAGCAAATATTTACTCATAGCAATCGAGGAAAACACAAACCATGTAGTGTAGCATACAGGTCGGAAGGCACAAGGATTCAGCAGTCTTTGATTAGTGTGCTACAACTTTCCTTCATCACTTGGGACAGTCACGGAACATGTTTGGGCCTCAGTGCTTTATCAGTTCCGAGAGTAGGAAATGTCTAAGGTGGTCGCTACTTGGCTGATCTGTGATCCACCCAGACCAGTCAGTTCTAAAATGGTATATAAGAGATACCACTTGGAGGGTCAATTTGGGGGAGTCACACACGACTGTAATATAGAGTAGTCCCTATTTGTCTTGAAGGATATTTGCCAAGACCCCGATTGATACCACGAGTAGTACCAAACATTGTGTGTATTAAGCTTTTCCTATACACACAAATTTACAATTAAAGTTTATGTATTAGGCATAGTAAGAGATGAGCAATGATAACACTGCAGGTCTCAGCCATCTCACCAAATGAATTTTTTCCTTGCCTTGTTAAGTTGAGAATTTATATTTTTTCCACTTGAAGGAAGCACTTTACCCTTCTTTTATTTATCATATCTGAAATGCCAGCATCACTGTTCTTATGCTTTGGAAAAATTATCAAGTAAAATAAGTGTTACTTGAATGCAAACATTGCGATAGCACCAGTAGTTAATCCCATGACTGAGGTGGCTGCTCTGTGGCTAACAGGTGGATGGCTTACACGCTGTGGGTAGGCGGGGCAAAGGGCTCATTTCCATCCTGGACAAGAGGGAAGGGGTCAGTGGGAGTGTCCATCACAATAGTTAATTCAACCTCATAAAATTTCAGTATCACTCCTGGACTATTTTCTTCCATTGCTTTCATGAAAGGCATTGACACATCCCTATGTAATCACCTGCCTAGCGCACTATGGCCCTGGGTTTGAGTTCCACCCTCCCCTCAAAAAAGGAAAAAATAGAAAAGAAGGAAGGAACATGTGCACACTTGGGGTATCTTAGGCATTCAGCGTAAAACAGAAATTACAGACACTCTGAACCAGGAAATAAAAATAGAGCATGTTATGGAGTGTCAGTTTAGATACAAGGGGAACTCACAGAAAGAAATGACCAGAGGGAGTATGATTAGTAACAGCCTGAAGTTTTGGCATTGAGAATCTAATCTACATAGATTCCTGTGGTCCAAAAGAATAAGTCATCAGTAAATGCAAAACGAAAGAGGCTACCGTTATTCTATCTTTTCCCACTCATCGTCTGTCTCCACAATATCTATTTTTACGTGCGACAATATCTGAGCAAGTGAAAAGTCTTCAAATCCACAGTCAGACCCTCATTCCAAATCATGGATTTAATCAGAAAGCTTTGTGGTGTTGCTGCCTCAGTAGAGTTGGTTATCCTGTTTAATTGGATTGATGGAGGCAATTGTAATTACCTTAGATGAGATTGCCTGTAATGTAATTATGTTTCCTTCATGAGAGTGAGCCGGACTTGTGCAATACACACAGGAGAATCTTGCAATTACTGAGGGGTTAAAGAGAGCATATTGCCTCACAAATCATGTTTGCTACTGTATAGATTTTGGAAAGTCATGGAAGAACCTGAAGGAATTTTTCTTCTGAAGCAGCTTCTCTGATCCACAGACGCTGATGTTTAGAATTATACGAGAATAAGATGCTTACATTCTACAGCTAAATTTTCTTTAGGTAAAAAATGTATTTTAAAGATTCAACAGAGTAGCAATAAATTTATTTTTTTCTTCCTATTTTGCTATTGCTGATCGTTTGTGAGCAGTGTCTGCATCTAAACACAGTTTTTAAAAGCATATAAGGCCATAGTAAAGTTTAACCTGACTTTTGTATGAACTGGAAAATTACAATTTCTAAAAGTAACATAGCAAGTAACAGGAAATAATTTAAAAATATGGGTTTTTATGTGTAGATGGAGCCATAATTAATACCTAAGAAGCCAGATGCCCCACTACAATGATGCCTCTCTCTGTTTTCCAATTAACACATGGAGAACTTTAAAATTTTCAGTTGGAAACCCAGCCTCTAAACAGGACAAGGCTGCCAAACATACTGCAAACACATGTAGTTTAGGAGAAATGGCACATCCTGGAAATACACCCCAATCTTATTAGCTTTCACATTGCTCTCATTAAAAATAGAGCTGCTTATGGGCTTTTCCTTCTGAAGCACATGAAGCATAGAAGTTGGAAACATGCCCTTTTGAGAAACTTACTGCAGCTTTCACAAACCAGATGGTGCACGTCAAATGTGTCCTGGTTTTCTAATGAAATAAGAAAGGATTCCTATTGTGTTCTCTAATATGATTAACACATCCTCAACTGCTGGTTTTTACAGATACTCCTGGAAAGTTAAACGACTTGTCTAATGCTATCCTGCTGAGTTGGGCCGGAGGCCTCCCCAGAGCTGAAGAGCTGGAGCTAAGTGGAGGGGCTCCCTGCGCTTTACTTCTTCGAAAATAGGCTTTCGTGGAGGTGTGAGGTCCTGTACAGCTGCTCACAAAGAAACTATCTTCTGTTTTTGAATATCAGAGACAAAGAGTCTGCTGTCTCATAAAAGGGCTAATCAAGCAGGAAAGAGCCCTCTCTCTGTGTCTGTCTCTCCCCTCTCCCCCTTTCCCTCTGCTCCCTTCTCTCCCCTTCCCTTCCTTTCCCCCTCCTTCCCTTTCCCCTTCATGGATCACCTACTCCAATACTGGATCAAGTCTCATTCGTAGAGAGCCCCCATCACGAATATCACCACCAAAAACCTACATCGAGGAACGTTTTCATTTCACACCCATATCATAGTTAAAATGTATTCAGAGCCAGTAACACCATTCCACATGGTGCCAACACACAGAAGGGTATAATGTGGCTTACCTGCAGGAGATTGGTTTGTCTGGTGAAAAACCTGGAAAGGGAATAAAAGAAAAGAAAGGTGTATTAATTTTCTCTTCCTTTTGACTTTTGAAGCCACAGTATTGCATTAAACATGGCTGCCATGGCTTAATAATTTGCTAAAACAGCATGTCACTCTAACTCTAGTATTGCTTGCTTCAAGAAATACAATGGCTTCAGCCAAATTGGATTCTAACCTGAACGCAATTTTGCTACTTAATTCCGTGATCAGTTAGGAGTATGTCTGGTGCAGAAAAAGTTTCCAACAAGAGACTTGAGCGAAAACTGTCACATTCCTGACACTGTAAGTGTGAAACATCTTTTTGAGCTAGACAGAAACAAAAAAGTTTTGACAATTTGAAGATCTCTGGTCAACTATGTCTTATTTATCTCCTTTCACAGCTGAGAGAAGCATTTATTCATGCTGCGGTACGCTGCTTCACAAAATGCACCATTATCTTCCATTTTCGCCATGAAGTTCTCTGACATAACAGTTGGGCTGGAGGAACACGCATTACCAACAGGTTAAGACATGTAAGTAACACCTGCAACCTGGAAGTAACAAGGTGGAAGCCCAGGTCCCTACAAAGTGAGCCAAGTTACTCCATCCATGCTGTGATGGAAGAGAGTCTGAACGATACTGAGAGAGAGCCACTGCTCAGTTACGGTGTTTAACCGAGCCAAATGCCATGCCCCGTTCACAGTCTGTTTTGCAGAAATATTTATTTTACACCCTAAATTGTGTTCCAATTTGGGCTAGAAAGACTTCATTAAAAATAACATCACTTCCCGCAAGTGGTGCTATGGCTGATCAATAATACTCTGAGATATGAAAAGAAATTTATTAAATGCTACATAATTCTTGGGAGCTGAAGGCTTTCTTTCTCCTAAAGGTGTAAGATTACATCTTCTTCTGGTGTTTTGCCAACTTAACAAAAAAAAGTGTTTAGCAAACAGCTACCAAATCCATCAAAAGTTAGGATTCTTTTTATTTTAGTGTGCTTTCTTAATGGGTAAAAATTGATTGATTATTTCACCTAGAACATTCTTAGCCTTGGGCAGAAACCAAGCTTTGTATACATTAGTGGACTGAGTTTTAAAAAAAAGACAAAACAAGAAGAAATGTCAACATTCACAAATGCAGTGGGCTTCACAAATGGAAAAAAATAGAAAAACCTGAGGGTGAAGGTACATCAAAATTCTCTTCTTCAAAAGTAAACGGCTGCTGTAAGTTGTACTAAGTTATTCGTGTGTGGGCTCTTTATCTTGGTGGGAAATGTGCTCTCCCTATGGTGGCTAAACTCATTTTATACAGTGAACCATCACCTCTCCTTCCCAAAACTAGCAACGAGGAATGAAAACCAGGCAAATCTTTCCCCAATAAACTTCCCACCTTTCCTGCATCCCTCTCTCCCTCCCCCACTGGCTTTGAAACTGCTCTCAGGAAGAAATTTCTGGAAGGAGAAAGTTTATTTACTTCTCAGAAAAGACAAGAGGTGAAAAAGAGAAGCAGCTAATTCTGCAAAGCAGCTAAGGGGGAGAACAGAGTGAAAGGCGCTACCTGTACTCCAAAGACGTCACCACCTTTACTCCATCTTATCTCTGACCCTCTGCTGTTGTCTGTTTGGCCATCTGCAAGTCCCAAGCTTCCCGCACAAGGATGAACCTCCTAGGGGAAGCGGTGGCACTTACATTTAAGTGCACTTGAGAATGCACTGGAAGATGAGGAGGGATGAAGACGCCCAGGCTGTGTCCCAGCTCTTTGAAATCTGAATTTCTAGAGGCTTAGTGCCTCAGCATCTCATTCTCAATGTTTTCCAGGTGGCTATGGGCTCTGAAGACCACAGTTAGAGAAGCAGAGGTTGCAAGATTTAAGTTACACCAGGCTGTGCCTAATGTCAAGTCGGGCATGGAAAGGTGTTTTAAGTTGATATCGCAGCTCAGAGTACATACTCAGTCATTAAATTTGAAGAAAATAGTATTTTGTATGTAAGTAGAATTTCTTGATTATTTGCAGAAGTTTTTTCTTCTTTATGATTTTTCGAACAGATAGCTGACCTGCCGTAAGCACTATTTTTGGTTGGTAATATATAAATCACTGCAAAGGGAGAAAATTTAGGTGATACAGGCTAATTAAGGTGGCCCTCATTTACTGTCTCATTCTAGGTAAGTCACAGAGTCCTTGACATTCATAGCTGGAAGGACTTGAGAAAAAATATGTTTACTCTTCATTTTATCAAGTGAAGAAGCTCTCATGAAGAGAGATGAACTAACTGTAGAATTATTTAACAAATGGGGGGGTGATCTACAAGATTAATGGAAATTTAGTCATGAGTTTGAATAATTCCCAGGTGTCTCCTTAATTTTTTTCCCTTCCTAGTTCAGGAAGAGGACATATCCACAAAGAAAACTATGTACGTTTTCTGAAAATATCCACAAAGAAAATGTAAGTAAATACAATTAATCATAATCAATCATGTTCTGTCTTGAAATTGCCTAGAACCAAAATACTAAAATGGACACATGGCATCCTGCTGGTTCTAATTTTCCACCAATTCATGAAACATTTTTGCTTTGCTTGGGACAGCACAAACTGTTTAACCTCCAATTATGATTAATATTATGAAAGGGACAGAGGACCCTAACCAAGGGCCATGAAGTCCTTGAGGACAGACTGGCTTTTGCCACTGCATACTGAGTTTGCACAAATGATGACGAATGTATACTTTTCTTATAACAGCTTCACAGCACTGGCACTCCATCTGTAAGTGCTGGGCTTAGATTTGCTATGTAAGTGTCTAATGGAATGATTCAGTGAAGCTAAAGTGAAGGGTTGGGTACAAAACTGCCAACTTTTAATCTAAAACATATATAAGAATATTTGAAAAAGGTTCGGTTCTCCTATCAGGGTTATTTTACTGAAAGGGAAAATTTTAACCCTAGAACATGGAAATCCCACAATTTCAAAATAAAAATAACTCTTAAATTTAAATCAAATCTTTTAGTTTATTGAGGGGAACAGTTAATGTTTACTTGTTTGAGCAATCTTGCATGCCAATATCTGGTTAGCTGAGTAACCAGTTTGAAGAGAACAATACGTAATACAACAACCATTGTTAATTTCCTATCATCTTGTTTGAAATTCTGTATAGTTTTTATGTTGGTTTGGTTATGTCTTTGTTTTTGTTATTTTGTTTCTGTTTTCTCTTTACAAATAAAACAAAATAAAGCAAATCAACATAGCCCGGTGTTTTCTGTATTATTGTAGATTCGTAGCAACTGGCTATGGACCAGCACCAGCCTGTACACCTCTCTTGGAAAGCCTCTTCCCCAAAGTTCTTCTAAACTGATTCTGCAAGGCAGATTTTCCAGGATGGATCTGCAATAACATTCACCCTTTGAGATTTCCTTGTTCTGGAACAAAGTGGCAGTAGCAATAGGGGTAGAGGCTTTGGAGAATAGTAACCCTTGAGTGATTCTTAGTACATTATATTATAGACACAGAGCTGCTTTGTAATAATGACATGTGCTACCTTTATTCCATCCATCATTTTAAAAAGTTATTCAACCCAGGAAACTTTCGTTGTGTTTGCTGTGCTGGCTACACATAGCACTCTTAGCTGTCTGTGTAACTGGTGCTCTGTAGATAGGATTCTACGGCTTTACCTAAGTTAGCTCCATCCACTGCACGGCCTGCCAGGTAGTTAATGGGCCATCATGCCCCCACTCCCCGAAAGGAACCTTACAGGAATCTTTGACCTACACTCAGGAGATATTACTTGGGGGGCTCTGAAGTGAGGCTAACAGTGCAGAAAGCCAACCCAGATAAAGAGAGAAGGTTTTATCAGAGATCTCTGGTCCACCTAACCTCACCAGAAAAAGGTTCTGATTTTCTTTGCTAGGTGTATTGATAGGTAAGGAGGCTAAATAACAGTGGCTTAACCCAGACAACTTATGTTTTTCTGAAATCTACCTAGATAAATACTAGCCAAGCCCTAAGCTGTGTTTCTCAAAATGCTCCTGAAGCAGCCACAGCATTACCAGAGAAGCTGTGAGAAAGGCAGAATCCCTCCTCACCTTCAGATGCAGAGGACCCTCTTTTCCTCCAAGCAATTTTGGTGCTAAACTCTCAGAGCCATTGCACAAGAGGTGGCCCAGGGCTGGGAAGAGGTGGAGACTGTGTGTCAAGGGGTCATCCAAGAATACAGGTTCTTTCACTCTTGTTGCTCCTGGCAACAAACTGTAGCACCACATCCTCAACAGTGTGGAACCACGTGTGCAGTCACAGCACCTGCACTCTTCCAAGGAGATGCTTTCCAAGCCAGGCTCCTCCACTGAGTTCTCTAGCTGTAGGCCTACTTAGACCCTAAGCATCTCTACCTGGACAGTGACAGCAGGGGTCTAATGACCTCTGTCCTTCCTTCTCCTAGCTAGTCTGCTCCACCTAAATGGTAACACAATCTTTTCTCTTTCAGTGTATTTTCAGTTCTTTCTTACTAGATCATCATCTGAATCTCCAGTGGCAAAGCTGAAATTCCACAGCGAAGGACACAGGACTTTCATAGCCAGCACCTTTCTTTCTTCTCAATCATTCCTCAGTCTGTCATTGTGACATCTTCTGGATCCCAGACATGGTAAACGCTGCTTCCAGAGCCCACCACCCTCCCTTCCCTTCATGCTTTTCTGCATGCTGGTGCCTACTTGGAAGGCGTATGTCCCCTGCGCGTGCACACACACACACACACACACACACACACACACACACACTTCCTCCGGTATTCTCTGCACTTCGTACACACCTGCTCATCCTTCAAAATCTTACCCAATACCACTTCTGTTGAGCTGTTCTCGACTTCCTTGAGCACGCTAACTCCTTTCACTGTGTCCCTATTCTGGTTTTCCTGCCTGTTCTAGTATACTCACTACGCTGCTCTCCTGACCTCTGTATCTGCTTGCCTCCCTTCTTAGAGTAAGGGTCTCCAGGAAGCTGGCCTTGCTATGGATGCCATGAACATGGGGTGCCTACTTTGTCCTGGAAATTTCAGAGCCTGAGGTACAGGGCATAGAAGAATGTTAGTACCTGCTGGGTCACCAGTGATGCCTGACTCAGAGCATATATGAATGCGTATGTTCTGTAAGTTCTTTCAAAGATGTAATGATTGTCATTAACCACCTGTTTACAATCTAACCGTGGGTATCCCAAGACATCCATGCAGAGGAATCTTAACTTGGGAAATGAGAAATCACATTCAGAAAGAGTATTAGCTTTTATAGTGTAAAAGGAAAATAAAGTGGGGGGAACCTAGAACTAAGGTAAAAGAAGTGAACATTCTACTCTCAAAGCAAAGAATATATTTTTACTGGGGAAACCAGGCAAAATGAGCCCTGTAGCTGTGATTTCAGCTCTGTCAAGAAGCCAATGTCACCCTCAGAGTTTGCAAGCCTTCCTGGAATCTGTCCCTCTCACTGAGCATGAGATGTGAATTATGAAGTCTGTGTGCTGATGAATTAAACTTTCCTCAAGCATAGTCAACTGGGATGCCACCTCACCTTGAAATCTTTGTCTTTCTTTTTTTTTTTTTTTTGAAATCAGCAAGAGGATCCTGATGTTTAGAGCTTTTCTTCTGGTTATTTAAAAAATTAAAGTCTTTCCAGGCAGCTGTCCAAATCCAAGAGCTTATGTTCAAATCCTCATTTTCAGAAAATTTCCCTTAATTCTCTATTTGCATTGAGGGGATAGATCTTCCTTTGACTGGACACTATGACAAACAGTAATGAATGTTTCTGAAATTCCAGACAAGATCAGAGTTAAGGACACTTTGCAGAAATGACTGATTCCACTGGGGCTCTCTGAAGAGGCAAAGTGGCGGGTGCATCATTTTAGGGTTCCTTCTTTGCCAGAACCTAGCTGTGTTTATCCCGTCAGGAATACGTGCTGGAAGGTTACACTGCTTGTGAGACTTTTTCACTAATCTGGTAAGAAAACCCATTAATGTGACTGGCAACACGGTTGCTTTTCCTAATGAACCCCACAATATACACGCTGTTGCAATGAATAAAGGTGGGAAGTAAAGTATTATGGACCACAGCCACAACTGGTTAGCCAATTATAGAGCTACTATCAAATGCAAATAAAAAAATCCCACAGTCCTTCCATAATTTTCATGAAGGGCCCTTCTGGATGCAAATTTTTATTTATGCAATTTTCATAGGATGTAATTTGACATAGTCTCTGTCTCCTAACTGACGGATTTGTTACAAACACTATTTAGCTTGCAATTACCATACAGTGAAGTGACTAATCACAGGAACTCACTCCATGATCATTGACAAAACGGCTACACTTAACATTGCCAAAATTAACCTCGAGGAAAACAGTTCTGCCTCTCATCCATACCCAGCCCATCAATCATAGCAAAGTGACCCAACCATGACTATAATGGGAGATGAGGAACAATTCATCTGTGCTGTCTGAGTCAGAAAAGAAACCATACCTTAGATCACCCTACTCCAAATACACTGGGATCTCATGAAAGGGAATGTGGAGGAACTTGTCCCCAAAGAAGCAGTACAGCTTTCCCTAAGTATGTTTGGGTGGGACAGTTGAACTTTTCCCCATTTGTCCCTACCAGCCCTACCAAGAACAAAGATACGGATTTTTAATGAAAGGTACTGATGAGACAGTGATCATCTTTTTCCAGCTTCCATTGCTTTGATTTCAGAAGTAACATTTAGTTCAGTGACTGCTAGAGCCTTAGATTAGGCTGGGAAATTTAGGACGTGTCACTAAGAATGTCACCAATGGCATGAAACAATTGCTTGTGCTTCCCAAACTTTCTGGCTGAATACTGAGGAAAGAGGGTATATATCATGACAGTCAGCCTTTTCTGCTCCCTGTTGTGGCTTTTCCCAAACATGGCTTCCTCCAAGTCCTCTACCGTAGTTCTCCCAGTGCCAGCGGCTGTGCTTGCTGTGTAAGGCCCTGGCCGCCAACACTCGGGGGTTCCTTCAATACTCTGAACTTTCTTTGTGCACAGGTCTGCTGCCCAACCCCCTTCCTCACCCATCTTTCTCCTTGAACAAAGAGACTTCACTTGTAGTCTAATGCTAAACACCCTACCTGAATTCTGCGGCATATCTTGTCAGAGCTGCTCTCTCATTGTGTAATTTTTAAGGCTAGGTCAAAGGTCCTGCTCCTTTTACTTGGGTCTGCTGGAGTAGCTGCTCTCTGGGAAGCTAGCCACCATGGAATGAAGTCCAACACACCTGTCTATGTGATCCCTGTAATATGTGGTGAGAAGGACACTTGGCTAGGCCTAGGAGTTGCCACCACACCAGGGGGTAGGGTGGCACCAGCCATGTGAGGAAGTCCTCCTGGACACGCAGTTCAGCAGGGTCCTTTGTGAACCATGCACTGTGAACGTGAATGTCTGTGTCTTCTTAAAATTCACATTGACACTTAACCCCCATGCAACAGCATTAAGAGATGAGACCTTAAAGGGGAATTAGTTCACGAAGGCTCCACACTCATGAATGGGATTTGTGCCTGTAGAGAGGACTTGAGGGACTCTGTTAGTCCCTCCCATCCATCTGTCTAATTGACCCTTTGAGGCTGCAGAAAGCAGGCAGTGAATCTGTTTGCATCCTGATCTTACAAACCCTTGCCTCCAGAACTGTGAGAAGCCAATTTCTCTCCTTTATGAATTGCCCGGTTTGAAGTGCTTTGCTACAGCACTAAGAACAGGGGAGGTGAGGCTGATTCCAGCCCAGACAAAGTCTGACTGCACACACCCCCTGCGTTAGTGTTCTTGGGCAGCCA
Source organism: Dinomys branickii (assembly GCA_004027595.1). NCBI lineage: Eukaryota > Metazoa > Chordata > Mammalia > Rodentia > Dinomyidae > Dinomys > Dinomys branickii. Next base: position 191,296 of record PVLD010000130.1, on the reverse strand, counting down.
GGGGAAGTCCCGCACACTGAGCAGGTTATAGATGCAGAAACGCATTCGTTCACAGTGCTAAAGCTAGGTGTGAAATAGCAGGACATCGGCAAGGCCATGCCTCCTCTGAGACTTGGGTAGGTTCCTTCCTTGCTCATCCCTAGCTGCTGGTGGCCTCCAATGACTGTGGTCTGCCTTGGCTTTTCCACTTCATCACTGCTTCTGTCACAGTGTGGCACACTCCCGTGCCTCTTTCCTCCTAAGAGTACCAATCATGTTGGATTAACAGCCCACTCTACTCCGAGATGACCTCATCTTCACTAATTATGCCTATAGGGACCTTATTTCTAAATAAGGCCTCATTCTGAAGTATGAGCGTTAGGATGTCAGCATATCTTTATGAAGGACAAGATTCAGCCCCAAACAGATTCCTGATCTACAGCCACCCAGCTGAGCTCAGTCAAAACACAAAACCAGTAACGATAATAATAAATAGTGGTTTTAAGCTGCTAAATTCTAAGGTAGGCTTTCCCATTAACAATAGATAATCACATGCCTTACTTAAAATTCTTCACTCAACTAACCCACTCTTTTGCTAACTCACTCTGTTGACACTGGTCTTGCGAGGTTACCATGACATCCCTGGTGTTCAACCCAAAGTGTCAAACAACTCTTCTGGGAGGGATCTGAGCTTGTACATCTCTCTCTTTTCCTCCTAGCAGTCACTGAAATGACCAAAGCAATATGTAAGAGTAATTCATTGGCTACATGGAAACAGAGAGGTAGGTATGAGCAGACGGGAAGCTTGACGAATCTCTTAAAGATGGAAAGCAGATAAAATTAGATAGGATGAGGAAGCCAAAACTCAGCCCAGGAGCCAAGGCTGCCCACACACAGGAAGGACCTCTGTGAGAATGAACTAGAGCCTTCTTGACCCAGGAAGACGGAACACTCAAGGCTGGCCACTCGTCCCCCAGGTCACTGGTCCCCCAGGTCCGACCACCACAGGAGTGCCTCACCAACCTACATTTCTTAGCAAAAACAACTGCCCTGGGCAGAAACCAGGGGAATTGCACAACTATTTGTCTTTTCTTGTGACCACAACCTAAGAGGCGAGGTGGGGGTGATGTCCACAGCTATCCAGCCACCCTGTCTTACTCTTCCTATGACTTACCCAGCCTGTCCATACACTATTTACTCAATGGCACAGGGCTGTGGAGAAACAAAAAAACATCTCTAATGCGGGTTTCCCAGCCTCCAGTCCACGAACACTGATGTCCAGGTCACCTTTGGTTATGGGGCTCTGTTCTGGGCACTGTAGGATATTCAACAGGACCCTTGGCCTCTACTCCCTGGATGTCCCTGGGAGAGAAACTGGTTGAGAAACATCGCTTTTAATTCACCACTGAAAAACCTTGTCTTAGGCTCCTACTTACTCCTTGGAGGCCACACAAGTTCATTCTCTGGCAAGTACTGGCCCTGTCCAAGTGCAACAGGCTGACTCCTGCATGAACACACTGTCTCCTGCACAGATAGAACCACAGGGGAGCCTTCGACCTCAAGGCGTCCCTCCCAGCTGCCATTGCACAGATGCTGGGGAGACTCTCTGCACCCCCAAAGACATGACCTGTACTTCCTGTTAGCACAGTTCCTCAGCCTCGCTCAACACTCATCCAAACTCCATCCTTAGTGGTGATCCAAAAGCACGGATCCTAAATCACCTTTGTTCCATCCTTTCCTACTGAGGACTTCTCAGCTGCTCTTCCCAGAGCATTTATCTGAGTGAATCGGTGTGGCTGGCTCAGCAGCCAAACAAATGAGATTCAAGGTTTTGGAGACTTGCTGAGACAATGGAGGCTGAGGAGGAGGAAGAGAAGGAGAAGGAGGTAACAACAAGGAGGAGGAGAAGGGGAAGAAGTTGTTCTTATTGTTCTTATTGTTCCAGAGCAGCAGCCAGCAAACTTGGGCCCCACCATCAGTTTTTGCAAATAAAGTTTTATTGGAACACAGCCACATTCACATTGTCTATGGCTCTTTACCATGGCAGTAGAATAGTTGTGACAAGAGGCCATATGGCCCACACAATCTAAAATATTCACTGCCGCACCCTGAACAGAACACAAGTACTGTCCCTGGCCCTGGAGCACCAGGAGCACAATTCCTTCTCTGCTGCCCTGGGTGCCTGTTTTCCCCTGTGTCTTGTCCCTTGTGTGCCTAATGGGTGTCTGCACGGTTCCATAAAAGAATGACGGTTCCCGTGGAAGATAGCGTTAGATTGGGGGTTTCTTTATTTCTTAATAGATGGCGGAGTGCAGAAAGGCTGGAAACACTATCAGCAGGACTCATTTGGCCCCTGCAGGACCAGGGACACAAAGCAGAACAGGGCGGTCTAGACAGGGTGTTTGGATGTGAGACATAACGGGAGGTGACCGACTGCTTTGGGAGCCCAGGACATCAGGTGATAGGTGGGGAGGGCCAGCCGGCGGAAGGCAGTTAGTCCCCGGCCCTTAGTGCACCCAGCTGACTTACCTTCTATCCTGGCTCCTGTAGTAGCAGGAACAACCTTTCCCCCTGGGGTGCACACAGCCTGTCCAGGAATGCTGAAGCCCCTCTCTTCCTTTTCCTCGTCCCTAGAGCCCCTGCGACCACAGCCCCCAGAAGCAGCAAGCTCACCCCCCCGGAGGTGGCCTCCTGCCCATTAGAGGCACCCCAGGAGAAGAGAGAGCACAAACACAGCCAGCTCTTGTAAAACAAAAAACACAAAAAAACCTGTCAAATTTTATTTAAAATCTCACCCTGCATGGAAATACATTTCTTGAACAAAACAAGTAGCAGAACAGAGTTTTCTTTGCAGATTGACAGCTCCAGGGTTGGGGGGTTTGAGAACGCATCTGTTGTACAGTATTTTTTCAGTTGAAGAAAATTCATTTAATTCTACAAAGCACTGTTACTCAGAGCCAGCTGCTGGGCATGGGGGAAGCTACACTCACAGAACTCCACTTGGAAAATGGTATCGGTTTAAAAGTAGTTTTCCCTTCCTGAAGTAAAACCTGGTGTATAAAATAGAGAGACATCAGAACTTTTGGATAACACCACCCCCTTTGATTTATTTACATTGGTCTAATACTTTCATCAAAGTACTTTCTCAGAGATGGCGAAATTTGGTCTTCCAAGCCAGTCTGGAAGGTAGGTAAAATGTTGTTCCTTTGCAAACATAAACAAATGGAGGCTTAGTGAGTCAAAATGACTCTGTGACGGAGCAAAAAGAAGACTCCAGGTCATGGTTTCTGAGTTCCTGGGGTTCTCCCACCACCCATGAGTTCTTTTAAATCAGTGTGCTGGTTCCCCCGTCAGAAGTGGCCCCGCCATTTCCTGTAAAATGTCTGTTTAGATCTAGAATGTGCCCCCCACAGCCACATCCATTCAGAGTTAGGATTTAGGGGAGGTGACTGGATCCTGGGAGTGCACCAGCTGATTCCTGTTAGGAGATGGGGCCTGGCTAGAGGGGCAGGCCACTGTGGGCATGGCCCAGAAGGCCTGCTCTTCCTCCCTGACTCCGCCCTTCTCCCCTTCCGACCACCATGACACCAGCGGATTCCCTCCACCAGGCCCTTTCACCGTGCTGTTTCTGCATCTGAGCCAGCAGACCATGGACTGCAGCTCCTAAAGCACTGAGCCATAGTAAACCTCCCATCCTTCACGTGGTGGTATTTTGTTCCCTGGACCAGTGAGTGAACAAGACAAGGTTCTTCAACTCCTATGCATCACACACACACCTAAGAGGTCATGCTACACAACATAGGACTCCTTCAACAAGTACTTTTTGCCATTTTTATAATTAATAAGCATGAAAGCTAATCGTCCATTATGACTTTTTTTAATTTTAGAAAAAGCTCTTCATTTTTAAAAGCTTAGAAATAGCAAACTAATGGTCTGAATGAAGTGAGTATTTCAAGATTAGGGGGAATCATAGTGCTTTTGACTTAGGATACAGCACTGAACTCCTTTAAAAAGCCGGTTACTGGGAAAAGAATCAAGAGATGGAGGGGGAGGGGAGGAAAAGAGGGTGGATAAAGAATTAAAATGTGTTAAGTCCATATACCAACTCCCCGCAAAGACTGTAACCATTATGTGCTGAAGATACGTACCAATAAAAAAGAAAAACTGAAAGAAAAAATTAATCCAAAGCCAGTTAGTTATAATAACTCCATGCAGAGAAGATTGGTTGGGCCTGCAGGGTACAGGCAGAGAGATCCTGAACAGGTTTCTAGACTTCTCTCAAACTGACTTCTGCTTGTATAAAAGAGTTATTGCTTTATGGTGTTGCTGTATGCACTGAATGGAATAGTGGATTTTTACAAATTACTTCACAGAGTGCATAGCACGTAGCCATTGAGGGACACATTTTGTTACTATAGCCAATGGTATTACTGGAAAAATCACATCTTTGCCCTGTGCTCCAGCTCAGTGGTGCCTTCCTAATTTCTGTATGGAAACACTGTGTGGAGATGTGTTGGGCATATGCAGAAACCTGTTAAAGGAAAAGTGGCCTGTCTTTCTGTGTTCTTGCCTCTATTTAGCTAGTAACAAGCCCCAGGCAATGTAACCTTTTGAAGATGAAGGCAGGCTCCCACATCGGGGCTGTCAGAGAGAATTTGGGGTGTGTGAGCCATTTAAATGAATCAGACCTGACAAATCCGATTTACAGATTAAAATAATGTTGTGATATTTACCAAAAGTATATATAGCAAGTTAAGACACCTCCAACAAGCAGATATTGATTGCTTATTTTATTTTAATCAACTGGGGTAATTTAGCCCCAGACTAGAAGTAAAATGCTGAGGAGAGGTAAATCTGATTTTAAATATTTCCCATTTGGATGCATTAAAAATCAAGCAAGATCCTTTGTTCGGGATTTGCTCAAAGGTGACACTTCTTCTCTATTATGTGAGGTCAAATCAGCTTGCATTTGGGTGTGGGGAGAAGATCTGTCCGGACATAAACAGCTGCCAAACAAAGCATTAGAGTAATTGCAGCAGGCACTGGTGGGGTAGGAGAGACAGAGAGGCAGGTGACAGACACCCAACATCCAGCTCTATTCAGTCAACTTCCAGTACTGTGGGACCTTGTCAATCTGGCTCCATCCAAACCCTCAACATTTCTCAGCAGCATCAAGAATCACAGCCCTGAAAAGAGATGGGGAGAAGTGACTCCGCTTAGCAACCTTGGGGCGAGCGTATTGCTTAACAGAAGCATGGTCTGGCTTTCACAAATTATTTGTTGAATGAATAAATGAATGAATTCTCTCCACCTTTCATCCCCAGAAGGCTCTTTGCCCTGGGGGTATGAGAAAGGTAGGAATGTCTGGAGAGGCCTCAGGGGCTTAAAGCCTTATCCAGTCACTCATCTATTATTTATCCGCTGCCTATTTCTCAAAACGATCTGAGGCAGCTTACAACAAAAGACACCAACAATAAAGGGCCTTTTCCTCAGTCATCCTTGCAGGGTTTTATTATCACTTTTATGATCATCAAACACAAGTATTAAATGGCTATTTGCATGGGCTGCTCTGCCAAGCGCTGAATAAATGAAGCAGGGCCAGGCTCTGACCTCTGTAAATTTCCATCCATTCACTTTGCATTCATTTATTCTTTTGACAAATATTTATTTGCACATTTCCCATGTGAGGCCTGTCAGACAATATGGAGGTGGCGAAAACGAACCATGTGCTGATCTCTCCTTGCTCCCAGAAGTTGGGAGACGGGCACAGGGGCTTAGGGCCAAGGAACATCTGACCAGGCCACATGAGTGGAAAAGGCAGGGGTGTAGGATGCTGCATGCCAGGCAGAAGGGATACGTGCTGGGAGCTGGTTGCACAGAAGGCGCAGTGGGCAAAGGGCAGGATAAACTGCATCTGCTTTCCAGCAGAGAATCCCACCTCTCTGCCACTCTGCACCCTCTTCCTTCTCCTTCCTAGACATCTGGCTTCACATCTGGATAGCCAAAGCCGCAAAGCTGTCACAGCTGCCTGGCTTCCCCTTCCCCAGAAGGCTGTCCTGCCATCTTGGAGACCAGTCACCAGTGCAAGGATGTGGTGTCCACGTTTACACTAAGGTAGAAACAATCAGTCACTCTTTGTTGCCAAATCATGTGTGCGGTGAGCTGATTATCAAATAGGACCATATCTGGACACGAAGGAGGTAATTTTGAGAGCATGTGGCTCCAATCCGTGGCTCCAAGGGCCCTCCTGTTGGGGGCGAGAGCTTTCTGACCGTGCTTGAACCCAGGACCAATCTCCAGCTTTTTGTATCTCTCAGGGACAGAGTTTCCAGAAGAAAACCTCTGGGAAGGGTCTCATACCAGGAGAAGACCTGCCCTAGCTTCAGATTTTAAGGAGAAACCACAGTCCCTCATTCCTTACAGTAGTAAGTAAATTTTAGATTTTGTCAGAGTTGCCTGAAGCTTGGGGGGAAATGAAGGCTCCAAGGCTATGAGGTATGGCTGTGTCTACATGGAGGACCCTGCATTGTGGGCACAGAAATCTTGTCCCTGGCCTGGAGAAGCTGCCAGGCTGAGGGTGGGGAGATGACTGGGAAGAAAGGCTTTGAAACCTCACATGCGAATCCCAGACCTTCAGCACCACCCTCCTGCTCATGCTTTTGTTCTGAAACTTTGCGGAAAGGTCCTGGAAGGGAAGCTTGGCGAGGGAAGGCAGGGGTCTGGCACCAGGACGGGGAAGCATGTGAAAACCCATGGGGAAGGGCACACTGGGGTAACCCGCCTGCAGCCCAGCCAGTCTCCATTCTCACTGGCCAGACCTTGCCCCTCCAGCTCAGGCTAAAGCAAAACCCCAACAGCGTGCTTTTTTGCAAGGCATTCACTCTGTGGCATCTAGCCTATTATCAGATTAAATGTACTCTTTTGTCTTCTGACTGGCTTTGATAAACAATCAAGGGTCAGTCCATCTAAGAAGAGAAATATTGCTATTCCTTTCAGGGTCTCCTTGCTGGGCCTCATCATCCGTGGTCAAGGAATTCTCATGGCTGAGTCTCATGTGGGTCAGCAACAGAGCACAGAGTGACCCCCCTATCTGCTGACAGTGTGGTTAGATGTCTCAAAAGCAGGATTCGGAGTGAGTGCGCCCGGGCCCCTGCAGTGGCTCGGAGCCTGGCTGGCTCGCTTCCAGATCTTGCTAGCTCCTACAGTGGCTCAGTGGGCATTTTGTGTGTTCTGCTTTCCTTGTACCAGTGGAATGAGACAGGACACTGGTCACAGCCTAGTTAAGCCGGACTTCTGCCCCATATTACCATTCCTGAGGAAGCAATTAATGGATCTAGAGACTGTTTTTGGACGGTCTGGGAAAATTCCTCTAATCAATATCCTCTTTCCCAGAGTTCAAATGAAAGACCCAGTTATCCCTGTGCATAAAGGTAAGAGACACCTAGATTTTTCCTGGTGGTGTGACTTTGGGTATGAAATATGAACTCTCTAGACCAGAGATACATCTGTACATTAAGTAGAATCTGTCAGTAGAGAGAAATTCTCTAGTGGCTTTTCTCTACACCTACATGTACTTACTTACAATACCCTCTTTTGTGTGCCTATCGGGATGCTGTACTCTTCCCACCTCTCTGTTCCTGTTCTCACCAACCTGCTTCTTGCTTTGAGATACTGGTTGCTTTCTCCCCTTTGAAGTGCTTTTACCCCACTCTTTGCATGGCCAGCTACAATGTCAGTTCACATGTGATATTTTCAGAAGAGTTCAAGGCCACTCAATACAGCAGAATGCCTCCCACCCCACCCAGACACTCTCCAGTACATCCCTTGATGCTGTCAGACTACCTACTATGACCTGGAATTCACTTATTTGGTAGTCTGTTTACTTACAAATGAGACATATGCGTTCTTAAAGGTCACTGTGTCATATGAAATGATATAAAGGATAAGACTTACTACAAGGAAGACGGGGTTGAAGGCACAACACTGGGAATCCTCATCAGTAATATAAAACATGGAAACAATAAACCTAGAAACACAGTTTGCATATATTAAGCAGTCAAGAGGTATGTTAAATTCCATAATGAGTGTGTCCCCATAGTATGTTGAAGATGAGTGGATATTTGGTTGTGGAAGGAAAGGGTCACGGGAGTAAGAGGCATTATGTGAAACCGATGAATGGCCATAACATCAGTGCAGATGCATGTGGCCCATCACCCACGTGGAAAACTCAGAGAGCTGGTGTGTGAACAGCATGCACTTCACACTCTCACTTCACACTTGCCTGCTGGACCTGATTCTGTGGGGTGGGGTTTCCTGTCTTGCAATGTTCCTGTAAGATAAAGTCAACCAGAAGAAAACATGAAATTCACATTGTGCCTGAGCACTCTCCTCACAGGTCAGTTGTTCTGCACGTGTTCAAAGCCAGATGCATAGGAGATCTATATTTGTTTCACTCTCTAGAATTTATGCTACAGAAGATCAGGGAACTTTTCTATCTTACCCACTGTTACACCCCAGGACCTAAACCGTGTCTGTAGCTGATGTCCCTTAGTGTTTGCTGGGCTGATGAAGGTAGGGCTCTTTCTTTGATATTATTCTCTCCACACCTGTTGGGACACCCATGAAACTGTCATCATCATGCATGCAGTGGTTGCTTTTGGCGGTGGTGGTGATGGAGTAATGCAATGTAAAAAGATCATCACTATGTTGGGTATATGTTCTCTAGAGACAAACGCAAAACTGGAAACACCCGCAAGGCTACAGATGTTTTTGATGTTCATTGGGTTCTTCCCATTTGTAGGCATGGGAAATCCATGATGCATTTATTCATTACGAAGACATGACTGTAACTTTGGATTGTCTTACAACTGCAGATCTACGAATGTGGGCAGGACCTAGAAACCCTAATAAGATTCCACTGTTCTGTAGGAAAGCTCTTGGGCTCATTCCATTAGGAACGTGAAGAGCCTGGAAGTTTAAATGTGAGCAGGTGGGTTGGTGTAGGCAACTCCAGCTTCCGTCCTTGTTCTTCATCGGAGTGCTTAGGTCTCAGACCTAAAATTTAATCGCTCTAGTAAGGCAGAGAACAGAATTAGAAGTGGCTTTGAAAGGTCATTCCAGACAGGTGGGTTATGTCACATTCCTAAAGGGGTTGAAAATTGTTTAAATTTCAGGGAAATTTTCTAGCACCACTAAGTAAAATGTCAAATTAGAAAGCTCCCAATGAGCTAAGAAATGTTCTTTCCTCTAAATTTCCTCTGATTTAAATTCTGAACCTTAGAAATGTGTGTGGAAATGCAAACCTCGTGGTTTGAGTCGCTTCAGTTTATCAAGCAAAAAAGAGAATTTGTTATGATTCTTTACTTCCTCAGTAACTGCTCATCTTATGGAGAGTTGCGTGGAGTGGCAAAGTAATTACATGGTGAGTACCATATATTTACGATTATTTATGTTTTCTAGACTGGAGTACAGGGTAATTATTTTTGGTCTTATTAAGTGCAAATTACCAAGTAGTCTTCAGGAACATGTAATTACTATGTGCTGTAGTCACATGCCACTTACCAAGCAAAATGAATGCAGTGAAAATTTTATTTCGTACAAGTGTGGGGTGCATTTCATTTTATGACGCTGAGCACAGGGACCTCCTTCCTGACTTGCAATAGGACATGGAAGAGCCTTGCAGTGGTGGCAAAGGTATGGCATGTGTGTGCCACTGTGGGCTGTTGCGTCATGGAAGCTCCAGAAGGTTCGCCATCACTGCCTGAGGGCAGCCCCTCAACTCACCAGATAACTATTCTCAAAAGTTGGTGTCATTAAAAATGCAGGTGTCAGGATCCCAAGACCTGCAGAGTAAACACTCAGAGGTGAGCCCCCTAGAATTTATGTCTTTAACAAGAGCTCAGGAACTTAATATCATACCCCAGTCATGAGAACAGTTACCCTAGCCTCACACAATTGTCTGACCTGCCAGATTTCCTCCCGACACAACAGGGAGACTGTTACAAGAGCAAGTGTCTGTCAGTGGACTCTAGGCAACATTTTTCTGTTGACTGACTACTTTGTAATTCTTTCCAGATTGTACTTTGAGCAATAGCCTTAGTCCCAACTACTGTGAAGAAAGAGAAGTATTCTTGTATGTTTAGTATTCCCTATGAGTAAAGTTTTCTATAATGCTTAATCTTCTATATTCAAATTTGTTTAGAATTTTTAAATTTTGCATGCACACACACACACACACACACATTCTCATTCTCTCTCTCTCTCTCTCTCTCTCTCTCTCTCTCTCGCACACGGTCTGAGAAAACAGCAACAAGAGGCAGACCAGAGGCTAATGGTTTGTCTCTTGAAAAGAACAAGAGCACACCTTATTCAATAGTTGTTCACTGAGCCCTTACTTTATGCAACACACTGTTAATTTCCCATACCTAGTATTCAATAAATCTTACTGCTATAAGACTCATCCTCTTAGCTGAGAGCTCAAAGTGATGGGTAAGGTCTCAGAATCAGGAGTCAGAGACCCCTGTCCCACTATTTACCAGTTGGAAAGCATGGGCAAGATGCCTCTGTGGCTCACTTTCTTCCTCCCTGAATTAGGGATAACAACTGTGCCTATTCCCTCAGATTACTTGGAGAAACAGATAACACCATGCGTGTAGGGTACTAACAACCCCGGAGTCTCTAGACAGTTAGCTACCACGGATGTCTTACACAGGAAAGGGCTACGCTTCTAGATTTGGCACTTGCATTTTCTTCCCTACACCCATTCTGAAAAAAGATCATCAAGACTAATTTTTTTCACATTTCTTCCCTCTCACATTTTAAAAACTCTACACTGACAGTCAGGAGTAGAACATGCTTTGTCCTTGCCAAGGCAGAGAAAAGGTTAACTTTTTGACTGCAAGAGAAGCCAGCTGGAGAGGCAGACTGTCTGCTAATGGTAAGGGAGGGGAAGTAGGAACTAATTTTAGCCATCATTCCTCAATCACTGTCCAGTTCCCTCTCCTCCTCCCTGCCCACTCCACCCCCATCCTCCCTCTTGGACTGGGAGGTGTCAGAGTTTTCCCCAGAGAGAGAGAAATAGTTCTGCAGCAACCTGCTGGCTTCCTCCTTTGAAGAGATGCTTATGCCTCAGCTTTAACATATCCTAAACACCCCAATACCCATCTTCCATCACTTGCAAATTGCCTCTGCCTTTTCCTCAGAAACACTCCTGCAGCCATGTGCAGTCTTTTGCTGAAAGTGGCTTTTTCAAGCTATGTGAGGCTTGGCTGTAGAGAAATGTGAGAAAATCCAGATACCCTTTGAGGCAGTCTTCTAATAAACAAGGATGAGGGTAGCAAAGATTAATGATGATTGCTAGGATGAACCCATATTCTCGCATGACTTTCTTCACCCTTGCTGTTCACGTGAAAACATCAGGGGAAACGGAATGAGAATTATGCAAGTAAATATTCGGAGAGCCTGGCTTTCTGCTACAGAGATTGTGGAGCAGAAAATACATTTGTGAATTGCAAACATTTTTCACTTACTAATAATTGCAACTAAAGCGTAAGTTTTTACCCAAACAAAAATCCCAGCTTGGGGAAGAGAAACATACGGAGGAACAAATTAATGCGTCTGTGGACAACTGGATTTTTCCATAGGTGATAGTAGGCATTTATGTCTAAGTAAAAACCAAGGTATATTTCTGCTGGTACAGGACTGAGCATGCACATAAAATATACAAGAAGGCAAGGAGAGCTCAGAAACAAAAGGAACATCTCATTGCTCACAGCTGAGGAGCCCATGGGGTTCATTTTGCTCTGTGTTGAGGAGCAATGAAGCAAAGGCCTGGCTGATCAGGTCTGGACACCGATTACCTTAAAGAGGATTAGTCATCTTTACCCAGTCGGACAAAGCCTGGCCTGAAAGTATTCCACTGTGCCTAGCCCATGGCTAAGTAGTAAGCATTTGAATGTAAGAAATCTTAGAATTACAGAACTGTAAGAGGACTTAATAGTCCTCTAATTCAGTCCTAGATTTGCCAACAGAATAAATGCCTCAGTGACCGCTGGCCTGATTTACAGCAGCTGGGCTTGGAGTGCAAGGTGAAGATAGGGAGCCTTGCCTGGGGCTAGGAGGGCAGAAGGAAGGCCATGTTTTGGAATAGTTAATCACCAGGAGGGAGCTGATCAGACCACACTCCCAAAGTCTACTGCACTCCACCCTCAACATCTACAGGTCAAGTCTCAAGCTATCCCAGGGGCCTTGGCTTGGCATGCAGACCCTGGGACATGTCCCTTGGCTGCATTTACCTATGACTGGAAGATGTGCTGATACTGCTCACTTTTAGACTATAGTCTTAACAAGTTGAGTCAGCTTCTCTTTATTTTAGCGCATGCTTTCTCTCTCCATTACTGTGTATTCTAAATGGCAAATTTCACAGCAGATTCTAAACATTAAGTAGGCAATGCGGTCAAAATATACAGTGAATGTCTAAAATTAAAAGCATTTATTACAGCAAAAGACACACTGTCATTAGTAACCCCCCAAATCCTCCCCACTTTGAACATACTTATCCCATTGTGCCTGCCAATTTCTGAAGCAGTTCTGGAAGTCCTCTTTCCTGAGAGTCTTTATGAAGTATGATAAAAAAAAATACGGTGGCTGCTGCTCTGGAGTGCTGTCCAGTTGGAAATGCAGACTTGTAAAAACAGTATCATTTGTCCCCATCTGCCTTGTGCACCAGATCTGGCACTGTGGGAGTCCTAGTTCTTCCCTAAAGTCAAATGACCATGAAAGGTAAACACTTTGAATTGAGTCAGGACATCGAGGCAGCTAAAACAGCACAATTAAGACGTAAATGAGCACTTCAGGAACTGCTTCAGAAATTGACAAGGCTAACGAGACAAGTCTGTTGAAAATGAGAGAGAATATATTTTGAGGGGGACTCATGACCATGTGTTTTTTACTGTGCTAGATTTCTTCTTAAAATTTAGGCATTCACTGTATTTTTAAGTCACATCTTGTAGAGATAATAAACCAATTCTTGAATTTATCTTTAACGTGTAACCTGTGGTCAATTAGTAACACCAATAAGAAACTCTCCATTTGAGGAAGAATCCCTGTAAATCATTTTGTCGAGGATAAAAATTGAGGGGATGCAAATGCTTGACTTGTACAGAATTTTCCCTATCATGGCTCCTTAGCAAACCAGACAGAAGAAACAGGCAGAAAAACGATATGAATTTATTTATGTAACACGTCCAGAGCACCTCCAGCATGGTCATGTTTGTGAAGTTTGAAAGTTGCACATCTCTTATGTGACTTCTGCACCTGCAAAGCAGAGCTCTCACGATGATTTACTGGTTTAAGGGAGCTTCTGGAGGCCACAGGAGAGCCCCTCCTTCTAAGCCTCTGACTTCACACCCTAGCTAGCCTCTCTCCAGCGGCTCCTTCCTGTGCCTGTGTGCCCTGTTTCCAGGCTTTCCTGCGATGCCAGCTAAGACAGTACTGAGTATCTCTTTGACCTCGCTCCCACCCTCTCCCTGCCCAGCTGCTTGGTAATAGTTTGCTTTCCTCATGAAGACCATGTGACAGAGAAAGCTGTGCCTGCTCTTAACCTCCTTCAGCACTCTCAAAAGAACTGAGGGCAAGTGGAATAGGTTACTACATAATTGATCCAATTAATTTGTTTCAATGAGTGAAATGACAATGGCATCCCTGGTGCCCTTGTTTCCAGCAGCTCGGGATCTGATCACCAGATCTGGTTACACCTCCTAGGAAGAGCCTAGAAAATGCTATCTGAAAGACCTCTCCTCTCATTGACATTGTGGCATGCATGATCTCAAAGTCAGACCTCATTTGCCAAGAAGCGAGATACTTCAGATTCTACAATTTGAACTGGGACTACAAGACCAAGTCAAAACTTCTTTGTAAGTATTGGCTATTCTTAATAGAAACCAGAAAAAGTGAGAGACCTGAGAATGAAATTTTTCTCTACAAGAAACTCCCTGAGATCTTATTCAGTAATTGTCTTATTGAAATGTACCATATGCAAGAGTACTGCATGATAATATTGGAAATTAGGTTATGTCATTATACAAATAACTAAAGGGTTAAAATTATGACAAAATTATTTTATGTGTTTGCATAAGAATGTTCTGCTCTCAAAACGTAACTGTTATTGGGATACAAAATGGACATTTAAAAATTCCATGGCTTTTCTAAACATCACTAATGAACTAATTGAGAAATCAGGAAAACAATTCTATTTACAATAGCTTCAAAAAACAGCAATTTATCCGAGGTGAAAGACTACTATAATAAAAATTACAGAACCCAGAAGAAAGAAACTGAGGAAGACACTAGAAGATAGAACCTTCCCCACCCGCTGTTCATGGATTGATAGAATTAATGTTGTTAAATTGCCTTGTTACTAAAAGTGATCTACTGATTCAGTGCAATCTCCATTAAAAATCCAGTGACTTTTTTCACAGGACTAGAAAGAACAATCCTAAAATCCTACAGAAACACACACACACACACAAAACAGAATAACCAAAGCAATCTTAAGCAAAAACAGCAAGGGTGAAGGCAATGTAATAACAGATTTTAAATTATACTGCAAAGGCACAGTAACAAAAACAGCGTGGCACTGGCACAAAAATAGACACAGAGACCAATGGACTAGAAAACGGGACATGGAAACAAATCCACACAAGTACAGCCATCTGATTCTGGACAAAAGGACCAAAAATATACACTAGAGAAGAGGCAACCTCTTTAACAAATGGTGCTGGGAAACGTGGATATCCGCTTGTAAAGGACTGAAAATAGATTCCCCACCTCCCACCTTGTCAATTCAAAGTCAGTTCAAAATGGAGCAAGATCTAGGAATAAGACCTGAATTTGCAGCTGTTAGAAGAAAATAGTGGAAATGCTTGAAGTCTCAGGCATAGGCAAAGACTTCCTGAGTAGAACTCTAGTAGCACAGGAAATAACAGCAAGAATAAGCAAATGAGGCTGAGTCAAAGCTTGTGTACAGCAAGGGAACAGAGAGAAGAGATGGCCTTCAGCATGGGAGAAAGTCTGTGTTTCTTACTTTTCCTACAGAGAATTAATATCTAAAACATGAAAATAATGCAAGAACTTTAATAGCAGAAAATCAAATAGCCTAATCTGTGAATAGACAATGAATGGCAGAAACCCTTCCCAGAAGAGCTTGTGTAAAGGGCCAAGAAGCGTATCAAAAGGTTCATCACCTACAGCCATCAGGGAAGTGCAAATCATAGCTATGCCAGGAGTACATCTCATCCCAGTCAGAACTGCTATCGTCAAGAGCACACAAAAAGCCCCTGGTAAATCCTGGTGAGAATGCATGGAAAAATGATTTTATATTGCTGGTAGAAATGAACAATAGTATAATCTCTATGGAAATTAGTATGGAAACTCTGCAAAAAACCAAAATACAGCTACCCCTGGATCTAGGTGGTCTCTCCCTGGATACACCTGGAGGAATTAAAGTAATCTTTCTGTAGGAACACCTGCATGCTCATGTTTATTGCTGCACAATTCAATTACCCAAGATATAGAACTTGCAAAGATATCCATCAACAGATGAGTGGATAAGGAAAATTATACACACACACACACACACACACACACACACACGAACTGGAGTATTATTCAGCTGTAAAAGAGAACAAAATTTAGTCATTTGCAGGAAAATGATGGAACTGGAAATCACCGTGTCAAGTGAAATAACCCAGACTCAAGGATCACGTGTTTTCTCTAATATGTAGAATATAAAAAAGATGATAGGAAAGCAGAAGGCAGACTATTGTTAGGCAGGAGAGAAAATGAGTGAAAGGGAGGGGGAGAGGTGCACAAGAGGGTTGTGGGAGATGGACAGGAAATATACACACTGAAATCCAGTATTTTGTAAAATTGATAGGCACTAATACAACATATATGTCCTTAAGGATTATTAATTTAGTCATGAATTTCTACATCTGCCACTTGTTATGTAAGATGGTCTTCAAGGAAATAGACAAGTAAAAGGATTTTATCTGTTCATACAAGGTCCAGCTCAATTCTTCCTAAGTGTTCTCTGACCTGGAGAGGGAGAACTTGTTTCCATTTGAGTCACCTGAGACAGCAATGATAGAGGTCTTGCAAATGATGCGCATATAGGATTTTGTGTCAACATTTCACCCGGCTTTCAGTCAAATGAGAGGAAGTACTCATGCACTGAGATCCCCATGGGCTGGATGCCTCCCAGCAGCAAGCTGAGGTTTCTTTTTTCATTCTTGGGGGGCCAGGTCATCAGTGCAAGAGGAGCATTGCTGGGTACCTCGAGACCGTAATGTTAAGTGAAATAAACGACACTGACATTCTTAGATGTTAGTTTCTTTTCCTGAGAAATTCAAAGTATAAATAAATTAAAGAGCAAAATAAAAGACGGATCATAGAACATAGGGAGATAGGTCATTTGAAAAAGGGAGAGGGGCAAAGAGATGGAGGGAGGAGAAAAGAGGAGGAAAAGAATTGAAATGTATGTATCATGTGCAGGGACCAGCTTCCCAGGATGTGTGTCATTATACACTGGAAAATGTATGAAAGTTATATATAGATATATATATAAAAGCAGGACATCAACTTGAAGTCTCAGATCAGCTCACGATATCCAGCAGGTTCCCCCTTCATGACCAAGGCCATTAACAATTACAGAACATACTAGTCTGTGGCAGCCCAATTAGTTAAGCACCATCATTCTCCCTGTCTTTATCAATGATAAAAGCCAGTGGCTTTTCTATGGTTGCACAAGAATTCCCACACAGAGCCAGAACTGAGACCCGGTCTGCCGATGCCAAGCTCAAGGACTTGAAATTTAGAAATGTGAATCTTGTTGGATGACTACAGTTTCATGAACATGGTACACTGTGCGGAAGGAAAATCTAGTGGACAGAACCCAGTGTAGACTGACTCCATCGTGGTAGAAGATCTGGGCAGACACTGGGGAACACATGGCATCAGTGATGAGAGGGGCTGTGAAATCACAGCACAGGAAGAGGACAAAGAGACTTGGATGTCCTCTGATGTCCATGCTGTAAGCCTGAGGGTTCCTAATTGTGAGGGGTGGGAAAAACTTAAAGCCTAAAAAATGTGAGGGATTAAGGGGACTTAAAGCCTAAAAAATTGTGAGGGGTGGGAAATACACTCAGATAGGTGGGAAAATCCCTGAGGAAGTTTGTATCCAAGGTAATTTTATTGAACCTGGGTGTACAGAGCCAATTCGATGGGCAGTAAATGACATGGTTTAAGCTGGCAGTTTCAGAAGATCTGGTGCCATGTTAGCTGTGAGACACTCAGAGAAGCAATGGTCACCATCATGTGGGTGGAGTTTAGAAAGGCCTCTAGGTTGGGGTGTTTGCAAAGCATGACAAGATAGCGTGGTTTTATAAGCTATCCCAAAGGAAAAGTGATAGAATTTCACTAGTTCATGAAGGGTCACTTCAGAGTACTTATAAAACAGTAATAGTTAATTTTAAAAAGCTTTTTGACTTAAAGTAATCCCTATATTCTGGAGTGTTTGAATAATTTCTTTACCAGGCATTCTGCGATCACATCTTCCCTGTTTAATAAAATTTCTTTTCTGTGTTTTAGCTTATTTTGCAAACTTTGCTTTATGGAATATATATTTTGTGGCTGGTCTTTTAAAAATATTATGTGAAAGGGTATTATTTCCTTTTCAATTTAGTATTTTGTGAAGTTCAACTGTTGAATTTTTGTTATATTAACATGCTGCAATTTCTTTCTTTAATGTAACTTACACATTTGCTTCTGCTGGTTTTTTCTTCCTGAATTACTGGTGCCCTGTGTTCTCTACGCTCTAATTTTTTCTGATCACACAATCAAACCATTAGGCAAATAGAACATTTCTTGGTCCAGGGATTAAGTGGATTTTTTAGGCTTTAAGTTTTTCAAGCATCAAGAATGAAAAGATATTAATACTTAATACTTTGTACTGTTTTCAAAATGCTCTGGTGAGTTTACTTTTAGGATGTGATTCCTTTAGGGCTGATGTGCTGCTGCTTCCCCTTAAAACATAGCAGGATATACAGGAAAGCTTCAGAAAACATGCACTGAGAAGTCATTATTTTTAACTTGGATAAACATTATATTTTTAAGTTAGTGACTTCAGAACTTTGTGTGTGTTAAGATTTCCTAGAAAAGCAAAAGTAAAAGTTCCGTTTTGTGTTTTTCTTGTGTTAAAAAATATCTGCATGTGTGTTTGTGTGTACACAAAAGCGTGTGATTTGATCCTTCATAAGTCCCTAGACAAAGGCCTAATCTTGAAGGTTGACCCCCACCCATTCCACAAAGCAGGTCCTAGGGAACCTCAGCACAGGTGCTGGCTAAGGTACCTTTAAAGGAAGGCTTAAGGTCTATCACAACTTCTATGCAGAGTGCAGAAACCTCACGCTAAAATCAAATCTTCCATTTCAAACCATGAACAATCCAAATAAAACAATTATTAAAATTGGTAACAGAGGACTTAGACCCTTTTCTGTATGTGTGATGTACCACAAATTTAAAAACCAGTAATATACAAATAATTTGTCTCTAAAAGTAGTTGATATATAAAATGTTTTTAAAAATTCCAGTGACTTACAAACCCCACTCAGTATAGCATAGGTCAAAGGGAAGCAGCCACTATTATGGATGCGTTTCACAAAGCTGTTGAACATGGTTGTTTCCGGGAGATGATACAGCATGCTGAGATGACGGTCCTAACCCAATGGTCTTTACGTTCAGGAACACACGCTGCCTAGTGATCACGGCCGTGTTTCTTAAGTTAAAATTTTCAACCTCAGCTAGTGTCAAAAATGAGGTTGATCTAAACCTATGACAATGTGTAATTTGGCTTCTGATTCTGTAATACATTAAACTAAGCACCTGACAGGAAAGTCAACTCCAACAGAAAATAATAGGTTTGTTTTTCAAGGATGTTTTGCTACAAAAGCAAATCATCTTTTTTTTACTTCTAGGTAATGATGAACTAAAAGATGTACCACAATGTGCGCACATGCATGCTCGCATGCACGCATGCATACGTGCACATGCACACATGCGTGCACACACACACACACATGCACACACATATACATACACACAGGAACACAGAGACATGATGCATTCCTACAATCTCTGATGTCCAATTTTGTGACCCTGTATTTTCATTATTTAACTAACATTTGGGAAATTTCCTATTCTTAGCAAACAATAATCTTATAGAACTTTGATGTTTCCAGTTCCCGGGCTCATTACCCAGTGAGGCCCAAAGAACTCTAAATATGACTAAGCCACAGCTGTTCAGTTAAACTATTTAACAAAACATTTTCTGCAATGCTTTTTTCAGGAAACCATCCCAGCCATGAAGTAGTTCTGGGCCACCAGACACTTAGCTTTCTGAAACCCAGATTAAAGATTGGTGATGGTCCTGGGATGTTTTTAAGTCACTCTGGGATTGTCAATGGCTAATCAAATTCACTGCAGAACCCAAAGACTTACCCTTTGACTTCATGTACTGCTCTGAACTCAAGTGCTCTCTAGTCAGACAACAGAGCATCTGTAATTGGAACACTTGTGGCCAATGGCTGTGGTGGCCACTTGAATAAATTCCAGAAACAATAGCTTCTGAAAATATCCTTTGTTTTATTTTCAAATGCTTTCTTCCAAATGGGACTCAGAACTTTTTCCTATCCAGTTACAGAGTCAGCCCAGCTATGCTGTTCTCAACACTGGCCTAAATAATATATCAAACAAGTAGCACGAAGAGTGAGCCTCCATCAGACATGCACTTATGACCTTGTCAATTAAAAAGAAAACAGTCCAGTGACTGCGCAAGATAAAGCTGGAACGTCAGTCTGCAGGCAGGCAGGAAGGGAGGGGAGGGGGAGCTCGGATCCAGTGTGTTGCTTTGTACTGTTCTGGATTGTACACAGTCTAAAGTTTATGTCAGCCTTTGGATCTGCTTTTAAGACTCTACAGTTCCTCAGCCTTAGATGTATATTTGGCAGAGCACAACAATGTCTACACCTTGGCAACTCTTTTCAGATCAGCTGAAACAGATTGAGCCTTTCTCAAAGCATCAGGCTACTCCATCACTACGACTGCCCTGGCCTCTTCTAATCGGGTAAATCATTAGGTTGGAGCTTGCTGTGTCTTTTGGCCTCAACTTAATCATTTGGGCCAGCGCAGCCTGGAAAAGGCTATGAAAGCACCCAGATTTGTTTTGTATCCAAGGACAGCCTCTTGGAAGCAGAACTGAACTGAGCGTGCCTCCGGGAGTGAAGGGAAGATCTCCTGGACCAGAGGGGCCAGGGCAGCTGTTGCCAGGGTGAGGCGCTGGGCTGACCAGTGGAGACTGAGAATGGATGAGCTAAGCAAGTTAAGAGTTCTGATCCCCTCCAGTGCAGAGAGACCTGGGGAAAATCTCAAGAGTTAAGTGGGAGCTTTTCTTCCTTCCAGTCTAAGACATA
The DNA here is from genome assembly GCA_004027595.1 of Dinomys branickii. NCBI lineage: Eukaryota > Metazoa > Chordata > Mammalia > Rodentia > Dinomyidae > Dinomys > Dinomys branickii. The sequence goes on along the minus strand of PVLD010000130.1, from coordinate 170,792 downwards.
TTAAAAACTAAAACGAAGGCAAATTGTGGCATGTTTAAATATTTATATTTGAGCAAAGCATACTTAACACACACACAAGGTCCCATATAATTGTACCATTCATGAAGTAATTATAGGATTCATCATAAAGGTGTTATTCCAGAGTTTGGTGTTGGCAGTGTGATCTGGTAAGGGGTCCCCATGGAAGCTGGAGGTGGGGCTACTTCTTTCAGCCCCCCCAGTGCACCCCACTATGGGGATCACCTCACTTAAAGGTGACATCAAAGGTTGGCTTCAGGAGTTGATGGGCCAGTGGGCCATCGGAAGGGAGTGGGGGACAGGGAGGTGTGCAGTGTGGAGCCAGCACAGGGCCTTCCAGAGCAAAGAGGGCTGTGCCTTCCCTCAGTGCAGTGACACCAGAGACTCACTGAGCGGCTGAGGGTGGGAAGTGGAAGGTATGGGATGGCGGCGTCAGACTGGGGAGGGACCACAAAACACGAGGCTGTTTTATATTTAAAAATGAGGCCTCACAATAAAAACAATTCAAGGAACAAAGATATATGGCTTTGGATTAGTGTTTTGCAAGTCTTTATAACAGGGTCCACAGGAAGACATTTTATTAAAGTAGTATGTGTGTTTTCTGTCTTTGCTTCCAAGATGGTAACTAGTTTTCACATGCCCTTGAAGGCTGGAGTAGTGGGTTCTGCGATGCATGGGGGGGGTGGCAGGAACACTAGAATGGAAATGTGCCTGGGGGTCCCTGAGCACCAGGGACCTCTGCTTGGTTGCTACCAGGTCCCTTGCAGTAGGATCAGGTCCTCCCATGGGAACCACTCTGTAGTCCTCTCGCTGAGAAAGCTAGGCACTTTTACAGAGCCGTCCAAGTGTCCTCTGTGCCTGTCACTGGTATGAAGGGTGTATTGGCCATGGGCACTGTGGGCAGAGGGGTGTCTAGAGATGTCCTGCTGTTCAAAGGAGATAAAGGCCAGGCAGAAAGGCAGAGTAACAACAGGTGGGGATTTTCTCAGTAGCCAGGTGGAAGACGGACACGGAATCAGAACTCAATTGAACCTGGTTTTGAAAAAACTAAGTAACGTGACTTGTAACTTCTTCATATGATGATTGAAAAGGTATAGACTTATCACTGAACTGCACACATTTTAAAGGAACCCTTATTTGGAAGTATGAAATCAAAACTAACAAAAGGTAAAGACCTTCATTCTGAAGTGGGCTCAGACGCCTGAAATCTTGTCTCCTCTTTTCTCCAAGCCGTGCCCTGGAGGCTGTGTGGACACCTTGGAGCGCTGGGAAGGGATCTGGAGATCATGGGTTCACATTACAGACTTAGCACTCATAGGGAGAATGAAGATGCCTATAAGGGTAACATTGATAATGAAGAGAATACGTTGCTCTATAGTAGTTTAAAAAGCACTTTTATGACACCTGTCTCATTTAGTATCTTCAGTAACCCTAAGTAGATGAGGTAAATACCCCAATTCTTAAGATGAAGCAACTTCCCCTGGGGACTTTTATGATATTTTAAAATTTCAGTAGACAAAAAAATAAAAATTACAGATGACAATTAAACACTTATATTTTCATCACCTGAACGAATATGTTCAGGTGAGATGTAATTATGAAAGAAATATAAAATTACAGTTAAAGAACTTTTTGTTCTCCTTCTCAGTCTGTATATATTTTCCCCCCTAGAGAAGCCACTGTCATGAATGTAATATGGGTTAGGAACTTGCTTTATTTACAAATAATATATAGAATTGCTTTGCAGATTTTCATTTATAAAGATGTCATATTCCTTGGCAATCTTGCAACATGAAATCATGTTTAGCATTTAATGGTACTGCATCACTTGATGGCCCCACAGCTAATGTGTCCTCGTTCCTATCAGTGGGCATGTGGATGGTGCTGAGTGCACACTATTAGTAATGCACATTGCCGCACAGAGAGCCCGTGGCCATACATTCAGTGGTTTCCTAGACGCGACAGTGGCAGCTTACAGGTACTGGGCATCAACAATTTCTTTAGGTGCTGCCACTTTAGCAGTGAAGCTACCTTCCCACCAGCAGTGTGTGCAAGTTTAACTATATTTATAATTTTTCCCTGAATTTGAATTGATCATCTTTCAATTTTTTCAAACTGAATGGGAGTTAAATAATATCACCTTGTTTTAATCAGGTTTTCTGGTTTACTAGTGTAGCTGAGGTTTTTTTTTTTTTTTTTCATTTGCCTATCGGCCACATGCATTTTTCTTCTGCACATCACCTGTATAAATTGTTTTGTAGGTTTCTTGGTTGGATTGTCTTTTTCTTAGTGAGTTCATTCATTCACGCATGCATGCATGCTGCAATCACTCTTTTACTTCTTTATTCACCTACCTGTCCAATAATTTTTGTTGAGGGCCTGCTATATGCCAGCCTGATTCTAGGAGCCTATGAGTTGGAGCCCTCCTGGACTTGCATTGTTTTCCCTAATGGGGATGATAGCAGCTAGAAAATTTCAGTTCATAATCAGCTGGCTCCAAGGCAGGGTGGCACAGTAGACAGGCATCGCAGAGAAGAAACAGTTTGTGGTGAGCAGAGGGCAGCAAAGCAAGAGGTGACCACACCTCTTTCTGTCCTCTATACTTAATCCAGGCTACTTAGGGTGGGCAGCGCGCACACCTTTAATCCTAGAGCCCTTGATCCTAGTATTGTATTGTGAGTCAATCACACACTGTAGATCCAGCCACCTCTGAAAAAGCACCACCGTTGACCACATGAGGCTTTGAAGGGACATCTAGACACAAACGACAGCAAGAACTCTGGGAAAGATACAGAGGAAAACATTTCAGGGATGGGAACTAAGAGCAAAGGTCACGGGGAAGAAAAACCTTGAGATCCAAGCACCGTTACTGGTATAACTATTTTTTCAATCATCTCTCATATCCTTCAACATTATTGGATAATTTTTTGAAGTTTTTCCCCCACTATTAAATTGTTTTCGCATTCCCCAGTGGGCTGCAGCTAACATAGGAGCCTAACCCTAAAGCCAGGTCTCCTTCTATACCACCTCCCATTTTCATTGTTTTACCATGCTACTGCTCCCAGATAATGGCTGTGCAGAGGAAATACGCAGAAATCTATACTTGAAAGCAGAAGTTCACACAGTGACTATTCAATGGGAATTTCTCCAAAAAGTTCCGAGCCCCTTCTAAGATCTGTCTACTCTTCTATGCCACTCTGCAGCCACTATAAATCTGGGGGAAGAATCATTCCAAAGAAGTTCCAGCTTCCAGCAATGACCTCATCGTGGCCAGCAAAAGGAAGCTGATTCTCTCACTCCTTTCCAAAGGGGCAAAAGTTGAGTCCCAGGCATTTTGTCCTTCTTGTAACAGCTTTCTTCTTACCCAAATGAAAAGCATTCTCTACTTTTCCTAGAACTCCTAAGAGCTTTATCAGGGTGAGGAAGCTGGGCTTCGTGAACACCCCACACAACAGGCCCTAGATGCCACACTTACTATTCATCCACTCTCTGAGTCCTAATAAGCCCAAGGGGGAGGGTTTATGCCACGTTTTCCACCTGTGGGGATTCGGGGTTGGGTAGTTCCATGACTTGCTTATGGTCACACAGTATGGAAGCATAGATCTCCGTGTTTCTGAGCTCAGGAGGGCTCCATTCAGCCTGAAAGCCTAAGCACCACCAAAGCAGCTGTTGAGAGCCTCTGTGCCTTCCTCCCCTCTGGAAAACCCCAGAGATGCACTTCTTGTGCCTACGCATGTGGGACTTTGTCTTGGGCTATAAATCCTTGATGCTTACGTACTCTGTACTTGAATGACATTTAACTGGCCCACAGCTCCCTCAGTGCAGAAGAGCATGTTCCACCTTTTCCTCCTCATTGTTTCTTGCTCTGCCTCACACCCTCTCCCTACACAGGCGTGCGGTCTTCTCCTTATGCAACATGGCCACAGCAGGCCCATTGTAAAGAGCTAAGCAGGGGGTAGGTCAGACACTGTGATCCACAGGTTCTGGGAAGGTCCTTGGTCTTTTGGGGACCCTGAAACTTCCAAATTTTAGAGCCGGAAGTGACCTCAAGAGATGACCTCATCCAGCCATCTGCATTGGTGAACTCTCAGACATGATCTCAACTTTGCTGGTGAGGTAACTGGCACTCTGAGAGGATGTGACCAATCCAAGGTCATGTGCTGAGGAAATGGCTGTGGGCACGTGACACCACAGCATAATGAGCTGCTTCTTGTATCGCATGATTAGTCTTTCCTTGGGGTTTGGAGATGTTTTTAAAGTACTTAAAATTTTATAACCCAGTTGTAAACAAAGGAAAAAAATTGTGTGATGGCCAGACTGAGGCCTAAGAAATATTGGGAAAGTGGAGAGAGGCTCTCAAAGGAGAGGAGAGGCAGGAAGCAGAGAAATTTGAATGACTTTCTGCTTCACATCAAATTAATGTATCTTGCATTTTGAGTAGTAATTTTCTGGCATTTATAGTGATGGAGGTGGGATACAGGGAAAGGAAGAGAACAATACTTTATGTCTATTATTTCATTTAATTTCTCACCAAGAAGCTTAAGAAGTACACGCCGTTTCCCAGCTCTTTGTCTGAAAAGCTTGCAGTTAGATGCCTCCTCAACTCAGAACCGTTCAGACTTGAAAATCAGTGCTGCACACCCATCATAAGTTAAAATCAACCCTGCTTTCCTCTGGGGTAGCATCCTGTAGTCAAACACATTTGTATTTTTTCAGCCAAAAGTATGTATTTTCTCATTAAGGAGATTAAATAAAGACTGTAAATAGCCCCTCACACTGGTTCAAGGGAGGGTTGGCAGCCAACCAAGTTCAGATCAGGTCAGAATTTAACATCAAATGAGTTATTAAAAAGGATTCTGTTTTGAGAGATTTCTGGAATTTGAAATCACAGATAAGGGCTTGGGGATCTGCGGTTAATATCTTGAATTCTTATCATGTAGAAAGCGGAGCGATACAGGCCAGAGTTGCACTAATTGCCTAAGTTCCCACAGTTCCCTGGCAGAAGGGGAACTGGAAACCAAAGCCCTCAAATTACCAGCAACTTCCCTGCTCCCTCCAGGGTGAGGCCCTGCCCTCAAGGGTATGAAGGTGAGCTCGGCTGAACAGGTTGACACGCATCTTCCAGTTTTAATCTCTCAAAGCAGCATGCAGGTGTGCTATGTCAATGGCACAGGGACCGAAGACCTGCCAATGAGTGAATTCCATGGATAAGCTTGGAAAAGACTGGGGATGCCAGAGAGGGAGGGGTGGGGTCTTAGAGCTCATAAATAAACAGCGGTCAGACGCCTCTCAGAGATGTGGCAAGTGGGATGCTGATCACAGATTTACACCGCACAAAGGCGAGGTCTGCTCCCATCAGCACTTGCATTTGTCTGGGAGGGTAAAGGAAAGTGTGGAGGGGCCTCCTTACCTCTGCCATAGGACAGTGGTCCACGAGAGGTGACCGGGGGCTGGATATGTGGATCTTTATGATGATTATAACTTATGTAAGTATGATGCTTTTATCACTTTTTAAAAATGGGCTGAAGTTTTCTATATGCCAGTTCTGGTACAAGAGCAGTGAGATGACCCTACAGCGAGTGTGTCTCAGTGGGCTGTTTGTTATCACTGAAAGCACTACAAGGCTCACCAGTGTGTGGGATCATCCTAGGAATTCAAAACTAAGCAAAGTTCATGCCCTGCCATCATACCGCCCTCACGAGGAGGAGGCAGAAGGGATGTGGTGCACAAAGACTGGTAGAAAATGAGGTCAAATTGGAAGGGAGCTGCAAGGGCCCATGGGGCACTGTGACCATCTGAAGAGAAAGCGCTGAAGGGCTGTAGATTTGACTGCTGAGGAGAGCATGGGGTGCGAGGCAAGGGGACCTAGGGAGAAAGCCATTTCTTATAGAAAAGAAAATGAATCAGTTGGCATTTAGTTTTTGGTGTTTAGTACTCTTGATCAGAAGAGTGCTGTACAGTACTTTCCCTAACTCTTTAAATTGTATGCTTGAATTTTTTTATGAATTTAAGACTTTTTAAAGTGGAAGTTAGCCCTAGTGGTCAATGTCTGTAATCTCAGCATCTTGGGAGGCTGAGGCAGGACAATAGCACGTTTGAGCCCAACCTAGGCAAATAAACAATTTAGGGGAGAACCTGCCTCAAAATAAAAAATGGGCATGGGATGTAGGTCAGTGCAAAGGTCCTGAGAAACAAAAACAAAAGGAAAACAGTGCAAGTCAATGACTTTTCAGTAAATTTATCAAGTTAAGCCAGTAACATTACAATCCAGATTTCAAAATATTTCTATCACACAATAAAATTTCCATGAACCCACATGTAATCAATTTCTATTCCCATCCTTAACCCCAAGTAATCACTGACCTACTGTCCACACATACTTTCATTTTTGAAAAAATGAAATAGGTGAAATTCATAAATCACGTACCATGTTGTCTTTTGCATCCGGTACCTTCCCCTTGGGATAACACCTCTGATCCGCTCATCCTCTAATATATTTCAGTTGCTCCTTACTTTTTTTGTTAAATAGTATGCTGTTGAATGGACATACCATATTCCATTGACACAGCAGCTGACAGGAATTTAGGTGGTTTCCAAATGCTGGGTACCATGAATAAAGCTAAGGATATTCTCAAGTAAGTCATTGTTAGACTTTTCTATGATTAGTTTGCTAAATTTCATAAGATTCTTGGGGTTTCTGAAAACTTTCACTGTTTAAGAAGCTGTCAGATTGTGTCTGGAGGAGCTGAGTCATCTTACATTCCCAGCAGAAGGTATGGAGTTTCCAGCTCCACCACTTCACATGCCATGCCATTTTTGTTATAGTCATTCTAGTGTATGTTCTTCATGATTTTAATTTTCATTTCTCTTTCTGTTTTTAGAAATTGGTGTTTTACTTTTGTCAACCTCATTTCCATTTCTCTAGTGACTAACGTTATTGAATACACTTTCATGTACATTTTTGTACTATGTCTATTCAATGTAAATTATATTTGTCAGATATATGATATGCAAATATTTTTTCCAGTTTCTGATTTATCAGTTCACTTCTTTAAAAGTATCTCTTAAAACACAAATTTAGTAGTTTTAATGAGCACATTTTATTAATTCTTTTCTTTTATAGCTCTTATTTTTAGTGTTGAACCCGAGAACTCACTGATTAATTGAAGCTCGTGAAGATTTTCTTGTATTTTTTTTTCCCAAAAGATTTATGATGTAAGTCTTTTAACTTTTGACCTTTGTCACATGTAAGGTTTTTTTTAAGCACATTGTAAGGATCTGAATTTAATTCATTTAAAAAATTTATAAGTGGATATCTAATTATTCTAGCACTGTTCAATGGAAAGTTCTAGAAGTTCTCTGTTCAATTACCATTGCTGAAAGCTGCTTGACCGTGAATGTGGGCTCTTGGCTCTACCATGATGGACAGGTTGAGTAATCTATGCTAATTATAATATATTCTGACTACTACAGCTTAGAATATATATCCTCAAGACAGGGAGTATCAATCCTCCAACTTCACTCTTTTCTAGTGATGTTTTGGCTATTCTAGGTCCTCTGAAGTTGAGACCCCCCCAAATAAAGTTGAGAACCCATTTTTCAGTTTCTATGTGTATGTTAAAAGCTTGCAGAACTTTGAAAGGGGTTAGAATGAAGTTATCGGTCAATTTGGTGATAAGAGGTATCATAAAAATATTAAGTCATCAAATCCACAGACATTAATATTTTTTCATATATTTATACTTCTTCATATTTCTCAGTAATTTTATATAGCTTAATGTATAAAGCTTGTACTTCTTTTAGAAGATTTATTCTTCATTTGTTTTATTTTCGACGCCAAGTTTTTTTGTTAATTGCTAGTCTCCTTAGATATTCTATTACTTTTTGAGTCAATTATGGTAATGTATTCACTGGGGATTCATTTATTTTATCTCATTTGTTTCAATTATTATATGAAGTTGTTCATATTATTCCCTTATTATCCTCATAAATTTTCTATGGTCAGTCAGTAATGAAGTCTTGGTTTTAATCCTGACTTTGTTAATTTGTGTTTTTGCTCTTTTTATAAGTCAGTTTGGCTGTGTATCAATTTTGATCTTTTCAAATTACATTTTTTTGGATAATGAACTTATTGCTTTGGATTTCTGCTCTGGTGATTTCTGCTCTAATGCTTATTATTTATTTCCTTCTTACACTGATTGTAGTTTTCCCTTCTAGTATCAAATTATATAGATTTGAAATGTTTCTACTTTCCTGTTACGGTATTGAAAGATATAATTTTCTTTCAAAGCACAGTTTGAACAATATTTCATAAATATTTTGTTTTTAGTTTTGTTCAGTTAACCATATTAACTGAACAAATCTTCCCTGTCCTTTCTTCTTTGATCAACCCCATATTCGGAATTCTATTTTGAAATTTCTGGATATTTGGGGTCATCTAAATCTCTCTCTGCTTTGGATGTCTAACTTAATTTCACTATGGTTAAATATCCTACTTTGTATAATTTCCATCACTTTACACTTATCAGGAGTCTTACTGTGCCCTAGATTAGGGTCTGTGCTTGAGAACATCACACGCCCATCTTTGGGTTTTCAGGAGCAAGCAGACAGGGAGGGAGGAAGGAGCAAGTGCTCACCAAAACACTCACTGTTTGTACCTGAAGCTCAGCATTTTTTTCTGAATAAATGTTTTTTAATTTATCATCTGCCTTTTGTTGATTTCCAGAGAGTTGCACAGTCATTTCTGATGATTTTTCTCCCAGTTTCCCAGTTGCTTTTTGAGATGCTGGAAGAGTATTCTTGCGGGAAGATTTTATGACTCTTCTCTTTGCTGTCCTCTACCCTGGGCCCTGGCTCTGTTGTGGTTGTTATGATAACATTGTTCCTTATGCCTTTGGTTCTAGGGGCCCAGGAGATGGGCTAGACCAGGTCTGGAGATGGGTAAGCCAAAGGAAAAAGAGAAAACCTCCACTCCTGATCTCTTAATCTTGTCATGAAAAATAACCAGCTATTCAAGCATTCTTTAGCTAGAATGTCTTAATTTCCCCCTTTCAAACCAGTTGCTGTTCAAGTCTCTACTTAAGATCATCTTCATTATAAAGTTGTCCTGATCACTTCAACTGACTCTAATTTCCCTTTTACCCCATGGGTTCTAAGTTTTGCCATTATTTTTGGAACTTGCACCAACTGTATCATGCATTCATATCCTAACTACTCTTTTTGTGCATTATTCTCCCTTACACCTTCAGGGAGATTACATTTCGGGGGGGGGTGCATAAGCAAGGCTATTATTATTTTCTATGTCTCATGGATATGACTGAAATCCTACATAGAGCTCATGCACAGTTTAGAATTATTAAGTTAAATTGAGTGTGATCAGGTGAATAGTTTCCTTAACTGGTGATACATCCTGTAATTGTAGAGAAAGCTGGCATCATAAAAAGATGTTTTATGTTTTGTCATCCCATGACATCTCCGTGTGTCTAAATTTTCCTACTTCTTGAAGTCCAGGTAGACAACATCCTTCCAGATTCCCTCCTTCCTCTACCTACACTGTCCTCATGCCCTGTGCCTCGGGGCATTTGTCACTGTCTCCTGTGCCACAACTCTTCATTTAAATGACTTCCTTTCCTGTCTGTTTAACGTGAATACCAGCTTCCAGCAAGGATTTATCTGTGCAACCTCATCTGCAGAATGGCCTGGTATATGTCTAACTTGGTACTTGTCTACTGAATGACTGAATCACTAAAGCTCAAATTCATCCTTACAGATTTCAGTCTATGGACTATAATGATCCAACACGGAGTTTACCCTGTAAAATCAGAGGTCAGTGCTGCAGTGAATCTCAGAGGATCTAGAGCCTGTGCTCCTGTTCTCAGGGCATCCCTGAGGTCCAGCGATGAAAAGCCCTGGTTCCTTGAACAGTAACAGAGGGCTGTGGATACAGTGAGGTCATCTGCATGTGGGGAGCAATTCTTCCCCCAGGGGTGCACAAGGAAATGGAGGCTTTGCACATCTTCCAAGCAACTGCTGGCTTCATCAGAATTCCACATTCAATTGAGTGCTTCTCTTTTTCTCAAGGAATTTATATTCAAATCCTCTCACCAGCCATGGCATGGCTGACCTTGTAATCACTTGTCAGGTAACAAATTAACTGGTCCACTCGAATGGCAGAGTTACCAAGTCTAACAACCAAAGCTTTTCCTTTGATGAAAAGATGTTAATAGACCCCAAGGTATTGACTGGCCCTTAACAAGGAAGTAAATCCAAGACTAACAAGAAAATGCAAGCCCCATGTGATTTCCCTAACCAAAACAGGGGGCAGATAGACTCCACTCGCGGTGAAGAGCACAGCCACTAAACTTTAATGACAATATCAGTTCTACTTGCTGAGGGTGATAGTAAGTCCTTAGTTCATCTATTATAAAGATTGGAATTCAGGCTGATTTCATAGTCCTTGGCAGGGGGCCGAGCATTAGCGAGCAAATGCAGGCCATATTCTAGCTGTACTTAATGAAGGCAGCACCCAAGGTCCAGGCTTCAAACAGGCAGCTCATCTACCTATCTAATGCAGGCTTCGCGGCAGAGATCTGTGTTTTCCACCTTGCTGGCATCTCCAAGCATATTAATCTTAAACTTAAAACAAATAGTGAAAACACAATTATAGATTCTCCAAATTAAGGTGGGTGACAAAATGTGGAATCCAGGGATATTAGGGGTACTTTGCAAAAGAGCATGAACTGTGTGACAGCCATACCCAGACACTTGTCTCCTGTCTTTCCAAAAGAGCTTGTGTTTACAGTTCATCCAAAGGCACAGCAGAGCTTCTCTGGCCCTCTTCCCCTCAGCCTTCACGCTGTTCCTCTGCACCATGCTGGCTTGTCCTTTGTGTGGGCAGAGGACTGTGGAGGAGAGGACGGTAACCAGGATAACTGCTTTGCTCCACACAATGTGTTGTACACTAGTGTCTACCAGATGCGCATCACTGTCTCATTTAATCAGGACAAGTCTTTTGTTATGTTTTGCAGTGCTGGGGATCTAATCTAGAGTCTTGCATATGCCAGACAAGTGCTCTACCATTGAGCCCATCTCCCGCCTTTTTTATATCTTGAGATGGAGTCTCATTAAGTTGTCTAGGCTCGCCTTGAGCTCCTGATGCTCCTGCCTCAGTCTCCCAAGTACCTGGCATACGTGCAGACACCACCGCAGCCAGTAAGCATCATTATGCGCATTTTGGAGATGAGGTCCTCAAGACTCAGCACGATTCACTGACCTTCTCCGAATCCCACAGCGGGGAAGGTTTCAGACACAAGATGGCCTTTTAGTCACTGACACTGATGTTTGGCACACCAGTGATGTTCTTCCCAGTCACTGTCTTCCATCTTCTTTATCCAAATGTGAGAGAAAATAAACACACAACCCCAGATCTGCTCTGACTTCCTAGGGCTTCTCTGTTGAGGAGGCTGCACAGCAGGGAACAGAAGTCCAGAAAAAGGGACTTTATCATTCACCTTCAGTTCTGTGTGAGTAGAATGCCTTTGGAAAGCCTACTATAGCAGACGCTTCTATAGCGTGACCTAATGGACAACAACAACAAAAGTACTAGAAAAGCCAAGGACCTTCTTTCTACTGTGTTATATGCACAGTTCCAGCTGTGTACCTCAACCATAAGTAAGCAACTCAGACCTGACAGTATTTGATAAAGAAATATTTTCACAAAAATTCATTTTCTCGGTCTATTTTATATGCTAATCTTTGTCTACTCATTACACATAGTTATGGTGTCAAATGAAAATACCATGGAATAAAATCTTATCCAGGCTATGAGTACAACTAGGAAAAATTATGGGCACATGTGGAGAATAATCGGGAATGTAAAAATTGAAGCAGTAGCTTGTGGGTGTGGGGGATGATCTCTTTCTTCTTCCTCTTTGGTCTCTGTTAAAGCCATTATGGTGTTGTTTGTGCAACAAATAATTTTAAAAGGTGTAGCATTGAATACCAACTAAAAATAAAGCACACCAGCACCAACAGGAAACATGTATGCAGCATTTCTATTTCTGCTGGAATTCTGCTCCTAATGGAGCCTTTATTCCATGTTCCCAAGTATAATCAACCCCCAACCAACTGTGCTACAGGAAGGAAGTGCTGATTAGGGCCATACTATTGTGCGGGTAAGGATCCCACTGAATACGGCAGCGGAAGACTTTCTGCTCTATGTGGGTCCGATGGTCTAATGAACACAGTTTGCGGACTGGTTCTAAATAATTTGTGCTGACTGCCTTGAAAATGTCTATATTTTGTCTTCCACAGTAGAATCTAACCAAAATTGTGGTCATCACACAGACGACATCATGCCATTTGATAATGGTCAGCAGCCCCTCAAGGTGTCAAGCTGCTAAAGTGGCTTTCCATGTGTGTCCCTTGATAGCAGATTTGGGCATATGTTAGAAATACGGATATTCTGGGCCCTGAGATTTTCTGAGTCAGAAACACTGGGGCTGTGCTATAATAGCCCCTCCCCACTATGATTCTGATGTTACTTTGAATTCTGAGCCACACTGGACTAAATACACTTCATAATGTTCCCACCCACTAGGCGCTAGAGTGTCTGACAGTCTTTACTTTTTCAGTAGTGATCACTTAGTCCATATCTCTGACTTCACCATTTCAGGTAAAAACAATGAAAGTTGCTGAAATGCAACGTGTTGCACTGAATGGGTGGCACTGTAACGCACGGTATTGGGCAGCATTAACATGTGAGACTGAATTGATATCTCAGGGTTTGGGAGTTGAGAATTTAACAACTGAGAACACTCATGAACCCCAGAGGTGTTGGGATTCAGGAGCGGCAGCAGCAGACATTCTTGAGGAGGGTAAGTCTGGTTCCTGTGAAAAATCTTTCCAACCTTAGACTATAGAACCAGTATCTCATTCATGAAAACCAGTTCAGTCCTCCTTGGGAGGCCATTCAAATTCACCTCCACTTGTAAAGCAGAAGTTCATGTAGTCCTCTCAGGCAGGACACATTAAGGATTTGGTATTTAAACGGATCCGCTTGGAAACCTCAATTTTTTTCTAGAAGAAACACTGCCTACTTAGGGCATGCAAACCTGTTTTCTACCAGAGCAAACATAACGTGCAGCTGGTCTTGTCTTTGGGTATAATTATAAATCATTTATCCTGGAGTGAGCCTGGCTGAGTGCAGTTTCGTCCGAGGATGCCTGTAATCCTCCTGAGAACACAGACCTCTGTGCTTCAGCACTTCTGCTCAGAGCTTCTTAGACAAAACACCCAGGAGCTCACAACCAAAACATAACCTTACCCAAGACTTATCAGTGACATCACCCACACCGGCAACACACAGCAGCGTGGGACAGAAGGGTCTGCGCATCTTCCACTGTCATGTTCGTTCTTTCCGTGTCACTTTGGGTTGGGCTTTACAGACACGTGTCTGGTAAACGGAACAGCAGCGTGACAAGACAGTAATAATCATAAAGCTTGTTTCTTATGAAATGAAAATGGGACACGGAAGTCATTAGTACGCATTCCCCATCCACATAGGACCAAGAGAGCCACCGTAGACCACACTGCAGGGAACTGCTTTCTCCTGCTCCTGCTCCTCTCCCTTCCGCTCCTGCTCTCATCTCCCGTCATCTCCTTCTTCTGTTACTACATCTCTTGCTGTGCATCCCCTTCCCCAGAGTGGCCACCATGGGGACTGCAGCCTGCCTGGTCACCACCTCCCTGTCTCTCCTGTGACCTGCCCCCACACCTTGTTCCCCTCTGTGTGCTAAGCAAGTGCAGTCTTCTGACTCTTTCTTATGACCACGCAGGGAAGCTGGACAGCAGACTGGCTTGGAGGATGGACTCCCAAGTTAGAGTGTTTGAGTTCAAATGTCACCTACACTGCACAGCAGCTTAAGCCTCACAGTGGTCGGCTTTGGACTGTTATACGGTGACATCTATAGCGACCTTCCCACGAGTGGGGGGTCAGGCGATAATGCACAGGTCACTGGTGCACAGTAAGGGTTCGACTTCCCCTTCCCACACCTTTCTATACCTTGGCTCAGCTTCGTCACTGTCCTCATCTTGCACTGTCCTTACCAATACCGGGGGCTAGAAGCACAGGTCACCCGGACACATTCCACTGGGACACTTTTCCTTCTGTTGTGAACCTCATGTTTCTCTGCTAACACAGAATGCAGCTCCCCAAAGGTAGCTCACTTTTATAACAGAGTGTGAGGAAGTCCCTCAGGTATAATCTACTTGTTCACAAACGTCATAGCATTTCCTTTTTGCCTCCTTACTGAATAACATAGAAAAGTCCTTCTTAGGACATAAATACTACAGAAAAGTGCTCTACCCTGACCCGGAGCTGAATGGAGGAGCCTGGTTTACCCCAAACACTACTCCAGCTCCATTTCTAATCACGACGCTGAAGTTTCTTTGCCCTAGTGTTCACCATCCACGATGTATCTTCACCAGGGCAATTTGTCAGTCAGCAGCTTCAGAGGTGCTTCACGGGGCAGGCAGTGTGAGCTACTAGCAGGGATGCAATATGCCTGTGAAGAGGGAAAAGGCAAGAGGCTCAGAGTGGTGGGTGTGGCCAAAGGTGTTTCATGAAGCCCTGCTGGGCTATCATCATTTCGGAAAACAATTTTACAGCCACACAGTTAAATTAACTGATAGTTAGAGGCAATTATGTGATAAAGTAAAAATATTTATGTTCACTTGAGCTCCAAAACTGTCACTGGAAGTGTGACAAATTTTTAAGTAATTTCACCTGCAACTTTTGAAAGCATCTATGACTAAGGGCGTAAAATGGAAGCAGGTCGTCTCTGTGAAATAAAATCAAACCTGTCTCTCCTGGTAGTTTTGCTCCTATTTGATGCTTGTGAAATGTCTCACAGTCATAGCTCCCCTGCACAGAAACCTTTATTTTTTCTAAACAACTACAGTTTGGAATTTCAGACTTGAAAATGGCATTGCCTCTGAGAAACCTGAATCCTGGCACATGGGGAGGCGCCACAGGTGCCTGCAGTTCTTGGCGCCTTGCCTTATGTAGACATTCTCCCCCCCTTTTCTTGATGACAAATAAGCATAAGCTCCCACTTTCTCTCTTTTTTATTGTCAGAAAGTACAATGCGTCATAAGCCATAAAGAGAGAAAAAAATCACCCACTGTCATATCTTCTCCACAGCTATTTTTACAGCTGCTCGTTATCAATTTTCTCTGTGCCCATGGGCATTTACATTTTTACACAATTGCAATACAGTGTATATACAGTTTTGTGTTTTTCCTCGGTATTTTATATTGAGCATGTTTAGTGTTGTTGCATAGTCTCCACAATCATTGCTTTAATAGGCTGCAAAATATTCTTTTGGGTGGCTGCACCATAATTCATTACGCTTTTCATCTACTGTCAGGCACTTAACAGCTCCTAGTACTTCACTACTGCACACAGGACTGTGCTGAATATTTTTATGCTCTTGGCTTTCTTTCTCTTTTTTCTTTCTTTCTTTCTTTCTTTCTTTCTTTCTTTCTTTCTTTCTTTCTTTCTTTTTTCTTTTTTTTTTTTTTAACTCTAGGTCCTTTATCTAAAGTCCCACAGGTGGGATTACTGGGTCAAAATGAATGCACTTTTTATCTTGGTACTTCTTGATCTCTAAGGTCAAATTGTTTTTCAAAGTCAATTTCCAAGACCTCTAACAACATATAAGTTCATCTGCATCCCTCTCTGGGTATTTCAGTTTCATAGCAACATGTGGTTTCAATGATATAGTACATAATTAAAATGCATTTACTATGGTTTTGTGTCTTTGGCCTTGGTTGAAGTTCTTTTGCTCCTACAGGTTTAATGGGTGTTAATATCACAGTATTCAAGTGCAAGTGCATATTGGGACACATGTGCACACAGTCTCAAAGGTAAGGAGGGGAGTCATCACATATTTTCCCATATGTATTGGAAACACTAAGACATGAAGAAAAATGAAATATGGTACGTGGGGTTCAGTCTCCTCATTTCCCCAACTTCTCTCTGCCAAGCCACCACATCCATCCTAGGTCACACATTGGGACAACTGTATTTTATTCATGGAAACAGACCAGTTTCTGTGTATTACTGTTTGTCCACCCAGCCTTCCATCATATTCCATCACTGAAAGTCACAGGGGAAATACTCAGTTCACCCCTTCTCCCAACTCTGTATCTTGCCTCAACTGAAAACACAGAGAAACACTGTGGTGCTGAGCATGGTCCAGCCCCTGCGCGGAAGACCATCAGAGAAGGTAAGTGCGCACCCAGCTGGCCACAGAACGGATAATCTCTCTGAGATTCTACCACCAAGGAGCACAAGCTATGGTCAGCTCACAAGAGACTGGACCAGGGCCAGCAGCTCATTTCATGGAGGTCACTCAGAAGCCCAAGGTAGACATAAGTTTCAATCAGTGCAATCACAAGGTGAAACCCTTCATAACTGGAGGTGCCAGGTACAAATGTTACCAATATTGTGAGTTGTTCTAGTTCTCATAAAAAAATCATAGCTTTAACCTTTTGTATATGATGGTTCTAGTCTAACTTTTATTATGAAGTTATAGAGAATTTATGACTACTTTATAGCAAATGTGCACTTTTCAAAGCGATAGCCACATTTAACATACACTTTCCCCACCTAGAATTTTCTTACTTTTGGCAAGTGTCCGCTTGGGATGAATGTCAGTTTGTTGGGGTTGATGGAACACTGGCTTCCCAGGCACAGGAAAGTGACTGAGACAATCGTAATGCAGGCATCAGGTGACTCTGGAAAACTCCTGCAGATAAGCTTTGAGGGTCACTGAAGCTGACAGAGGAACTGATCTATACCTTTGATGTGCATTTCCCATTGCAGCTCGGGGCTGAGCCCACAGGGATGGGAGAGGGAGGAAGGTGCTCGCAATGCCGCTGGATCAGCTGGTCAATGGGGATGAAGATGGACCTAACGATCTTCTTGAGCACAGGCTTAGATTTTTTAGCAAAAATTTTGTTCTCACAATAGGGAACACATTTTGCAGCCTATAAAAAAGTATTGCTTCCTATGAAGGTCTAGGTATAAAGTTAACTGAGAGCAGGAGCAAACAGCGATGCACTTTTCATCATCTGACAGAGAGGAGGGAGGGAGAATGAGGTCTAGGTACATGCCCGTTAACCCCGCCCCCACATCTCTCCTACAGTGTGAGAGAAGTGCTGGACTTTTCTTTCCTCTTTTATGCCATTAAACATTTTAAAGTGGACTCGGAGTACATGACTGGTCCTTCTTGTCCCAGATCAGAACCACATGAACTTTAAAACTTCGAAGGAAAGAAAACCCAAGCTCTAGGGTTTATTTTTTCAATCACGTTTCCTTACTCTCTTTCATTCAGCTTCCATGATAAGAGTAGAATCTCCCGAAAGGTAATGAAATACCATCACACATTCTAATTCTCTCCAACCGCCGGCAGCGGAGAAGGGCCCCACTCCGCTCCGCCCTGTGTGAGACCTCGGGTTGTCTGCAGAACGCTTTTAGGTGAAAGAATGCAAAATCAGGTGGGAGACTCAGAGGCTGATGGTCTGTTGTTGTCTCTTAGGCGACTCTAAGCAAGTTTTAGGACTTGAACTAAAAGTGCCACATTCTCATTGGTGAGTGATATTTACCCAGGCCTGTAGTAAAAAAGAACCCCTACTTTTCATGCTTCACGACACTTTTCATTTTCTTCAAACTAAAGGAAAACTGCAAGTGGGAGGAGGAAGAGTTCCGGAGAGGTGCGGTCCTTCTCCTTATACTACGCTGGCCTCATGTGTCCTCACAGTGATGGTGAAACTTTTAGAGACCGAGTGTCCAAACTACAGCCCCAATCTCACTTATTGTTGCAAAGTGCCAACACTGCAATGAAACCTGAAAAGTTGACGCTGGGCTGCTGGGTCACGTGTGGACCGAGAGGGCTCTGCCTGCCTGCTCAACACAAGTGCCATAATTCCACTCCTACTGTAGGTGTTCTTGAGCAGGGAAGCTCGGAGAGCCCTCTATCCCCAACCCAGGCTGGCTGCAGCCTTTCCACCACCTCTGTGTTGATGTGGGGAAAAAGCCCACAGCTGGATCTCCAGGGACTGAAGGATTCCCTGTGTTGAGCTACGTTTGCTGGTAGTGAATATGTGTATTTTTCAGCTTCTAGGGCTGGATACACTGGTTCAGATCAAAGTGTAATGTCCTTCATTAATGTGTCATTCACTATGGGACTTAGAAAACACGGGTGATGCCACATGTCATGCTCCTGATAATACAGATGACAAATGCGGATGTTTAAAGTTAATAATAATAATAATGATGGTGATACTAATAGACAGGAAGGGCTTCCAGGAGAGGTCATTTTAATTTTATAAGAACATGCTTTCTGTGTATTTTTCTAAATGTTTACACTAAACATGTTATTTTGGAGTCAGAACAATTATACATATATATGTACAGGTGTTTGTGTTTTTATGCATATGCCCATGTACATGTGTATATGTATGTATATAAATGTGTACAGACACATGTATAAAGTTGACAGTCCATAGGCCAAATTGCTAGTTTCTCAGGGCCCACTCAAGAGGATTCTCTTATTCCATCAACTATTTCTGGGCAGCACAATGTGTGGTCCTGAGAGTCTTCATGCTGTTTGAAGAATGTCCAAAAGGCAGCCCAGTGACACAGGAGATTTTTGTGACAGCTACGCTGAAAGGGGCAATGGCTCTTTCCATATTTCTGAACATGTGCAAATTCCCTTGCCTGCATTTGTGTACTTCCCATTTCTGTGTTTGCTTCCAGAAGGGAGAGGGCCAAGATGAGCTGAACTTGTTCCAAAGGGCGGTGCTTCTGGCAGGTGTGAGGATTTTAAGATAATAAAAACATGTAGCAACCAGTGGTCCCTTCTGCTGAGCAGCAGCTGCCTCTCCATGCTGCCTACTAAAGCCTGCTTTGGAAGCGTTCTTGGCTGCAGAATCCAAGCGGACCCACTTCTGCGTTTCCAACCATTTGATCTTCTTACCACGCAGCCCATCACTGGGGATTCCCCACTACTAAATTAGGAAAGTCTGAAAAGCTCTTCATTTCTCCACCCGCTCCCTTCAGCTGCGGTAGGCAGAGCACACTGCCTTATCTTAAGCACATCATTTTCTCAATATGCTTGTGATAAATAAAAAAAGACGCAGGGATAAAATGGAATCAAGGGAAAAAAGGTGTCAGCAGTTACATACCCTGGGAGACAAGTTTTCACTTTAGAGGTGGGAAATTCCAGAATCTTCTGTTCCTGGACTAAAGTTAGAACATAGGTAGGTGAGAAAAATGCAGTCTTTTTTCTTTTTTATCTGGTTAATGTGAGTTCAAGCCATAAGGAGAGAAAAACTGAGCTCAGTTTGATTGCACCCTTGTAGGTAGGTGAGGGTGATAAGGCCTCAGACATACATTTGTATAAGGTTTTAGAGGCCTCGGGCCAGCATGGCTGGCTTTCTGAGATTTGCTTTCTGCTGTGTGTACATTTTTGAGCTTCACATTTAGATTCTGCGAGCCTGCTACTTTCAAGTGCAGATAACAGCATGATTGAAACAAATCTCTATTAAAGAAGAGCAAAGATGGATGAACACATTTTCTACCATTTTATTGGGACTTACCAAAGGTTGAAAGTTAAAAAAAATAGTCAAAAGCCAATGCAGCACAGGAACAGGGGCTACACTGCAATAGTTGAAGTTTCAGGCAAAAAGAAAAGTGAAATCTTATGGCATTTTACAAACATTACTAGTAAGCTGGGTAGCAAGACAGTTTGTCCACAGTAAAGTCTTAAGCTTTGGGCTATCTAAACCTAAGCGTTAGTCTCACAACAATTTTCCTGAAATTAGTGGTGATGGTGTTGTTGTGGACATTCTGGAAGGATATTAGGGGCTTATGTGGTATGAGGTTTTATAAACTGATGGATATTGTATTGGGGAAATTTTCATTTCCCCTTGAATCTGAAAACTGGCTTGATTTTTCAGTCATTGCTATGTCAGGATACACCAGAAATAATAATCCTCTCTACAATTATTTACATGTGTACAACTTGATCTGATGTAAAAATAGTGTCCTTTCCTAAGTGCACATTAAGCCAGAGGTATTTGTGCATGTGTGTGTGTGTGTGTGTGTGTGTGTGTGTGTGTATTTGTAAGCAGTGATCCTATCACTGACTCTTGCCCAGAGCAAACTAAGCAGAGAACAGATTATTCCTGTTAGCTGGAAGATCTTCTCCTTGATACACAAGCACTAGACAGAACTGGGTTGGAACATAGCTGGATGGGGCCAAGGTCACAGGCTGGATACCAATTAGCTCTGCACTGGGGGTACAAGTGTGTCCTTGGGGCACAGATGCCCCTGTTCATCCAGCAGGGAGCCACATATGGCAGATCTCCAAAGGAAGCCAGAGTGCAGACAGTCCAGTGAGATCAGTTGTGTCCACTGAGACACATGCCAAGTGCACAGTCTGCTACACAAGGAGTTTCTATTTTGGGGTCACAAGGTGCTGATGGTGTGTCCTAAAAGTGAAAGCTGGGAGGGGCTGAGGAGCTCTTCTCCCCACTCTGTATCTTGATTTTCTAGGTCATCCACACTGGAACCTTTAAGTCAAGTTTCGATTATCATCTGCACCTTGTTCTACACTGAGAGATAATTGTAGTTCAAAACACTTAGAGATGTAAATCCCTATGGAAAGGTACCCACGTCTATATAATATGTGTTAGCTGGTTGGATTTTATTAGGTAAGCAGATAAAAGAGTGCAGTAAAAGGAAACTCCCTTTGGGGTCAGACAGACGTTAACTAGAGTCTCAATGCATACTTCCCTCCAGGTGTATAACAGTGGGAAAGGTAAATAATTTAACATACCTTGCACTTTCAAACTCTAAGACAGGGTATGTTTGGTGCTAGTGTTTTCCTTGCTTTTGCCATTCGTCTTGATGATATTCTGAACTACTCTGGGGATGGGAGCTTTAGCCCCTCTACATGTCTAGGCCTTACTTGGCCATCTTGAATTTTGTGCAGCTTTCTGCTTCTTGTTCACAGAGCTTTCCATGTGGCCTAGCACTCTTGTCACACTAGGAGGGGAAACAAGGGAAGCAGGGTTTGTCCTAGAAGAGAACAGAGTCACAGGACATAGAGAGAAAACTAACGCTGAATAGAAACAAGATGGCGTGCCCGCAGATGTTCATCCCAGGGATCCTTTCATCGCTTTGTCCTCTGAATGACTGAGGATTTTATTTGTCGTCTTCCAGCCCCTTCATAAAATATATGAGGGATACTGCAAGTCTACATTAAAAACTGCTCGTGTTTACTTATACCTTAGAAACTTAGATTTACAGATATCTCTTCATATAGACACGCAGAGTCAAAGAAGACCACATAATTCAAGAAAATTCAGAAAAAGAGAAACAGAAAAATCTGTTGATGTTCTGAGCTCGTATCATTTAATATCCAAAAAGTGTCATATCTTACTACTGCCTTGTGGTTAGATCTATGTAGCACGAGGCCAATTCTACCCTGATTGAGCATTGCAGCCTGAAAAAGAGTTTCGGAATGGAACACCAGCATTCTTAGTTATCGATCATCAGATGCAGAATTGGTATTGGTAGGATGCAGATCAATAGGTGTCCACTGTATTTATGCAGTGATGGATAATGTAGCAGCCTGCTTTAATTTACCTTAATTTGCAATTCAATTGGTTATATATTTTCCCCCAAAGTGTTAATCAATTTTCAATCAAAGCAGACTGAAGTGTCACCTTGGGTCCCTTCAGAATCCTAAAGCGTAATTTATTTTGAAAATAAAACTTAATTCTTTGGTACACATTTACGTTTTCCTGGCAAGTTCTAACATATAGATTTGTTGGCTTACTGACCCACATGTACAATTAAAGGTCCACTTCCTCTTCCTGTCTCACCCAATACTGTCTTACAAACAAACCAATTCATAAAGCACAATTTCCCATCATGGCAGCTGGAGATAAATCTGTTATTTTAATGACAACTTGCCTTTCTCCAGGTTTATATTTTTTCATATTTGTACCCTTAGAAAGTATCCATTTACCGATCAATATAACCACTCAGTAAATATAACTGATTGTGGATCCAAGTTCTTAAAAATACTTGCTTTAGGCTATTATTCTATTGAACGCTACACCAAGGAAATGCAAATGCCCTTTGCTTACATGTTTCCCTCCATATTTGCTTCTCCAAGACCCTTAAAATTGCTGTGTTCTTAGTGCCACATATAGGAGTGGCCTACCCTGCTCTGCATTTCCATTGTCCTTTACATTCTAGGAGGCTTCTGAGCTCCTTTCTCCATCAGTTTATCTACCCTAAGACTCATTTCCCCAGAACTTCTTGAATGAAAGTAACACTTGGAGTTGTTTGGCCATAGAAACATAAGTGATGGCAGCAGCCTGAGGTCCTAATCCTTAGTTATTTAAAATACAAACTCCATGAGGGAACGGAACGTTGCTATGGTTTAGATCTAGAAGGTTTCCCCAAAGTCTCCTGTGTGCAGAGGTGGTAGCTTTGGAAAGTGATTGGATCACAGAGGGTCTATGTTCGTCAGTGAATTAGTGCACTGATGAGTCCATAGCCAAGTCCATAGTCCATGCGCTGTTACGAGATGAAGCCTGGCTGGAAGAGGGAGTCACTGGGGGGTGACCTGAAAGGGTACAAGGGTCTTTCTCCCTCCACAGGTCCTCTCTTCACTGTCTGCTTCCTGGTTGGCATGGAGTAAGCAATGGACCTCTTCCAGCCCCTTTCGATCATGCTCTTTCTGCCTTGGATCCAGCCAACTATGGACTGATCCTCTAAAAACCATGAACCAAAATAAACTCCTCTTTTAAATTGTGGGTGTCTGGTTTTTTGCCCCAGTGACTGGAAAATGGCAAAGATAACCATGGTATTCTTTAAAACCTATTTTTGAGTCCTAAGTTCCCAGAATACCATTTTTAATTGAGAATCTGTACGGTGTCCACACTGTGAAGACATGGATGGAGCACAGGGCATCTTTATGGGTCTAAGGACTGATAACAAAGATGCAAAACCCCATGGCATTGTGGGAGCTTTCAGTGGGCATGTATGGAGGCTGGTGAGGGGAGACCCTGAGCTGATTCTTCTGCTCCAATGCTCATAGCTAACCTGCACTGACACAGGGAGTCATTGCTGAGAACATCTGTCTCACCAGGCATGTGTTCCCTAGAGTCACATTCATATTTCTGTGGTGTTACAATGATGTATTTTATATAGCACTGGGCCAACCAAAAAGATTATTAACTAAAAGGAAAATGAACACCACAAGAAAAAGCAAAGAACACTTCTTTAAGCAAAATAGTAGTGTACACTTTTAGAGATGATAAAGAGGAATTGGAGAAATGCAGAAAGCTCGGTAAGACAAAGGAAAACAAGTCTCGTGTTCAGTGCTCTCACTGTGAATGAGTTTCACATGAGCTTGACCAACCATTGCAGTTGCCTGAGCAGCCGTGGCTGAACAAGCAGCATCTTGAGGCTGAGTCCAGAACTACACGTGTGAAGGAATCAAGGTGAAGACAGTGCTATGGTCTGTGACAGGGAGTGGCAGCTGTAACACGAAGGAGTCCTGAGGGTGGTGACCTGTTCCCAAGTTTAGAAAGCCAGGTAAGTAGCCCAGGGTTTAATTATATATTCCAGAAATCCACAGGCTTGGCTTTTAGTCCAATCAGTTCCTCATCAAAAAATTCTTGCCAGACCATTAGGTTACTTTGCTTGGGAGAAAAACATTTCTTGAATATTATAGTGGAAGTCAGATGAAATAGTGTATAATATTTTAGGAACATATTATTGGCCAATTATCATAACATCCGTAAACTTAGGAGCACCTGCAGTTGCATCGGTTCTATGACTGGTCTTCAGGAGCCTTTCTGTGACTGTCAATGTGTTCATTTTTCTTGTTATAACAGCAACCTCACTCTGTATACATGCATATATAACAGTTCTTTAAGGCAATGAGAAAATGTTGTGAAGGGTCTCTTTAAAAGTCAAATAAGCAGCTGCAAATGGAGAAATAACCATTCTGACTCTGTTTGGGAAACAGCTCTGATCACTCAGGGTGCTCAGCAACCACACAGGGAACTTATTTAGAGCAGCTCTGAATGCACCGTGAAAACCAGCCCTAAGCTAATTCGTCTGATTGTACTCTGGGCAACTCCTTTTGGATTCCTAGCACTCTGCAGCTGTAAAAATGAAACAAAAACACCCTTGAAATAAGTTAGGTGCGTGTACGAAAAGAACAGCTGGGCTCTTCCCCTGGATCATCTGTAGCTCTAGGATTCCATTTCTCAGTGGCATTTTGTGGAGGGGAAAGACCACAGCTATCTGTGAGTAAAAGCAAGAACTGCAGAGATGCCTCATTTACAGTCCCGTTTTCCCCGGTACTTTTCCTCTCCCACATCTCTGGCACCATTTTTTACTGAGTTCCAAGGAAACCGCTGTTAGAAACATCAGTTTTGGCTGAGTCCACACAAAACCTACTAGGATCAAGCAATTTTTTTTGTAGGCTCAGAATGTCAGGGAATCTAGATGACTCTGGGCATGAAATTCTTTATTTGTTAGAGGGATTCTTTCATTTCAGTTGCTTTGGGGTAACTTTTTATGTTATCATAGTCCTTGTAGGAATTCTTTTAGAAATTATGGGAGACAAATTACATTGTTGATTTTTAATGTAATGGGACTAAAATGGCTTCCTGGAAAGCCGCCAACCCACCTCTGGCTTACCTACTAGTACTTTGAGGATCAAACGCTTGCCCATTTCTTACCTGCAATTTCCTTTACTATGCTGCACATGAGTATTTTGCCATATGTGAAAGCTTCAGTAAGCTCCCTGAGGACAGAGCCTACATCCCTGCTACACACACAGCATCCTTCTACAGTGCTCATCACACAAACTTGACCATGCCATTAAAATTTTCCCACGATTCCATTTTACCTTCACGGTAACTCTCCCAAGAAACAGCTAGCTCCTATTTCTTATTCCGTCTTCTCTTCTGTATTCTGTTCTCTTAACCTTCTTCTCTACTTATAAGAAATTTTTGGTTTTGGAAACACTCCAAATTTGCTTACTCTTCCTCACTTCTACAGAAATCTTCCCTGGCTCTGGAATATGCTCCCCGCTCTGCCTCTTGGCTGTCTGTGATTGTCTGTTTGCTTCTATTTGTCTTTCCTGTCGATTGTGATTTTCCTTTTAAACTATTCTTTGGCTTTCCTAGGGCAGCCTGGTCTGTGGATCCCTTTCCGGGCGATTCCAAGGACATCATAAATTATTTCTTTACATGATGGATCCCATTGCCTTTCAATGAAAAGGAACACACTCGTATGTTATCATTGCTATATTCGGAAATATAATGTACACTGCCAACCAGGACATCAGCCTTAACATCATCAGCTCTTGTCCAGGAAAGGTGTGGTTATCAATTCATACCCAGATCATCTGCCCTGGTGCGTATGAGCGTGCACAGTGTCCCTAAGGTCACCCACCGTTTACTGAACAATTCAGAGAACCAACTGAAAGAAGAATGAATGATGAGTACATGAATTATTATTTCTTCAGCAGAAGTTCATGAAATAATGTTTCAAGTCATGTCTTGGGGCAAGGGATGCCTTGCTAACTTTGAAATGTAATCCACACATTGAGAGGTCACTCAGCATAGGAACCTGAAAGCACAGTGTCTCGCCTTTTTTTCAGATCCTGTTTAAAGTGGATCTTTCTAAGCTACAGGCAAATCTCATTTATTTGTGGGTGGATTTTCTGAATTATGATTTATTCACAAAACCATGTTTTAAAGTTCTTATTAAGAATTAGCACCTACTCTAAATTAATTAAGTGTTCACAGTATGGCTTCATTACATGGTTTGAAGTGTTTTGAATTCCCAGAGCACCAGACACATCCATATTCAAATGTAAGTGCAAAAATAAAACCACACACATCACAGAGCTAAATATAAAGGCCTTTTGGATCATGCTCCTAATCATCTTTTGTATGAGTAGATTCCTTCCTACTCTCCAAAGTGGCTTCACGTGCATTTTGAGATGAGAACACTGCAATAGGAGAAGGTTTTTTTCAAGTGAAATACAATCACATAAGGACAGAGAAGGATCCAGATTGACTGTCCCTGGACTAAGGGTGGTCTCATGTCACCCGTCCATTTTATTTTTGGTTTTACTTCATTGTGACTGTATCTGTGTTTCTACTAGTGCTAAGTGCATAGTATCAAGAATGCATTTCCTTTCTTTTGCTCTATTTTTTTTTCCTTGACATTAAACTGAGCACAAGCTATATGGTGAATAGCCTTTGTCTCAGAGGCATTTAGATTTGTATTATTACCACATTATTTATCTTTTGATTATCTGAGCCCATTCCTTTTGAGAATAAATTTACAATGTTTTAATTGGCACCAGGCTGTGTGGTAGAGAATGACACAGTTGTAAGCAGATGCAAGTAGAAATTGCGATGGCAGTCCTAGGTGATGACAAGCATATCACAATATAGGAAAGACTTTGAAATAAAATTTTTCAATTAAACTATCTGGCTATCTCATAAAATTCAGTCAGAGGGAACATTTCTTTGCTACGCTTTCTAACACCTTGCCCAGGCAAGGTGTGGTTATTGATATCCCTGAAGCTTAAGTCACAGCTTGGATATCTGTACCAAGAAGAAGCTCATCTCAGGGCTCTTAGCCTGAGGTCCTTTGTCTTACTCTTTCTTGTCTCACATTCTCCACACAGATCTTCTGGATATCAGGAGGAAATTAATTCTTTCCTTTCTTTGTGCTTATGTTCTCTGCAATGCTACTGAAGGTGTGCTGTGCTTTCTTTTCTTCTCTTTAAGTAATTAAACTTCCTAAACTTAATTTTTTTCTGATATTAGCCTATGATCAATGTGCTGACACAAAATAATTTTATGTAGATTTCATGACAACTGGGAAATTCTGATAAATTATTTTTTGCTGACCTCAGTAAAAAAGAGCTTACCTGTTAGAACATTAAAGTGTGCCTGACTTCAGCCTGGTCGTTGCTATTTTAAACTACTGCATACTTTCCCATATTGTGTTAACCACTGGGGGTTGCTGTGTTTGAACCAGATGATTCTGGTGCACATAATTCATTTGACTCTGCACGGCACCCTTGCCAAAATGATGGCTTTCTTTTCTCAAGTTGATGTAGCCTGGGTTTATTACTGGAGCCTAATTTGAATTTTCATCTGAATGCTTATAAAATATTTGAGGCTCTCTAGTTCTCAACTTGCATGATGGGGGTTATAGATGCTTCACAGTGGAGTTATCTTCATTGACTGTTCCATGTGCTGTTATCTAAATATCAAGGCTGTGTGTGTGCAGTGGTTGTACATGGAAAGATAACTCCTTGAGTATTCATTGAGGGCTTACCTGCCTTGGTTTATTTCTTGGATTTTCCATCTCACCAGGCTTCTGGATGACTTTTGCCTTATAGAATAATATGGTCATTGGAAATTTTGGATTTAAGAATTAGTGCCACAAATATATTCTCATTGACTTAGTCACAGTGGGTATGGAATATTTGATCACAGGCTTTGCTCATGGGTATACTTTGTTTTCTCAGTATTCATAATCAATATATATCCTGGAAGACAACCTGAGACCAATAATGAGAAACACTCTGAGTGAAGCTTTGTGTATCCTTGCTGATCAGGGCATTTTTATCCCCTTGAAAAGTTATGTGGCCTGATTTGAAGACCAACTATACAATATGGCAACTGAAGACAAACTTGTCTTGGCTAAGAGAAGAAATGGGTTCTTCAAAAACTGATGCCCATAGCCTTTGTGTCTTCATGGAACTTGTTAGCTCTTTGTAATACTCACGGTACCTGTAATGGTTGATATGCTGTATCAACTTGAGAAGTTCAGAAGTTTAACTAAGTGACTGAGCAGTTCTACATCCTAGGGTGCAGAGGACATGGCCTAGGATGTTGTGATGGTTGATTCATTGTGTCAACTTGAGAAGTTTAATTAAGTGACTCAGAAGTGGCCAGAGTCCTCACATTGTAAACATCCTCATCCTGTGCAAGAGGAGGGCATGGAGATGGTGTAAATGCTACATTCACCCTAGGGCAGGTAGTCTGCATACAATATAAGGGAGGAAAAGAGGCTTGCTCTCCCTCTTTTTGCTCTTGTTGCTTTTGATTTCTTCTATAGCCGTGAATTATTGCCCCTGTGCCATGTCACCCTGCCTTAGAGCCAGATGGTTACAGACTGAAACCTCCACAAATGGTGGGCCAAATGTACCTTTCCTTCCTTAATTTTTGGTCTCAAATATTTTGTCTCAGCAATGTGAGAAAAGTAACCAACACAGTACTGTTGTGGACCTCCTTGAAGTCAAAGATAGTAACATATTTACCTCTACAGCCCTCCAAACCACCATAAAACCATGTCCCTAGATCTAGATCATTGGTTCTTATACTGAACTGAACATAAATGAATAGACTTATCTACCTTGGACCTTATCACTTCAAGTAACCATGCTACTCTAATTAAAAATTAATTTTTCCAAAGGACAGTTCAAAAATTGTTTCATAGTTCACAACCAGATGGAATTCAAGTGCTCAAGTATTACCTTCAAGGCTCCCATGACCTGAACCCAGTCCAGTGCTCCTGCATCATGATCAAGGAAGTTCTATACAGCCAACATAAGGCATCAAAATTACTGCTGTATCTGTCCAGATTATCATTTTTTAAAATTAATTTTATTGATGTATTTCAGATATACCTAATGATCACATTCATTGTAAGGAATTTGTACCTGCACATGATATATCTTGATTCATTTTTTTTCCTATTCCCCTCCTCTCCCTTTAACCCTTCTTCCCCTTATTTACAAAAACTTTGTTTCTTTTTCCTCTTCTATTTTCTTTTTTCTTCTTTCTTTTCCATCTCCCCCTCGTTGGTTCCTCTGTTGTAGATTTGGTCCTTATTTGCACTTGTAGTTTCTCATATCAGTGAAACAATGTGATATTTACACACATATGTCTGATTTATTGCACTTAAAATTATGGTCTGAAGGTGCATCCATTTACCTAGAAATGTTTCAAGTTTATCCTTATTTATGTCTGAGTAATACACCATTATATAAAAAACCCTCACATCTTTATTCATTCATCAGTTGGTGGGCATTTGGACTTTTTCCAAGATCTACTACAAACTGTGTAGCTATAAAAATAGGTGTTATTATATTGCTGTGTCTTTTGGGAAAAGACCAAGAAGAGCAATACCTGGGTCAAATGGATCCTCTAGTTTTAGCTTTTTTGAGGAATTTCTATGCTGATTTTGATAGTGATTGTACCAGCCTATATTCTTAGCAACAGTGGAGAAGTGTTTCTTTCTCCTAACAGCCCTGCCAGCATTTGTTACTGGTTGATGTCTTGGTAATAGCCATTGATTTTGGAGTGAGACAGAATCTCAGCATTGTTTTAATTTGCATCTCTCAAATGACCAATGATGTTGAACATTTTTTCATATATTTATTTGCTATTTCTACTACTTCATTTAAGAAGTGTCTGTTCATTTCAGATGCCCATTTTTGGATCTGGTCTTTAAACTGGGGGGAGGCTGAGTTTTTTGAGTTCTTTACATATTCTAGAGATTAGTCCTTTGTCTGAGAAACAGCTGGCAAAAAATTTTTCCCACACTGTGAATCGTCTCTTCACTCTCGTGGTGGTTTCTTTTGCTGTGCAAAAGTTTTTTAATAAGATGAAATCAGTTGGTGACTCTATAATATTTCTCATGTGATTGGGTTTTTGTTCATAAAGTCTTTGCCCACACCTACGTCTTCAAGAGTTCTACATATTCTGTCTTCCAGCAGATTTAGTGTTTCTGTTTCAATATTTAGATCTCTGATCTATTTTGATTTTAGTTTAGTGAAAGGTGAGAAATATCTAAGTTTAGTCTTTTTTGGCATGTGGAAAGCCAGTTTTCTTAGTACTACTTATTAAAGAGGCCATCTTTCTTCCAGTGAAGATTTTGGCAGTGTTGTCAAAGATAAGGTGGCTGAATGTATTTTCAAGTTGTTTATGAAACTTCTAATCTGTTCCACTGATCCTTGGGTCTGTTTTTTGCCAGTACCATGCTGTTTTTATATCTTTGTAGTGTAATTTCAAGTGAGGGATTATTATGCCCTTGTCTTGCAGTTATTGCCCATAATTGTCTTTGCTGTTCTAGGTCTCTTCTTGTTCCAAATTAATTATGAATAAGAAGTTGCTTTCTATTTGGCCCAGCACCCAGTCTTTTGATACTGGACTATGGTAATGATTATGACCCCATACAATCATAGCATTGTCCTACAAGGGAGAAAACTAAATACAATAGATATGAAACGCTGGCTAACGTAGTACAATTAGCAATAACAATAGCATCAAGCACAACTTAGAAACTGACAACCTGTGATAGCTATTAATTTGGTACTTTTAGCCATAGGAGCAAGATCTATATGCAAAAATCCCTGGTAAGATACTAGCAAACAGCAACTTCTCATCATAATTAATTGGGAAGGTAGATAGTGGGAGAGACTTAAGGGCCAAGAACCAGCTATACCCAGAAGACATCTTTGAGGAATAATTATCTCAGAGGAATAGTCATTTCCTAAGCCCGAGGAAGGGTTTAATTCTAGTGAAAAAGCTATCTATCACAAGTAATTTACAAGCATTAACACAGATAACAAATGAAAATTTACAAAATAACGACAAGACTAGAAGAAAAATGCAACTCCAGACCTCCGGCCCACCCAGGACAAGTTCAGAGGACAATGAGGCAGAGGAAATCAAAAGCCACCCACCTGAATTTTCTGAAATTGTAGCAGCAGATGTAAAAAAAAAAAACAAAAAAAAAAAACAGATGAATAAGGCTACAGAGAAAATCAGAATAAAAATACTCTGTCAGATAAAAAAAATGATGATAATCATAATGAAGGACTTGCTCAGTGAATTGAGAGTATCCACAGATAAAAAAAATAGAGGCATTTAGGAAAATGATAGAAATCATGAATGTCCAACATAGGAAAGAAATGGAATCAATGAAACAGATTCAAACAGATATCCAGGAGATTAAAAAGTCTATGGAAAGTATATGCAGCTGAATGAACCAAGATGAGGACAGAATATCAGATGTAGAAGACAAGATTGTGATTAGCGATCACAAAAAGAAAGATTTCTTAAAAACAGCAAGGGACCATGAAAAATTATTCCTACAGCTGCAAGATGATCCAAGTTATCTTACACTTCAATACTCTGCTTTTCTTTATCTGAGCAAGCATTCCTCCTTTGCATATCTACATCAACTTACCTGTTAGACGTCCCTCCACGAGGCTTTGTTTTCTCTACCTGCCTCTACCCATCTCCCTTGCTAACGGAAATGCAATCCCTTCTTTCGGCACTCTCAGTACTAACTAGTATCTGTACTCTTGCATTTATGTCACATTTCACCTAGCATTGTGCTGGTTTCTGTAGCTGTCTTCACTCCTTTCAGCATAGTCACTTATCTGACTTATCATTTACTTCTCAAAGTCCCAGGCTCTAATGCCTAGTAGATTCTTTAAGAGTATTCATTGAATGGGTAATAGAATGCTTTGCCAGAATTAAAAATATCTAGATCCATTGCCCCATCTTAGCAACAAGGCATGGGGGGTTGTATAGTATAGTCGTTAGTAGCATGAACTGAATCACACTGACTCAATCCTTAGCCCTTATTTGCCTCTTCCTACCCAGTAAGCTTGGGAGATTCCCTTGACCTCTGTCTGCCTCCATGTTTTGATCTGTGGAGAAGGCTACTTGCATCTACCTTCACAGAATGTAGAGCTTAATAAGTAACAGATATAAAGCACTTGTTAAGATCTGCTATGTATTAAGCATCATGAAAGCATTAGCTCAGTCACTCAGTATTTTTCTCAGATTTTCCTTACTAACTTTTGAGAGCCCTTTCCCTGTCAGCTCACATCATTTTTTTACATTCTTTCTTTTCATCTCTCTCTCACTTGCGTGATCCTGAATCATATGGTGTTGAAGGATTTTGCCCCATGGCTGTTCTATTTTATATTAAGTCAATTTCTAGTTTTCCTGAGCTTGATATTACATATATCTCTGCTTAAATTTACTATGCATATGATAATATGCACAAAGTGGTAGATCTTTAATATGCAGATAATATGGATTTTTCACTGGTGTGGCAGGGAGACATGGTGGAAGTAATGCAGGACTTTTCTAGAAATAGTATTATAAGAGGAATTTGTGTGTGTGTTTGTATTTGCAAATAAGAAAGAATAAATTAGGATGAAAATTAGGTCAGGTAAAAGTTCATCTTTTCATATGGAAAATTTCTTCAGGTGTTACAAACATCCACTACCATTACATGGTCTCTTCAGAAATGGTCTAGTGGTCTAGTGGTAGCTGAGTGGCAGAACGCTTGTGTAGCACATGCACGGCCGTGAGCTTGGTGCGTGGTCTCCTGCACCAGAAAAAAATAAAATAAATGGGACACTTCCAGGCAGAATAACTTATTTATGTGAGCCTTTAATTATGAAAATCAACACTTTAATGTATATTTAATATAACTGTATTGTTATTAATTATTCTGTTTACTTCGTAATTAGTCATGTCTTCAGTACATAATGTTTGTTTTTCTTGTGGGCAGTTGGTGTAGGGACAGAACATATCACTGGCTTTCGATTCTTACATTTTCCTTGCTATCTCTTGCTCCCTTTCCCATTTGAGAAAGAAGTCTCATCTTCCTATCTATCTTTTTCTTTTGTTTTGCTCTTTATATTTTGGTTTCTCACACAGGAGAAACCATGCTACATATAAGCTCATATGTTTAATTATTTTTAATGAAAATGACGTTATGAGTTTGCTTTAGTGTTTGCCTCTAGGGAACAAATAGTCGTTTCGGGTTTAGAGGCAGCTTTTCACTAATGGACACACACATGATGTATTGCCACACTCTCCTACTGGCTCTTCTGCCTCCCAGGTAGCAGGCACTGGACAGCCTGTTCCATGAGACACTGTCCCTCTCTGTGCTGAATTCCCATGTGATGGTTTAATATTAAGTACACGTCTCTATGTCTTTGCACCTTATTTAAAGTTAACCTATCACTAACATTTTCCAGTGAAATTTTTAAAAGAAACTTATGTGACTAGCAAATGTAACAGAATTCTGTCCTACTGAATGCTGAGTCCTTTATCCAACTGAACACACTGCACACACCGCAAGACAGTCAGTCTGAGCCACACAGGCCTATGCAACATGCCAGTTGCAGATGCCATATTAAACTGAGTAAACAAGGCCCAACCATCCCTTGGCCATTTAGGAAGCCAGAAAGCATCCCTCTGCACATTCTTTTTCCACTGACCCCATTTCCCACAAGTAGAATGCAGTGCCTTGGAACGCGCAGAGGTAAGGGGTGCAGCTCTGGCAGCACCAGCAGCTCTCAGCTGAAGTGTCCCAGATACTTTAGCCCACCCAAGGGACAGTCACTTCTGTTTTACCTCTCCCCTCCCCCTTGAAAGGAGGTAAATCTATAGACTATTTTGAGTTCAGAGAAAAGGACAGCTATTTAACAAGCCTGTGACATGCTTTACAGATAAATGGAATATTCAATTCATCATCACTAGGCCAGCGCTCAAGGATTTGTTTTTTTTTTTTTTTTTTTTAACAATTTTTGAGGAGAGCTGAGGCTGCTTCTCTGTCACCTTGAAAGGCTATTTTTTCCCCCTAGGTTTATTGGTTTATACTAACACTTTGGATTAGATTCAAGTTTTCCTTTTGAGTATTTTTGGGCATCTGATCATTTTAATTTCTTATCATCTACAGGTTCATTAGAGAGTAAGAAAAGGAACAATACCTCAAGAATAAAATGTTTAGACGCCAAGGACTTCTCACTTTTATTATAGCCATTACATGGGTCATCAGTGGTAGCATTTAAGATACTAATCACATCTGAGGAAAATTTTCTAATATGTAAGACTGGCTATTTCTTTCTTAGGTTCAGTAGCCACATCCATACAGTCATCATCATGAAATTAAAAAAAAATTATCATAGCCTTTTAATTATTGCCTTTATTCAGTGAGATATATTTTGTTTGCTTGTTTTTATAGTGGTGATGTTTGAGGGAGTTCTTCAAAATGAAACTATTCTGGGATAAAGACAACAGCTAAGGCAAAACACACCTTGGAAGACTAAAATATACTCATATAGATTATACAGGAAACTTCCTGGATTATGATTTGATTTGATGTCTCAACAAAGTCTGCCAGAACCTTCTTACAGCTAAGGGCTTTGGATACTGAAAGGAAAGAGACGAAGATTAAGTGCCGGTGTATGTAGGATGGAGAGGACCATGGGTAGCATCTTAACACAAGGAACCTTCTGTTGGACCGGTGATTGTTTTGAAACCAAGGAAGTGACGAAAACAAGACCCAAGTCTCCTCCCCTCTGCACACGGAAGGAACAGTGGGCAACATCTTGACCTCTACTTGGTAGTTCTTTAGGAAGGTGGATAAACAATCATGGAGGTGTTGCTGGAGGAAGGGAAGGTGGGCTGTAGCCAGAGCACTCTCTCCCTGATTCCCAGCACTCCTCTGTACTGACACTGACTCCGCAGCCATGAAGGCAGAGCTCAGCGGTGTCCCCTGACCCTCTGCACTCCCTCCTCTAATGAACAGCTCCTGGAAAGCATTGGCCACACTGCGAGAATCATTTGTCAAATGTATATTTTCATATGCATAGCCCTTTTGCCTGAAAAAATATTTGATGATACAAAGTGCTACTTAAAATAGCATCTGCCAAATGTGCAGCTCCTCTTTCATAGCTGGCAATTTTGGTCAGAACTATGTTACGGAATCCAGTGCGTGTGGTCATGTAATGAAAAACCAAATATAATTTGTCCATGTAGATGGAGACCAAAGGGCAGAGAAAAAGTCAGGATGAGGACTTCCTGTATGAATCGCAGTTTTCTTTGCATTTCAAACCACAATCTTCAGGCTACACTGATATTCTGTGCATATAATTTTAAAGTACCTATTTGCTATATGTGTATTTATGGCAAATTGACAAACATAGCTTCTTCCCTGGAATCTAATTTAGTAGGAAACTTTCACACACGTACTAACAGTATACATTTTGACCTATTTTTAGTTTCACTTAGATTTTATTTTGGTTGTATAAAGGTACATTAGAAAGGCTGTTACAGGTCATTCTTTCCTTATTTTTGATTTCTCCTATAAATATGTCATTATTTGTAAATACACATAGTAAAATAATTAGATTAGTTATAATAGTTATTGAATATTGATCCTTGCCAGGTGGCGTGAGCAACCAGACAACCAATAAAATTATTGAACATTGATCCTTGCCAGATAGTGTGAGCAACCAGACAACCAATAAAAAGGCTTCATTTCCCAGACTCTTTTGTAGCTAGATGTGGCCTAGTTCTGGCCAATGAGAGATGAGAGGAAATGCTAGATCAAACTTCTATGCACCAATGAGAGATGAGAGGAAATGCTAGATCGAACTTCTATGCACCAATGAGGGATGAGAAGAAATGCTAAATCTAACTTCTAGGGAGTAATTCTAAAGAAGGGGCTTTGTTTTCCTCTGTTCTGTTACATGGTAGAGGTCCGTCTTAGACCTTATGTTACGGTTTATACATGTGTCAACTTGGAGAGTCTAGAGGTTTGGCTGAGTGACTCAGCAGGAAGCCAGGGTGCTTACTTTATATACATCCTGAACCTGTGGAAGAGTAGGGCATGGAGATTATGTGAGTGCTACAGGGCCCCTGGGTGGGGGTAGCCTGTTTACAATGTAAGGGAAGGAGAGAGGCTGCTTTGCCCCCATTCCTCCCTTTTGCTGGTTGTTTTTGCTGTGCTCTGCCGCCATGAATGTTTGCCCTCTGTCATGTGCCACTCTGCCTCTGAGCCAGCCAAGTATGGACTGAAACCTCCACAAACTGTAAGCTAAATAAATCTTTCCTTCCTTCATTTTGGGCATTGGGTATTTTGTCCCAGCAATGACAGAAAAGTAACCAAGACACCTTACATATCAGGCCAACTCTCAATAACAAAAAATCTTCCTTCATCTTATTGATTACAAATGAAGATTACAATTCAGTCTCCTAAATGTTGGCCAACTTAGACAAATAGGAATGAAGTGATAAAAACAAGACCCAAGTTAAACAGCCACAGACTAATTTGCTTGTGTTACCACCTCTCCAAATTGAACATCTTTTGCTTAAGTTTGAAGACTAAACGTAGTTGTCTTAAAAGAATTGGACAATTCAAGGCCAGAGTGATGACAAAGATGTAGAAGTAAAGGTCCTTCCTCAGGGAAATTCTCTCCTTGCTTATTGCCTATGTAAAAACAAACCTAAACATGTGGAAGCATTTGGTATGTTTTTAAACACTGTTACAGTGACTAAGGATGGAGAAGCTGAAGCATTTGTCTTTTTCAGATGACAGGGAGTGCAGTGTTCACATTAAAGTTTAAAGCAGAGACTGGAGATGGCATCACCCAGGTGCCTCCCCCTTGCTTGGTTTGTTCTGGGTGCAGTCGGGCATGTCGAGTAACAGTGGTAACCTGCCCACCCCGTGTCTGTCTGACAATAAAATAATACTACCTTTTGCAGCTAGGGAATGGTTCCTCATATAGCACGGGAACATCTCTTATTGAAATAATACTGGAAACCTGGCCTCAAAATAATAATAACAAAGAGTTGCACTTTTCTCTCCTGATATGCAATATCTTGAAATCTGCAGGGGATTTTCCTACCTGCTGGGGGTTATTGAGTGTGGAAAAACAGCTGTTAGCAGTTTCAGTAGTGGATTATTTTACAGAAATTTTCATGAAAAAAATTCACATGCATTTTCTAACATTTATTTATTTTCCTTTTTCTTCAGGAAGCATCTAAGCAAGAATATAAATTTCATTCTACCTCCCCCCATTGCTCAAAATATACTGAAGGGAACAAATAGAGTTGGGAAATAAAGTAAAAGGCTATGAGTTTTCAGAGGTTGGCCTACAAAATTGCCTTCTTTTTTGGTACTGTGAGCTCAATCAAACACTTATTTTCTGTAGGAAAAGAAACCCAAACACAGAAACACACCTATCTACAAGAAAACCTTTTATCAATTGCTTTCACAGGAAAATCTTTGAGAGTTGGTTTTCTTGTTCTGCTTTGGAATTAGATCTATAACAAACTCCACAGCAATCTACATGTGGTAACACAATGTGATTTTTTTTTTTTTGATGTTTTCACACGTTTTGGTCAAAAAAATCCCTTCGCTAAGATAAACATCCAAGATACTCATACATTTTAAAAATATTTCGGTAATATAAGCAAAATGTATTTCTTCCAAAATGTCTTTAGAGCAACTATACATATTTATTGTGTTACTGCTAGTTTGAAAATTAGAACATTGATTATCTGCTTTTGAGGGGACTATTTTAAGATTCTGAAGCGTTCATTAGAGGTTCCCATCTTGGTGGAAGTTACTGTCAGGGGCCCAATGTTGAATAAAGTCCTGAGACAATGAGTAAATACAGGCCTATCCAGTTAAGAATGACTGTTTCCATTTGGGTGCCACTCAACAACATGAAAAATCAAGACCAAAACCAATAAATGAAGACTGTTCCCTGCAGGGCAGGACTATTGGTTGCCTACCACCATACTGATACTTACTCACCAATTATAGCTTCAAGACTACAGTGTTCACCATATTCTAATAGACATTGCTGAACACTGGCCATGCCCTTCAGCACCAAATAGACACTTAGGTCTGAGTAAGTCTGATCTTTTGGTAATATTCAGGTCTTCAATAGTAGCACTCTTGCCTTACCTTAAAAATCAGCCTTTTTCTGATAGATAGTTGCCTATGAGGATGATTTTTAGAGAAGCTGCTTGTGTTGGTCAGCTTTCTGTCACTGTAACAAATAACCAAGATAACTGACCTCTGAAGGAAAAAGTTGTTTGGGCTCAGTGTAAGGCGTTTTCATTAATGGGCAGTTGGTCTTGTTGGTTTTGAGCCTACGGCAGGGTGAACAGAATGTGGAAAAGCAAAGCTGCTCATCTCATGACCAAGGAGAGAAACAAGAGGAAGAAGAAGTGAGCAGGTCCTCACAATCCCCTCTGAGGGTGCACCCACAATCACAAAACCTTCTGCAGAGCCCTGTCTTTTGAATTTTCACCACCTCCAAATAGCACCATTCTGAGGCTAAGCTTTTAGCATGTAAGCCTCTGAGGGACATTCTAGCTCCACACTATAACATTGCTCTCAACCCTTAGTTCTCAAATAGGTTCTCTCTCTCCAGCTTTCCTTCTCTCAATTACAGTATATGAGAGCCCATGAAAGGGAAATAATTCCAAGAAAGACAGTCATAGATCTTAACGGTTCAGAGGACAACAGATGTGACAGCTAGTGGGGAGAAAATCCCTGTAGGAATGGTCCCAGTGAGGGAAGCAGCCAGGATGGAAATCAAGCAGGAAGGTACACATACTGGAGTAAGATGCCAAGGACCTATTGTGGCAAAGACCCAACTCCT
Organism: Dinomys branickii; assembly: GCA_004027595.1. NCBI lineage: Eukaryota > Metazoa > Chordata > Mammalia > Rodentia > Dinomyidae > Dinomys > Dinomys branickii. The sequence continues at coordinate 132,141 of PVLD010000130.1, read as the reverse complement.
AGTTCACGAGCACAGAATTTCTCTCTTGATGCACCACTTCCCTGAAATTCTATAATTTACCAAAGCAGAGGTAGATGGCTTATGCTTTCTCTGAGAGGCTTCTCCTACCCCAAATAAATAGGGAGAGTTTTTATGGAAGATGACCCTCATCTTTCTCTCCCTACCCTTGCTTCTTCCCTTGCTATTCAAGCTTACTAGTTTTTGTCATCCTATTTTAAGTTGCTATGTGAGTGAGTGACACAGAAATCCCCCTAGTTGACGGGAGATATGAGAGGCTCCCTGGCCTCTGCCGCTCTTCTTGGAAGCTGAAGTCTCACACTGAGGATCCCTGGGTTTCACCTTGGGGTCTGACTTCTATGTGCATGGCAGATCAGCTCCAGCTGAGTTGAGGATGTGCTTAACCCTCTCGAGGCAGACAGACGGTAGTCAGCAACAATTTTAGAAGTGAGGGCCCCTGCTAAAATGATGATTGCTGGTTTCAATTTCCAATGCCTCTTTGTACATGCATTTTTCGAACCCGCTTCAAAAAGTAAGAGTCAGTAAAAGCAAAAGGAAGAGCACCCACAGCCAGAGAAAGAGAGGCTGAGGTAACAAGCACGGCTACTTTTCTTTTCTCCTGGACGACCCCAAGAGGAAGCCATGAAGGTTCTCCTTGTGTAAGAAAGGGCCCTTCTCGCTGGACAGGAGTGCTTCCCCCTTGTACAGTGTGTCCTTCTCGAAACTGATGTTTGCAAAAAGGTGAGGACCACAGCAGTGCTTAGATCAAAGACCCAGGCGGACTGCAGAACATGCTCAGACAATTACAAATCTCTTATTTTTGCAACCCTGAGGGCAACCATTCTTCATCTCTCGATCTCTTTGAATCATCTATTCTCATTGATCCAGACCACCTATGACACAAGAGGAGAAAGGCAAAAAGAGAATTGGTGGCCCAGGGCAAAGTCACAAGGAAGGAAGACAAGGGGAGGCCCTGGAGTAGGCGGGGGTGGAGACACTGAGCAAGAAGCTCAAGGAGAAAGAGCTACTTCCTGCCCAGCCTTCCTGTCAGAGAAGTGAGCAGACCGAGAGGATGTGCAGATCCTCAAGCTGGCCCAGTCACGTGTTCATGAGCAAATGCTTATCCTCGCATTGATATGCTCACACTCTCCCTAGTGCACTGGGTAACAAATCACTAACGCCTCAGACTGCTGGTCTCAGGAAAGGCCCTGACAGTGAAGCCCTTGGAGTAGTGCAAGAAAGCAGCTACTAAGCAACTTACTTCAGTTCCTGAACCCAGCTTGTCTACTTGGGTTGGTAAATTTCCTTATTTGTCACCAAGATACAACTCAAAATGAGTGGAGGGGCAGAAGTTGTTTGCATGAATGAAAAGCTTGACACTGTGGTACTGTCTCTCTCTACCTAATTAGATTTAGAGTGATCACATCCCTGAATCTTTTGGGTCTGACTTGGTATTAACTCATTTATAATTAGGCATAAACTACAGCAAGCTTTCTATTTGTCTATGATTTATCCACGATATCAGGCATCTTTAGGAAAGTAAGCCTTTTATATTTCCTTTATCGACAGAAACCTCATTAATTCTGCTGGTTTTTTTTTCCCTGATAAGGCTCAAATTATTACCAAGGTAATCTCAGAGTAAGTTTCAGTCAGCAGCCTCACACGGGGGAATGGGAGGCAGGCAAGTGGAAACACGGGTCCCAGCCACCTACTCGGAAAACCTTCTGCTCAGCCTGGTGCACAATTCACAGTCTCCTGGGGAGACGAGGATTAGGTGGAGCATGTTAATTCAGGATGGAATAAAATGGCTTAAGTCCTTACACAGTTCCATCTGTACCCGGATGCAGCCACGTGTGCTGTGCAGTGGTCTCGTCAGTGAGGAGACAACATGCACAAAACTGTCACTAAATGATATACCGAAACCAGTTTGTGTCAGTGGCCTAGATTTCATGATAGATCTTATACTGAAGCTAAGCGTGTAATTTCCATCTACCCCACATCGCTCTGCTCTCCTTGACAGAAGGCAGGAGGAAGGTATATCTGTATTCTGCTGTCCTCTGCCCAGGGTGTTTAACATGCTTAGAGGCCAAATGAAGTTGTTTTGTTTGTTATCTCCCGGCTTCCAGAAACAGTCGGCCAGGATAATATGCACTGGGGCTCTGTGTTACCACATAATGATGTAATGGCTCAGGGAGTACAGCGACACCACAGACGTCCAAATGAATTGACACCATTTCCTTCAGAGGAAGCAATGTGAAAATAATAGGCAGAAATGCTCTCTCCTCTTACACACAGAGGAGGCGACAATCGTCGCCGAAGGGATGCCTGAGAATGTGCTGGTGGAGCCACGAAAGGGAAGGTGCACAAAAATCAGACGGTAATCCACCAACCTTCTTCACCTATCTTCTAAGAGCAGACTGGGAGCGACTTCGTGGAGTAGATAAATGGCACAGAGAATCCCCACACCTGCCTGTGCAAGCTTGGGCATTACCTCAAGAGCTCCACAAGAGTTCAGGTCACAGCTGAAGCATGGCTTCTGTTGGAAGTTTAGGTGTTTCCTTCTCAGCACCTTTACCACATTTCCTCTTCACGCAGTTCTCTCCACTGGCCTGGGAGTTCCCTGTAGGTCGACACCATGATCATTTATTCATTCATTCTTCTGTCCTCAGTGACCTTCCCCGTGCCTGGCACAGCGGAGCTGGACAATATTTACTGAAAGGATATGGAAAGCGGTGTACGCTATGGGCTTCCCTTTGTTATTGAAGTCTGCTGTTCGGGGTTTTCCTCTGTAGGCCCAGAAGGATGTTTGCCAGCTCTTTCTAGTAGACTGGTGGTTTGGGGGATGGCCCCCTTTGCTGGGTATTCCTCTGGCTCCCAGGGAACTAGTCTTTACCCCCCTGTATCCTGCTTTGTACCCTGGGTGGCTGACCTCTCCAGTGGGCTCCCAGGACTTCTGCCCTCTGGTTTTCATTGGATTCGTACTTAAAGAATTTGTAGGCTGACATTTACTGCCTACACTACCTCCTTCGTGAGGTGGCTTTTCCTCCATGGCAAGACCAGGGCTCTGATGCCATCTGTGGCTTCTCAGAGGCTCTCCCCACGGAGGCCTGGATAATGATTCTCTTCCACTGCTCTATCTCCACCACTGCATCCCAGATGGCTTCACCATCCCTTCAGGATCCTTGTGCACAGCTTTTAGGGGTCCACTCACTGAATTCCTCTCACGGGGTTTGGGAGTCATCATACAGTTCCTGTTGGGATGCCGAGCAATGAGCTTTCCTCCCCAACTCCGCTTCTCTGCCGTGATGAGCCTATGCATCCGCAGCCCCTTTCCACTGTTGGGTCAAAATACCTGACGTAACAGTTTGAAGTGGAGGTTTATTTAGGCTCATGGTCTCATGAGTTTTGGTCCATATTCAGAAGACACCTAGACAGACGCATGGCCTAAGGGCATGATGGAAGAAATCTACTCAACTGATGCATCCAAGAAGCAGAGTGGCAGGGAGTCAGAAATAAAAAAGAAAAAGCCAGGGACCAGATATGCTGCCCAAGCTCGCAGACTCATGACCTGCTCACTCCCTTCAGCCAGGTCTCACTTCCTAAGTTCCCACGATGTCCCACTAATGCTGTCAAAATGTGATCTGATCAAAGGTATAATCCACTGATGATGTTACAGCCATCTCGGTCCAATCACATTCTGAAAGCCCCACATCCAAACACAGGAGACTTCAGAGGAGGACGTTTGAGATCTAGGCCACAACAGGGAGGAAAGGGCTGTGGGGCACAGAACAAGATCACACAAAAGTACTGCGCTATCACTGAACTCTGTGTGCGTGTACGTGTGTTCTTTTTGCTGAAGATACCACTTACACATGCTAAAAGCTGTCTTTATCTTTTCTTTTACAGGAAATAAACCAGTAAGAATTTAGAAAGGGTGAGAACCCACTCAAATTTTCATTCAACAAATGTATATGAGGCTGTGCTTGCCTCTCCAGAGAGTGAGGACAAATAGGCCAGGCCCCTTACCACATGGAGTTTATACACCATGTAGGGGAGTCAACCAAATATCATAGAACTTACAGTTGTGAAAATGGTAAAAAGAGAGAAATGCATGGTACCAGGAAATTTCCAAGTATATCCTATATGCAAAATCTCTTGTATAGATCTCCATATTTCAAAAGATGCTAGTAAATATAATTTTAAAATACAGCTACAAATGTTTTGCATGTTTCTTAGAAAGCACCAGGATATCTGAGTCTGCTGGGGAGCTCCCCTGGGAGGTTCCCCTTTGAAACACAAAAGACTCTATTAGTACTCTAAACTCTGAGTACCAGGCATCCTCTGGTTTCTCCTCGGTTGTACAGTCAACCTGATACCACAGAGCTAATTTGCCTGCCTATGGCTTGGAGCAGGGTTGGACAGGATTAGTCATATTACTGGTAGGTAAAGGGATACAGCTCCCCTGAAGGACATGTTGGTAAGAAATCTTTGATATCTTTCTTTCTAAGTTCTAAGGAAGAGCTGCTTTATAAAATCACAATACTATATGACTGTCCCCTGCTCAAAGGAGAGAATAATCTGGAGTGATGGTGAACTCCGAGGAAACAGAACTCTGCACTGCTATCATGCAGTGAATTTTGGAAGGGCTGGGTGAGCATCACTAGCACGGGGTGAGTGCTTGCTGTGTGTCAGCTTTGCCACAGGCACAGTGGAGTGAAAAGCAGACACAGGCAGACGGGTCCTAGAGAACTCTGTGCTCCAAGACTGTCCAGACCCTCAGGACAGGTGAAGAAGCAACCATCCAAAAGGCAACTGCCTTGAGTTTTGAGTACCATCAGCTGGAGAAAAGCCCAAGATTCAGTCTACAAGGTTCAGTGGAAGCCTGAAGCTTTTGTAGCACCTAAGGTCCTTCCTCTAGCACCGCTCCTCCAGCTTCTCCCTTATGATACCTTTGCCTTTCTGCTGCCATTAAAAAGTTGTGTGAATTAGCAAGAACTGAGTGAGTTGACTGCTCCTCTCAAACCTTAGAGGCTCTTATCTGTCTCACAATCAAGGCCAGCAGAGGGGCCTCCAGCAGCCACATCTACCTTTGCTAGACTCCAACCTGGCTTCCTCCGGCCACTCTTCACTTTCCTCTGCTTAGGTTCCACAAAATATGAGCCTGGTATTGAGGTGAGCTCCTGCACTGCCACCTCCAATTGCATGACTTTAAATCCCTGAACCTCAACTCTCCTGTCCCACATCATTCCCCAAGGCCCTGCTATCCTGGTGGCTGGATTACAGTTATTCATGAGGTACAGTTATTCATACCTCTGAGGAAGAACTACCTTTCAGAATTTTCCTAACACCAATGCATAACACAGTATCTCTAATACTACCAATTTTTTTTTTTTTTTTGCAGTTTTCTGATAGGTAAAACTGGAGGTAAAAGTAAGATTTAGCCTCCTGGTGACTCAATTACATTATTGTAGGTCTCGTCTGAGGTGTGAGAAGATGGGTGTGAAAGAGTCTGATGTTCATCTCCCATGCTGTCCCGTTGAGCCAGTGAAACACGGTGAGAAAGAAATGAACTATGGTTTGTGTCACAGCAGACCTGTTTCTCACTCCTTACTCTGCTCCTGACCCAGGGGCCCAGGGGCCCAGGGCTTCACTACTTCCCTGGACCTCAATTTCCTTATAGCGCTCATTCCCTACTATGGTTTATTAAGTGAAAAATAAATTCCCCTTAATTACTAAATGATAGCTCAAAACCAAAGGGAAATTGGATGGGTATCACCCACTGATTTCCTGCTTGCCCTGACGGGTGAGAACAGCCATGTGCGGAGAAAACACAGAACAGGTGCCTGCAGATCTGAAGGCTCTGCTCATCACAGGTCTTGCTAAGTAAGGAAATTCTTTCCTTTCCCAAGCTCCTTACGGGAAGAACTTAGAAGTCAGCAGTGAAAGGAAGGATTAACACAGGCTGAGAAACCAGTGCAGAAAAGAAGGTCTGTCCCAGCACAAAGTGTAGCATGAAAACATTTCCAACTCCCTATGGTGATGATGATAATGGCAACATTATGCTTTTCTCCCAAGAGCCTCGAAAAATGTCCCGGGCCTCCCATCAATCCTCCTGCCTGCTTGCCCCATGAGGACGGGAGACGGCAGTGCCTGACAATATGGATGGCCGCAGCAGAATGAGTCATCACCTTCAGTTGGAGCCTTAGACACTGTTCACTGCCCCTGAAACCAAGCAGCCACTACCCGAAAGTCATGGTGAAAGTCATGGCCCAGTGTCAGGCCAGAAGCTACTTCTACTTGCAGACCCCTGGGGCAGGTTGGGCACCCAGTTTTCACAAAGGGCTCTTTAGACAACCACTCATCACTGGTGAAGTCTTGTCCGGTCTCATATCCTGCAAATCAGTTTTGCTGTGCCAATATTGTTTACTTAATAAAACCTGGTTTCCATAAACGAGGGCTTCACCTACTTGTCATCCCTATAAACAATTACTCATCACTCCCTGGTTACCATCTGCACTCTTGTTCTTTAGTTCTTTTCATCTGAAAATAAATGGACCTAAGAACTCATCTTTAGACTTCACTCTAAAACATAAATTTTGCAAAGCTTTTCTTTTCCTTTCACCATTTAAATTCTTTCCCACTATTTCTCCTTCCTGCTATGTTTGACCTTTTCTCCTGTCCCTAAAAGTCTTCCTTTTCTCCTTATTTTGAGAAATTAGACTTCTATTCTGTGCTTCACATCATAGCCCAGAAACGCACATGTAATTTCAGCCTAACAACAAATACAACAAGCTCCCTAACACTGTCTCCATCTCACTGCTATCTTCAACATGTAACAGGTCCCAGGATCCTTGGGACACAGTACCGCTCAAAGAGAGCCCGGTTCAGCCGTCATCTTTGCCTGGAGAGGCCTCTGTCCCTAGAAACAGTTTGGTGTGGCCCAGAGTAGAAAAGTCAATCACGTCTTGGACCAAGGTGGACTGTGGGACTCCCTGTGGTGAGATGAGCTTTTCCAGCAGAGGGAACTGCTTCCAGCATTTCCTGGAGATTGAGAGAAGGCTGCTCCCCCACCCAGGCACTGCTGGAGCAAGCAGTTTTACTGCTGCCAAGGGCAGAGGTCAGGGGACTATGGGTTATGAGAGACCCAGAGGCATTGGATATAGGCTATTCCCCTTTAAAACAAAAGCCACACAAAATAAATACAACCCCTAAGAGTCATTCCAAGGTCAGGATGGGAGGCCCCTCCCAGGTAAAAATTTCCTGGGTGGGGAGGACAGAGGAAGGAAGAAGGGAATAAGCAAGAGAAAGAGCAACAAAAATAAGAAAGTTTTCCATCTTGTCCTTTGTAGGGTGTATTTTGCTCCCAGTCACAGTTTCCTGAGGTACATCTAAAAAAGAACAAGGGAAGCTCAAAATAGAATTCCCTCCTCTCGTTGGACCACAGTGCAGGTGTGTGATGAATGTCTGGAAGGAGCAAATAGATTTCTCCTGTAAAAGCCACACTCAGCTGTCAGACCAGAGCCCTTGGAGTAGGCGGGTTTCAGAACTGGGACTGTCTGACCTCTAAGACACCTCCCTTCCAGTCTCCAAGCCTGTGATCTCATTTCCAACACACCCACTCTGAGAACTGCTGCTAAGCAATAACTGACAGTGTGATCACAATGGAAAAACCAGGCAGCCATGCAGCTGCCTCTAGGAAAGGGCCCTTCCCTTGAATACATGAGGATAATTGATGGGGGTTCATTCCTCATTGTCAAACAGCCACACACCCAAAAACCCTACTGCCGTCCCTAGAAGTGCGGCTCAAAGCTATGAAAGCAGAGCACGGCGCTGGCTCCTGAAGATGCTATTTTTCTAGAAAGCATCACTCTGCACCCAAGGAAATGGCTTCGGTCCAGCACAGCCCTCTACAAGCCTTCATTCTCCCTGCATGCTTCGAGTTTACTGTTCAAATGGATTCTCTTTTAAAAAAATAAATCAAATGCATTCTTCAAGCAGTGACTTGACACACTGCAGGTACCAGACTCTGGATCGGCCACTAGAAGAACGTTTCAGCACTTGGTAATCATTTTGCATGAAGAAGTCGTAAGCCTTATGCCTCATCAGTACTTATCACTCTAACGATGTCCCTTTCTAATCTACTTTATGGACATGAGGCACCTCACCCTGTACCTACTAATTCAGTTTTCCCAACACGTGTATGGGACTGCCCCTAGCTGTCCACCTACAGGGAAGCAATGTGGATAGTATTCTAGGTGCTCTCTTATTCCATAGAAAGTATAACAAATTGATGAGATAGAAAATTAGGTTTCTGTTCAGCCAACTCAGCTTGACATGGTGAAATTCGGAATTCAGCTATCAACAGCATTGAAAAGTAAGTTGATGCTGTCACTTTGATGTCACTGTGGATTCCACGATCATTAGAGACCACATGGACAGCACACACCATTTCATTCCAAGAGACTCTTTGGTAACTGCATTAAAGCTACTTGTCAGGCCAGGCCACTCACTGGTGGAAAGGAGCAGAAGGATGTACTGGGTATTCCAAAGAGCCGGGTTTATGTGGAGCGACCCCGTGGCAGGAAGACTCTCTGTGGCTGAGGTGAGTCTGGAATCCCGGAAGTCAGAGTGCTCAGCAACACTACAAACCTCAGCCTTCCTCCCACTCCCCAAGGCTTCACACAGCCAGCAGTGCGAGCAGAAGCCCACAGCTTACAGGTCCCAGGCTCAGTTCTGCTGCCAACCATAATTTGAAGTATCGTCCTCTGGTTTACCAAAGTAGTTTCTATCTCTGTCTCCCTTTTCAGACCCACCCAAATTGCAGCTTTGGCTGTGAAAGGGGATGGGGGAAGGAATACACAGTGGAAGAAGCATTTCTTGAGAGATAATTGACCTGTTTGTTGGGTCTGCAGCATGCCTGGCCCACAGAGTCAAAATATATCAAAATGACATCAGACAGCTTCATGGAAAAGTTGACCTATGTATGGCTCCTGCTTTTCACTAACTGGACAAAAATGCTCCCGTGTGCTTTATCACAGGTCACCTTTCAGGGAAAGGGAACTTTGTTCTAACTCCTGGAATTCTCCAAAGGGAAAGTAAAACTCTCCGCAACCCCAAAGGAGCAAGTGGCAGTATATCTGCCCTCCTTAGGGCCTTCCCCAATTCGAGACCTATCGTGTCAGAAGTAACTTCAGACACCTGGGATACACTTGGCCTGTGGAGCTGACATTCATGGTGGGGAGCAGTGGGAAAACAGAAGATAAAAATAAGACCCAAGAACTAAATTATGAACTGGGTGTGGTGACAAGCACACTGTCATCCCAGCACTCTGGGAGGAGGAGGCAACTGGATCCGAAGTTCAAGGGCAGCAGGGGCAACTGAGTGACTTAGAGGAGACGTGGTCTCAAAGAAAAATGGCTGGGGCTGTGGCTGGGTAAGACTCCAGATTTCATCCATTGTGTTGGTGGTAGTAGGTGATAAGGAGTTAGTAATAAGCGAAGAAGCTAGAGAAGGAGGGTGGGGCATGTGGAGAGAGCTGTACTTAACCACCAGGACAGAGTTATATGGGTCAGTTCTGCGGATGATACTAGAGCAACGGCTGGAAGGAGCTGAGTGTGGGACGACACTGACGTCTTAAGGACGATCATCTAGGCACAGCAAACACCAGTGGCAAAGCTTCTAGGTTGAGAGGTCAGTGTGAGCCCTCCCAGTGTGGCTGCGGGAAGCAAATGTGGACGGGGCTGAGGGCAAAGTGGGAGCACACACTGGACAGTCTGATAGCCCAGAACGCCTTAAATCTGCCAGTGTCCATATTACCGGGATCCTGGGAAAATTACAGACCTTATGCCCTTGGCCAAGGCTGACTTTCTCTACCCCTAACAAGTTCTCTGCATCCACCAGGCTTGCTGCTCCATGGAAGCTACATCTAAGAGCATGGCGCTGAACCACTGTAGCAGCAGCCCACTGTAGACAAAGGAAGGACACACCAGAAAGCTCTGAGAGGACTGAGAAGAGCCTGTGGAGGGGGAGAAGAAGATGCTAGAGACCAGTGAGGAGGCTCTGATGATAAAGGCAACAGAGGATGAGGACCTCCATCAAGGAGGGGTCAGTGGAAGCAAGTCAGGCTCTGGACGGGTTTGAGAGGCAGAGCTAGCTTGTCGTCCTGGTGCAGCAGAACATACATGTGGGAGACACAGAGAACCAAGACGATGCTTCAGCACTGACCTGAGTCACTGAGCAAAGACATGGCCTTTGACTGAAATGGAGAATTCGGCGGGAGAATGCACCTCAGGAGGCAGGCTAGGAGTTCTGCCTGAGCATCAAACATAGAGTGACTTGGTCCAGCACTTAGATCTGGTGGAGTTAAGTCTGGGTCTTAGAAAGAGGGAGTGGAGACAGGAGTGGGAGGTGTCCTGCTGCCCAGCCAGCACAGCAGATATTTGAAGCTACAAAACTGGAAGTGAACAGAGATAGTAAGGGACAAACAAGGAGCAGCCCTGCAGCCCGTCTTCTGACTCCTCTCTGCGAGCCTCCTGACCCCCAGGAGAACAGGGAGGAAGTTAAAAAGACAAGCTGGGCTGGAAGAAGCACCTATGCCCATTCCCGATAGCCCATCTGAGTCACACAAGTAACACACCTGCCATGCCATTAGCTGTGATCTGAGGGTGAATGCAGATACGGTGCCAAGGTACACTTTCCTGCCCTCTGAAACCCCAGTTTCTGTGCTGGAATGTCACCTAGCAGCACGAATTACCACTTACATTATCAACCTGAAGTCTGTATTTGTTTGCTGTAACAAACACCAATTTAAGGCAGCAGCACAAATATTTATTAATTCATTCAAAAACCACAAGTATTACAACATGTAAATATTGGCTAATGCAACACAGAAGTTTCAGGGAAGATTCTCCTGTGGATTTGAACTCTTCTGACTGCTTCAGAGCATGGAACAGCTGAGGTTAGCTTGTGCCTCGGGGAAAATCATACACACACACACACACACACACACACACACACACACTCCCCCCTGCCATTGACCCATCTTGGATCCACCTCTCAAACCTGCTCGCTCCATCTGGCCAAGCTTCTGTTGCAGATTTATCCTTGTAGTACCTTCCTTTATCTACCTGCTACCCAGCCAGGAGGACTTTAGTTGGTGTCTCTTCCTGGTGCACATACTCAGCTCAGTTCATCAGGCAGCTAAAACAAGCTAAAGCTCCTAATATCCAGGGACATCAAAGATATAGGTCCTTAGCGGACTTAAAACTACAGCTGGTTGGTACTCTCCTTGGGAAAATTGTGGCATAGAAGAGATTAATAGCATGGGATTGTATAGGATAAATGAGTCAGGTTGTGTGTGCGTGTGTGTGTGTGTGTGTGTGTGTGTGTGTGTGTTTAGACATATACAGAGCTATTAGTAACATAAACACTATTATGCACTTTATAGATATGTGATACATACATATCACAGGGCCATTTTTTTCTGGGGAGAAGACTCATTCCCTAATATCCACCCAAAGGTTAAGTGTGTGCCTCGTAACTTCCTCCTTTCTATTAATGGCCCACTCTGGGGCTCTCATCCATGAACTTATCTATACTTTTTCCAAAGCTATTGACATTTCAGAAAGTACCACCTCCTGGGGGGCAATGATGTAGCATTTTACGCATCACTGGGAAGCGACAGTGGAGTGGGTATCTATCAAGGTCTGCCCTGGTTCCTGCTCTCTAGCCTGCCTCTCCCCACCACAGGGGCACTGTCCTCGCCTCTGTAGACTCAGCCCTGCCTCAGGCTCAGGGCTAACTCTGTCTTTGATCACAGGGATCTAACGCAGTCTCCTTTAACACTGAGGTGACTCACAAGCAAACTGCGGGAGCCACCAGTTCTGTCAGACTGTGTGACCCAGTTCTATAAATGAGCGTCTGCCTCATTCCTGAGATCAATGCTTACCTGCACCCCGGTCCCGGCAGCATCATCTCTGTCTCACTCCTTTGTGTCCAAGTCTCTGCCTGGTTCCCTGCCCAGCACTCCAGGACCTCTGGGAATAGTCCCTGTCGATTTTTCTCAGGGCTTCTGCCTGCATCACGGGAATCTCTTCCCTGAACTCTGGAATTGCCGGGGTCTCTTGATGCTGCCCATCCAGATGCCTGTCAGCTTCCTGGTCTTGCCATTCCAGGCCCCGCCCACCAGCCAAGACGACACAGATGTTTGGCATCTGACCCTTCACACTTGCTGCCTGCTGTGTGCACCTGTTGTTGACCACTTAACTAGCAGTGATGCTGTGAGTGCTTCCTGCATGTTTGCTCTATCATGTGCACACATGCAAGAGCAACAGTATTCACTGGGCCACTGCATGCTGCCTGCCAATGACATGCCTTCATACAGTGTCAGCTGAAGGACAGGTCATGTGCAGTGTGGGAAGAGGCAGCAGGTCACAGTACAAATAGTGGCTCCCGAGGTTGCCACTCCCCCCACCCCCATGCCCACCTCTGTCTGATATCCGGATGGTACTCTCAGAGAGCTGGTTGAGGGGTGTCAGCATGCACAGCACTGTCACACTTAAGGGTGTGGACATGGACTCAGGGCCTGATAAACTATATTCTCAGCACAGGATCAGAGGCAAAGGAGAAAAGTGAGATGGTGTGCTGACCTGGCACATTAGTAAAGTTAAATAATTTTAAGAATTTAACAGACAATAAAGATAATGCTGGGCTGGGGATATAGCTCAGTGGAATAAGCGCCTGCCTAGCAAGCGCAGGGTCCTGAATTCGATCCCCAGTACCGCCAAAAAAAAAAAAGATAATGCTTTTCCGACTACAGTTAAGAACCATTTATTGCACATTCTAAAGCAGTGAGAAGAAAGGAATTTAGTGTTCCTAACAAAAGAAATAGACAATGTTTGAGGTGATGGATATGCTAATTACTCTGGTACTAATTACTACACATTGAACACAGGTATCAAAATATCACCATACCCAGGAATATGTACAGTTACTAGATGGGAATTTGAAAAAGAAAATAATTTTTCCCGGCTGATGCTTGAGGTCAGAGAAACTGCTTTCCAGGGTAGGACGAGTGGCTTTGTCCTGAACGGTGGCACATGTGCTGTGGCCTGCAGTGGTGCTGGGTATACACAGTGGCCTCAGGCCTGCCGGAAACCAGGCCTGATTTCAGTCCTCTCCGTCCCACCGACAAACCCAAGTTGTAGGAATCATTGAACAGAAGCCCCATTCCCTCCCTTTCCTGCCTACCCTTTCCTCCCAAATTTTATCTTGGCATGTTAGGTATTTGTCCTAACAGAAGTCAACATTATAGATTTAGTGACTCATAACTCAGTCTCCTAAGGGTGAGGCGTGGGGTGGGGGAGGAAGAGAGAGACGCTCGGGGAGACAGAGGTGCACCCCAGTACATGTGGCAGGGTGAGCGTGGTGGAAGTGAGGCCACAGGCCGCAAGAAGGGGAGCCACTCACGTCCTGCGAAGTCTTGGCCAGTCATGCCGCCCCCTTAACTGAACAGGTGAGCAGATTGGGTTAGATGATTCCTAGCACACTTTCCATCTCTAAAACTGCAAACTCTAATGGCCCCCCAAGAGGCTCTGAAGCGCAGGATGCTGGATTGCACAGTGGGAGCTCTGACAACAGCAAATAAAATGCAGAAGGGGACTGGATGGGTAGCATGAAACCGGAGGCGCTGTGCACGGCATTCACGTAGACAGCGGTGCTTGCCGGTGACACCCCTGATTTTCCACTTATAATTAGATTGTAATGAACTTGGTTAATTCTAGCCAGGTATTAATACCACATTAATCTGAGTCATAAAAGTTAAGTATTTATGGCTCTTCTTTAGCCCTCTCAGAACCAAGTACCAGATGGCGGGCAGTACTGGAGGAGGCATGAGGATTGTAGATGAATCTCTCTGCTTCCACTCAAGGGAAGATATCTCATTCTTCTAGGTCCACTGGGATCCTCTGCCCTGCAGGCTTAGTTCAGACCCCATGTCCCCATAAGCAGCCCCTGCAAGCCCTGCCCACACTAACACATAGCCTCTTCCCCCTCTCTTCCTCTGTGACACACACCTGGGACCTAGAGCACCTTGTGTTCACCTCTACCTCTGGGCCATTTTGCTTCTGCTGATCATCTCTTCCCTGCTGGTCTTGATGTTTCGCCTAGATTACAAACCCCATCAGGTGATGATGTCATGTTTTCTCATCTCTTCAGTGGCCTGGAGGAGGGGGCTCATGTCAGTGCTCAGTAAACACTAACTGAACGGGATTAATTTCACAGACGTCCGAGAATTTACCGTCTCCAGCTTGGGTGACAAAAAAATGGATTCTTGAATCTCTGTCTTAAAAGTTTTGAATAAAGGGAAAAGGGACAGAAGAATGTTTGTGCTGTCACTAAGGCATAAAAGAAGAACAAAATTATTTTGCATGCGAGGAGGAAAACAACAGATTTTGAATAACAGGCTTAGGCAGCAGTTCTCGAAGTCTTGTATGCAGTGGACTCACCTGTATATGGCAGTTTCATTATGTCTGAACTCTTTCCTTTCGCACTAGTCCTGGGTGGTGCTGATGCCACTAGGCCAGGATCAGTACTTTGAGAACCACTGGGCTAAGGGGCACATAGGTCTGAAATAGTTAACAGAATCTCAGCAACTATCGTTACCTCCTTATTGTTACCTCCTTATTGTAAGTGAGCGGAAGAGGATACTGCCCAGCAGTATGAAGGAGTGAAGGTGTGGAGAGAAAGAAGCACCCACCCTGCGGGGGACAGGCAGTGGCCGCGTGAGGGGTGATTCTGGACATCTTCAAGCTCATGTCAAGAATACTGGGCTCCTGACCGGGCTACAGAAATGCAGGGACATTTGGACAAATGCAAGAAAAGTTGCCAATAAAAGGCAGTAGCAGAATGGGCTAGAGGGCTTGGAAATGAAGCCACAAGATCCAGCTGTTTTTGCTAAGGAGAAACAGAAAGAGAGCAGAGACGTGTGTCCCTCCTTGCTCTCTGTGTACCTGGAGTGCCTCTGGGTGGGGGTGGGGGTGGGGGGGAAGGGTGCTGCGCTGGGCCTTGGGACTCCACCCGCATTGTCTCACACGGCTCGACGCTCAGCTGTGGCACAATGCAGCCTGTGCCTCCTCCTGCACCCAGGCAGTGTGCAGCTCTGAGGTTCACACTGAGCCCAGAGCCCAATGCCCGGGCGGGCGGGAAGCCTCAGCAAGCCTACCAGTGTTGTCCGCTCCAGGTAGGAGCTGCCCAGCGTGAAAGCCTGCTCTGCCAAGAGGGGCTGAAGAGGAGGTAAATAGTGTTAATTCCCATAATTGGGCCTCATTTGAAAGGAGAAACAAAGACTCTCAGTTTTGTCTCCCAAAACAAAATAACAGTTAACCTAGAGCACCAGGCACTATTCTAAATATACTAACTATAGTGTCTAATCCTCAATGAATGCCTTTCACTTCCGTTTTACAGATGAGATACCCTGAGATACGGAACGGTGAAGAAACGTGACAAATCACACAGTACAGCGGAGCCAGGAAGGCCGAGAACTGACACACAGAGTCAACGGCAGCTCGGGTTTGAACCCTGGTTTGGCTCGGATGCTGAGGTTAAAATCTGCATTTGAAGAGCAAAGTTTTGCCCTTCTTCCTGGCTGTTTTCTCTTGCTCCCTTCCAGCTTTGCTTCCAAATGACTGAGCATCTAGGATGTGTCAAGCACTACACACAGAGAAGGAAGCTGCCTTTAAAAATGGAGCAGAGGAACTGCAAAACAGGGAAACCGTTTTAGCGGGGAACCGCATACCTGTGCAGTACAGAAGGTCTCAGAAAGATCAGACCTCTCCATGGGGCCACCTTCTTGAAACATCACTTTGCCTACACCTGCGGCGTAATCAAATTCCAGGACCCGGTCCCCAGCCTCATTTGGTTTCCTGTCATAAACCACACTGCACCTCTTTGAGAGTCCAAGCAGGATTTGAAACCCCCAAGAAGAAGATGGTGTAAAGAGAGCTTTCATATAGTTTGGGGACAAAAAAAAAAATCTTAAGACACATTCATCTGAAGCAGCCTTTCAGTTCTCCCATGGAACGCTAACCTTTATTTGCAGTTTGTGGGATTCATGTCAAAAGCTTGCTGTAGCCTGAGGTTTAAACCAGAGATTCTGACTTGGACCTGAGGCAGGTACCTTTATAGGCTTCTAATCTCTTTGCAATTCGGGGGGCTTTTAGGAGAGATTGGTGATGCTCCCTGTGGAGAATCTTCTGTCATTCCATGGGCAGTAAGGTGTGATCATTATATTAAGAACCGAAGTTTAAATCTCTTTACATTCAGCTTAATTGCCCTTATTGGCCTAATTGCAGGTGTGGGGCTCAAAGCGAATGCATGTCACTCACCATCTGTAGCCGGAAGGTACTTGAATCAAACTGAATCTGTGCAGGATACAAAAGACACTTTAGCATATGTGGATGCCCGAAATGGCTTAACAGACCCAAATCCTTTTAATAAGCTTGAGGCAGGCCCGAATTTATTTAAATGTCTAATTCTAAATGTACGTATGCCGGGTAGTAATGTTTACCATCTGTCTGACACTGCCTGTTGAGGTAATTGTCAAGCTACAGTATGACATATGGTGCACATATTTGGACCTTAAATATAACAGCCTTGGCATGAAACAATTGGAAACCAAGATTTAATCTTTGGTATCATTCAAGTTGGAGTTGAACAAACAGACAGTTCTGGGCTATTACTGTTTTCTTCCTCTGTGATAAACACTCCTCCATAGGCACGCCTGCAAAGAGCACGGTAGGGAGGCCTAGGCTCCACGCACCGCCTCCCCCCAGCTCCAGCTTGTCACTTGGAAACCCAGCTGGAATGGCAATTCTGCAGGCGAGGCCAGGAGCCAGCCGTGGGCCCGGGCAGCATCTGGTCTCTACCTAGGACTAGAAGGCGAGCCTCCCTCGAGAACCTGGAAGGGCTGTCGTTCTGGCAAGCAGCTTCAAGCCCTTCTTTCCACTGCCCTTCTTCTCTTCCACCTTCTCTTTCTGTCTCCATTCCATCTGAGCTCCGCAATGAGTTCTCCCGTCTTTAAGATGGGCCAGTGGATGGGAGGGAGAAAGGGGGAGACTGGGAGCTCCCCACAGCCCAGATGCCGTGGGGAAAGGGACAGAGCACCAAGAGACGAGAACAGCATTTTGCTGGTTACTGTGGTCACACGATAGATGCCTTAGAGGGACAAACGTCTCAGACGTCGCTTTCTTTTCCTTTAAATACTAGCAGTACTGTGCACATTTGACACAGCTGTGTAGATGCCTAAAGCCTCGCTTGAAAGACCCACTTTATGCTTGGATTAGAGGACGCTATTGTGCTCCCCGTCCTTGTCTGGATCTAAAGCAATGTAAATATGGCAACAGGAATAATGTCCCTCTTGCAGTTATGTCACTAAGAACACGGTAGATGGCTCTTCTCAATGGCCCGGGCATGTCATTCTGCACTGCACTCCATACAATAATAGCTTCCAGGATAAATTCAACATAGACACACTTTCTCTGTCCCTGATTTTCTGTCCTCGGTTGCATTGCCTTTTCTGCAAAACTAGGCAGTGGGGGAATCTGGAATAGGATAGCTGACGTGCGTGCGTGCATGCGTGTGCGCGCACATGAGCCTTCACAAATGCGCGCAAATTCCCACACAGTTTAGACCTGCAAGATTGAAGCGCCAGCGCACTAGGTCAGACACCAAGGTAATTCAGCTTGGATTTGACCCTAGCCTGAAATGACGACTTGATTCCATATTTTGGTCTCCTGCCAAGTTCTGTATTTAAGCCTCAAGCGTAACATGTCCTCTGTTCCTAATTAGCAAGCAGGCTAAATTTAGAAAAGGTTCCTCTGGTGCCACCACAGTCATAAAACGGCCCTGAAATCTCACACAAAGGGAGGGTACTCGATGGATTGAGGAAAAGGCAAAACAGACGTGACAGGTGTCTCTCTGGGATCAGATGGCCTGGGAATGCGTAAGACAACGGGACAACATTGGTCACTGCGTACACATGTAGATTCTGATATGGGAAATTTCCTCTCTGGGGTCCCAGCGTACACAGTGCTTCGGCGCAGGGCCACGCTCTCACAGAGGCCTGGCCCCCGGAGGCCACAAGGGTAGGTTTCCTTCCTCATGGTCTCCAGCTCTCCTGTGATTTCCACTGCCCTGTGATCTTGGCTCCTTTTCTGTTGGAGTCATCTAGCACATGGCTGCCCCCGTGCTGGGCTTCCGCCCACACTGAGACTGAAGTCACCCCACAGTGACAACCCCACGCCGCCTTGCCTCTGCCTGGGCCAGTGGCCTCTCTCCTGCCTCTCCCTCCTTTCTGCAAGGTTTTATTTTTAAAGCTTTCAAACCCACAGAATAACACAGTCACCAGTGAGCGTGTGTACCACATGCACTTCTGGGAGCTGGTGATTAGCACCCCATGTTTATTGTTCTGCGTGAGCTTGTGTGTGCGCATGGACTCTCTGAAATGTTTTCGTTTTTGCTGCCAAACCATTGGAGAACTAGTGAGACAGCCTGACTCTTCTTTTTTCGTTTCTCTCCACATATGTCCTGGGAAAAAGGTGACCGAGGTGACCATAGAGATCACCTCTGCAATGCAGGAAACTTAACACTGACTCTGCACTACCTGCTGCAACACGGGCCGTGTCCGTCCTGTTCCACAGTGCTCTCTCTCAGCCTTTTATGCAGGATGCTGGTGCTCACAGAGGGTTAAGGCTATTCATCAGGCAAAATATACTCATGGGTTTGAACTCCCTTGCATCGTCAGCCTTGCCATTGTATTAATGATCTCACATATTGCTGGATGTGGTCATGGGTTAAGATCTTATCCTGGCTGAAGAATGCAGGGCCTTCCAGGGAACGTGGAGACTAACTGCCAGCTCGACCACCCCCTGTCAGTGCATATCCTGACACTCAAGTCAGGGCCAACCAGAGGGGCTGGGGCAAAGGGCACATTTATAAGGTGTGATCCTACAATACTTTGAAGTTAAGTCATCATTTTATATCTATTATAATATATACACTATTTTATAATATATTGCTATCATTAGAAATAAATGTTGTGGTATGATCAACAAACATGGTGAATGACAATTTAAAAAAATAGATTATAGTAAAAGAAACACTGCCATCAATCCCCACTGAAATCCTCTCCCTCACTCTGAATATACTTTTGCCATCCTTCTTGCCACTTTCTGAAGCAGTTCTGGAAGTCCTGTCTCATGAGTGTCTTCAGCTACATTGCTGTGGCGGCCTCAACATCCTGAACTGACTTCAAATGTTTACCTTTCATGGTCACTGTGGCTTTGGGGAAGAGGCAGATGCTACACCACGCCAGATCCTGTGAAAAAGGTGGAGGAGGACGCGGCGTTCTGTTTTTAGGAACCTGCTTTCCCATTGGGCGGCACTCGGTAGCAGCATTCACGGCATTTTTTATCACACCTAGTAAAGGTGTTCATGAAAGAGGACTTCCAGAACTGCTTCAGAAGTGGCACAAACGAGGGAACGAGTGTGTTCAAAGAAAGAGGGAGGGTTTTTAGGGGAATTAAGAGCAATACATTTTTTACTGTAGTTTTCTTTTTTAAAGATGAACCTTCACTATCCATTTTCAACGTCCCTTGTACATATGTTCCCTTCATGTTAGCTCCCCCACACTTCTGGCCTCTGTGCCACCTGCATAAGCAGTCACACTGGGCTTCTTGGATTCTGCCCTCCACACACGTGACTGCCTGTGGCTGGGGTCTTCCCGGGCTGAATGACAGGAAGAGGGCAGACCGTCCTGCCAGGGGCACCGCTTTCCCTGTGTTCCTGTTTCTCCATGAGGGAGAGGAGTGTACACTTCTTTCCTCAAAGAGAAACCATGGGGGGCATCCCCATGGACAGCACCCTGGGAACTGGTGGACCTTCTGGAGGGCGAACCTGAGTGTGCCCATGATGGCCCCTCCTGCGCTGTTCCAGCCACCTCGTTCCATTCCTCCCGTGTGTGTGTGTGTGTGTGTGTGTGTGTGGTGTGTTGGGTGTGGTTAGGAGGGATAAGCGCAAGTCAGAGGGCAAGTTAAGGCGCCTGTTTGGTGGCGCATCAAAGCCATCTGACATTCTCTAATTAGCTCTATCAAAAATAAAGCTGCTATTTTGATGTTTATCTGCCTGACACCGGCAATGCCCTGTTATTTTCAGTCTCAGGAGGGGGAAAGACTTAAATATTGGCTCTCTGAATCTCCCACTTTTCCATCAGAGTCTACACTAAAATAGAGCAGCGCAGGCTTCTATCTGTCTGGGTAGGGAAAGACAGAGGGCTGCCCAGGCTGTGGGACAATGGAGACTACTCAGGGCAACTCCAGCAGAGTGGGGGCCGTGAGGATGCAGGCAGCCAGCCAGCCTGGCAGAGTCCTGGCCAGCTGCTCTGCCTGGAGACTCCAGGAGGAACTCAGAAGGTGCGAGGAGAGACCCAGGAGTCTAGCCAGCAAGTGCAAAGAAGATGAGATGGATGGAAGGAAGGTTCTCGCTTCTTTAAAGAAAGGGTCAGGCACAGTCTCTGGCTACCAGGAAGAGCCTGATGCTCTTTAAAAAGAGGAGCAGGTCTTGTGACTAGCTGCCTGCAGCTAAGGCAAATATTCACCCCAGATCCCTACCAGTGTCTCAGGGGCACTCAGCCTTCTTCACCAGGAGGTGCCTGGAGCTGTCCTTTCTGTAGCAAAGTCTTCCCCTTAGATACAAAGAAAAATGGTCTGTAGTCAGCCGGGGTGGAGGTGGTGTAAAGGTTAAGTGGTTGTAAATATAAGCATAGTAGTCTCACAGCTTTTTGCTTATAGCACTAGAACTCTAAATCATCTCCAAGGATGTTTGGTTCCTTTCTGAGTGTGGGAAGAAATGCAAGGAAAGGAAGTCTTCTTCAAAAGCAGAAGTGCAGCCATGTTGGCCCTGAGCCATTATGTACAGGGGCATGTGTGAGTGTGTGTGTGAATGTGTGTGTGTGTGTGTGTGTGTGTGTGTGTATGTGTGTGTGTGTGTGTGTGTGTGTGTGTGTGTGTGATGCAAAGATACTGATGCTCCCCCCCAAGGAAGGGTGATTGCATGTCTGTGCCACTGCTACATGGCTGCAGTACATGGACCACTTGGCAGGCACCCTCATCTCCACTTCCTCCCACAGAGGTTTGTCCTCCTGTCCAGAGAGCATGAACTAAATGGCCCATCCCTTGGTCTGCTCCCCTGTGACCAACTGAAATCATTGGTTTGAACATATGGTGTAGCTGCTCCTCACATCCGGAGGCCCTGTGGTCACAGACTTGTCACAGTGCATGGCATAGCTTAAGTGTTTAATAAGAGGGTCAGACAGCAAGGTCGTTTCCGCAAATCTGAAACAGTAGGGTGTGGAGGTTAACAGCTTGGAGTTATAGACACAGCTTTGTCACTTATTAATTGTATGACTGGATAAGTTACTTAACTTCCTGGAGTCTTATTTCCCTTGCCTAGAAAATGGAGATGACGGTAAGGACTGTCTTGTGCTCTTGGTGGAGAGCATCTTAACGTGGCTGAACCACGCAGCTGAATTCCTGGCAATGATGAGTTCCATAGAGTTTGATGAGATTTTTTAATCAGTAAATTACTACATGGGAGAAATCTTTTCTTGTTCCTCAGCTCATCACCTCCACCATTAAGGTGGTTGGGTTCAGTTCTTGGCTGCCTGGCGAGTGCTTACCATGCTTCTTGTGTGGATCTGTGAGGGGCGGGTGGTGGTACCAAGGGCAGGGGTGGGAGGACCCTTAGTGTGGGAGCTTTTGAAGAGTAATAGCTTGGGGAAGCTTCAAACAAAAATTCCTATTTTTCCATGATATCTGACTTCGTTCAAAGTTAGAAGACTTCTTTTCTGGACATATAAAGATCTCAAAGTATGTTGTCAAAAACATAATCTGACATGACTGTTTGACAGTTACTTTCTTAAGCCTTATGCTACCAATCAAATCTAAACATTACCCTCTTCCTGTGTCTGCCAAAAATTCTGAATTAGACAGAATGGGCCAAACTCTTAACATTTCTTGCATTGCTGCATACATGCAAAGGAAGCCTGTGCTACTGTGCCAATCTAAGCGATCGTTACATGAAAAGTCTAGTTTGTGGCTTAGTTATAATTGTGCATGCTTGCGGCTCACATTAGCTGTGGGACTTTTGTTGCATTAGAAAAAGGTGAGTACACATTTATCTTTAGAAGAAGCAAAGGTCATGCACAGGCTCCATGTATTGTATGTAGAAGGCATGTGGGGCCATGGAGGTGAGCACGCACAGTGTGTAAACATAACAAGAAGACTCGGAAACGTAGATGTTGAGAGCATTCAATTTCTTGTCTTGCTACCTTGTTAATTCTCCCTGCAATGCTTTGATTTGGTACTTTGTCTTGCATTCCCTGCAGATCCAGAGTTCCCCTATCTGAGATGGTGCACAGTGGTGCAGGGCAAAAGAATGAACTTCTGCCCCACATGCAGACTTTGCAGCTAGGGTGGAACAGATTTGATGGCCACATGAATGAGTAAGAGAAAGTGATGGACAGTATCATCCATGCTCACCTAATGTTCTACAGTGACAAACACATTTTTTTGATCCAACACCAGGAGTTAGGGTCAGAATTATTTGACTATAGCACATTCAAGAGAGCAGAATCAGGTCCACTGCTGCCCCGAGGAAACAGCCGTGCAGTTAAGCTCTACCGCGGCTCCTCTCTTACTTTCCGACTCCCCCTCCCTTTCTCCCTAGCTATCAGACTTCCGGAGGACTCTCTATGAGCCACAGAGACTTTTCTTTTGGATCTTTCCTAGCTGTGGTGGCCTTTACCATGGAAACTTTTGAGGCGCTCCTCAAGGAATGAGCATGGATCGGTGTCACAGAGTCATGTAATCTATAAAAGAAAATGTGTTTAAAATCCTTAGCTCCTCTTCCTGAAACTGGAAAGTTACTTTATCTCTATAGAACTTGTTTTCATCATCGGTAAAGTGCAGCAATCAGTGCAAACCTGCCAGCTTGCTATGGAGGTGAAATGAAATATGTTTTGAATGGTAGCTGCCGTCTGATAGAGGCTCACCTGTGTAAACTTCCTTCTCCTCGGTTCCCACAATACTTGGAGCTGGGCTGAGCATCTGTCTGTGAAAAGGATGCCCGTCCACTTGGGGAGCATCACTTGGTGAGCACAGCAACCGTAGTACAGCAACTAGAAGCGCCATGTGTGGGAGAATCCAAAGTACACAATCAGGAGTCCTGGGTTCTGGCCCTGGGCTCTTTTTGCTTATTAGGAGTTAGCAAGATATCTCACCTCTCTGGACCTGTTTTTGCTCACTTTCAAATGCCTGTGCTGCTGAATTCACAAGTGTAGTCAAAAGCCACAGAAAGGCCATGTAGCTGTGCCCCCTCAAGGGTAAGGTTCAAGATGAAGATGAAGATGAAGACGCTATCAGTGGACAGAAGATGACTCCAAGGACTCCTCCTTCAGGAACACTGTCCTTGCAGACCTGCAAGCCTGTGTTGGGGGCACTTAAAAAAGGACAGATCAGGTGTGTGTACGCAGTAAAAAGAAGACCAGAACAGGCCCAAACGTCCATATCAGGACCAAGGTCATACACTCCTGATCTGGGGAATATCCAAGTACTATACCTGGAGAGCCTTTGAGTCTAAAATGGAACACTGACCATCCATACTGTCAGGGTTACTCTTATTATACCAGCCTGGCCACACGGTCAGCTCTTCATTAAGCAAAGCTTGCACCTCCACATTTAATTATTAAACATCTATTGTGTTCCAGTAAGTGGGGGACATTGGATAAAGCTGATTTTTCCTGTTTTCACAGAAATTCTGTACCAGTTACACTTCCTATATTAAAGATTGAGAAACTGCAACTTGTCCATGATCATCCAGCTGGGAGTGACAGACAGATTGGTTGGGAAACTCCAAAGTCCTTTCTGTTTTGAGTTCAGAGCACCTCACACTGTCTCATGCAACAGACTTACAAAGATCGGGTGTGGTCTCACTCACTTCACTTCTCTTTCGGGAAGAGAATAGCTTACATTTTGAAGGAAGATTTAACATGATAAATGGTGACACAAGTGTCCATTCTTCTAAAGAAAATCAACACTATCATTTTGCCCCTCAATGTATCAGCAGAGGAATATTAGAATTTTATCTCAGAATTTATTGCAGTAGATCATTAAAGGTCAAATTTCCCTAAGACATCTAACATACAACTTACACTTCATATAGTTGATGCAGATTTTATATTTTATTACTTGAATAAAACAAATGCAAATAGTGGATAATCCATAAAATAGATACCAGTAAAGAAAGAAAAATTGCCTTGGCTCTTAAGATATTAACACCAACATGATTCAATAACTATTTTGCATCAAGCCTCAGGACAGAAATACAAACCTTCACCAGGCTTTTTAGACAAAGATGGGACTGGGTGTAGGAGCGGAGAGGTCACAGTGCACTCGTGTTTCCCCTTATTTATCTGCGTTTTAGAGGTGAGTCAATTTGAGAGCATAGCTTGGTGAGCGTATTCCTCAGAATTAGTGTGCATTTTCTTTTTTTATTTGTCTTGGACCTAATACTTTGGGTCATAGGACTCAAGAACAATACAAGGTGTGAAGGGTATTAGTACATGAAAATAGTGCCAAGAGAAATTTACATCCCAGTGAGCACTTTTATGGCCTGAACAAAGTTGAAAATCTGCGTTCTTTGTAGTGGTGGGAACCATCTCTCAGAGACGCTATGACGTGCCCCTGTCACGTTCACATGGTTTAGGGCACAGATTTCGCCAATTGCTGGATAGCCATTAGTACTTTCGGCCCCTACCCATCTTTGCTCCACTTGCACCTCAGGCCAGAGGTGGGAGGGCAGCATCCTTCTTGCACGTGGCCTTGTGGCAGGAAGCTCTGTTACAGGGTGAGGGTGCAGACCAAAACAAAGGAGCACGGAGCGGGCAGCTAATCGCCGGATTTCCAGAGGCCTGCCTTCCGCAGTGTACTTTCAAATCATGGAATTTATTCATGTTCTCTCTCTCCTTTCTGTGGTCAATGACACGGGTCAAAGGCATTTAATCAAACCCTTGTAGGGAGATGGGTCCCATCACCATGCAATGTGACGATCTAATTTGTCTTCTGTCAAAAAATGTATTTTGGGAAGAGAGCCGAATATGATAAGTGTGATGTCTTTTTATGGTCACTGCTGAAATCTGTGCGCAGCACAGATTTGTTAGGCTCATTATTTCATCTGTCTCTGGGTAAATATTGAAATTTCTTTAGTGTGCACGCTAAACTCCAAGGAAACATGGGGAGAGGTTGTATTTATTCCACTCTGAGTTCAGCTAGCTAAAGCCAAAATTACCTTCTGGTCTCTGAACCAGAATAACATCACCAAGTAGGATATGCAATAATGTCAAGGTCTGTGGGCCAGATGCCTGATTGCTCTTGAGGAAATAATGATGCAAATGAAGCTTCTAGTAAAACAAAAACAAACTCCTCCAGCCAGTGGGTGGTGCCAAAACTTATAACGTTCGGCTCCTTTGCCTTTTATGGAGAGCTTGTTCATTGCTTTGTCAATTAATGTAAGTGATGTAATTTAACTTCTTTTATTGCATCACATAGTGGTTTATCAAGGAACTCATGTTCAGCTCCTTGGCCTTGGATAACCAACTCATTTGTTAATTCTGCTAACCATTTCCAGGCCACCTCTGCCTAGGTACTTATCCTCCTAACAGAGGAAAAAGAAGTTTAATCCCATGAATTAATCATGTGCACATAGAGACCTGGTTGCTGAACAGGACCCTACATCTAAAACTTATACCTGAATTTGTACAGGAAGAGGACAGAATATCTCTTTTGTAAAATAGTGGAGAAAATCTATCTTTGGTCTTATGGGGGTCTTTTCCCAAAGCCCACTGCCAGCCTTTGCTTACATGGAGAAGCTCTGGTAAGTCTGCATGTGATCTCTCTATATAGTTTCTGGTTTTTTTCTTTGCTAAACAAGTAGAAAGAGAAATAATGCATGGGATAGGAAAGGTGAGTGAGAAACCAGCAAGAAACTAGGTGGGAGGTAAAATTCCACATGGGAAAATAACACTGGTCACCAGGATGTCTTCAAACACTCAGAGAAACTGCTGCTTGATCTCAATTTCCAATACAAGTTAAAGGACTCTTGGAATTATCTGAACTGATAAAGAGAAATTATTTTGGGTCAGTTCTCCATTTGCTCCATGTATGGATATTAGTACAATTGTCTGTGCCGTTATTTTGTAGAGATACCCACAGCAATGCTTCCCTGTGTGCATAGAAGCAACTAAAGAACATGACAGGGCTGGGGATACAGCTCAGTGGAATAAGTGCCTGCCTAGCAAGCGCAGGGTCCTTAGTTTGATCCCCAGTACCGCAAAAAAAAAAAAAAAAGTAAAGAACATGACAGTGTCAGAACTATTTATGTGAAACAGTGCATGTGTTTCATGGACACAAAAACTGAAGCATAAGTGTTACCTTCTGCAAAGTAAGGTCAGAAGGAAAGTCTAGTCGTGCCTCCTGTCTCTGTAGAGTATCAATACATCAGTGTACGCAAATTTGCTTTTCTGAATATAAATCTGAACAGCTGACTCTGCTAAATGAAGATGAGGGAAATTATTTTTATGTTTTAGACTGGCAAAGGCTTTTGAAAGAGATTTAAGAGAAGAGCAGAGGTGACAAGCTACCAAGGTGCAGGTACATCTGTCTGGGTCCACATCCCACTGATGACCTTAGAACCTGGGTGTGTGAAACCTTAGCACTGGCATTTGCAAAAATTTTCCAAGCAGTCTTTATAATTGCCGAAGTCCTGGAACATAATCCTGGACAGTGGGGTGGGCAAGAGCAGTAAAGAGGGAAATGAGTATGATGTTTATTAAAAATTTTGTTTGAGTTTTTTCATTTGATATAAGTACGGAACAAATTTAGATGCACTGATTATATCACAGCCTAACTCATTTCAAATTATATAAGTACATGTAATAAAGTCACAATTATTGGGCATAGAAACAGGCAATTTAGGAATTGTCCACAGATGTTGGCATCTTTATATTTTTCCCATTTATAATTTAGCTGCCCAGATCCATTTGGCGGGTGTTTGTTGAACAGCTACAGAGTGAAAGTGCTGTGTGGGAATCTAAGCAGGTTCTCTCCACCCACCTGGAGCCGCGTAAGCAAAGAGAGAACTTCTAAGGGCAGAGTGGCTTTCAGCCAGGAGAGTCTTCATCAGGAGAGTCATTCTGCGGGTGTTGTACCTGAACAGCTCTGAAGCTGGCTATGGAAAGGAATTTTCAATGAGCAGAATACGGTAACGTTTCAGCCCCCAAAGGAATTTGGGTGAGGCGAGAAAGCACGGGATTGTCTTCAGTGGTTACTACTCCGTAAATAGCCCTGTTCATGCCAGGAGCCTCTTCAGGTAGCAGAATGGGCACTGGTTTCATTCACTGAAGATTAAAACAAAACCAGACCTACTGGGGCAATCACGCCAGCATCTGAGAACCTGGTGTTCTGGGGGAGAAAAAAGAACAGGCTATAAACACATGATTTACCTGCAAAAGCTTCAGAAGTGCCATTTCAAGCCTTGTGTACGGTGCTCTAGCTTTTACTAAAACACTCTTTGTTTCCGTCAGAGAACCTGCAAGCAACTTACAGAAACAGTCGCACCCCAACTTTCATAAGGATTGATTTAAGATCCCTTTAATGCTTTCAGTTACCGAGGTTTAAATCATGTTATTTCTCAATCCAGGAAGTGGGGCCCATTCATACTTCATGGTGCTAGATATTTAAATACGAAGTATCATGACATTAATCATCCTTTTCAAGTATGTGTTATGAGTTATAGCTTGAAGTACTTATAAACGAATACATCCCTAATAAATGTTGATATAAATGACAGAAGTAGTTCATTCTGTGTCTGGTGTTGCCTGACTTTGCAGGTAACAGGGGTGGCTATGGAGTTTAGGGGTGGGAGCAAGGGGTTGTCCTGCTGGGGGGAGCCAGGGAAAGGTGGAGGCTAGACTGGGAAGACCGTGTCTGGGGACAGATAAGAGAGGGTGGGCCAGGGGATGGTTGGTGTGAGGACTTGGTAATGCTCTCAGCCTCACTGGTTGTGAGTCATTTGTTCAAGACAGAACTTCCAAATTTTATAGCTTTCAGTCTCCTCAACTGAAAGTAGTAACACATAAGGGCTCATGAAATTATTTGAAGGCCTAAATTGTAAAGTATTACAGACAAAGTGCACCGTAACTAAACAAATGCAACAAAGATTTATACAGTTACTAATAGCTCTTCCATATGGAGTTACTGGAGTGAATCATGAACTACCATTACATAAAATTCACTGTTACAAAGCACAGTCCATGGAACAGAGAGTTGACAATGTCAAGAGCAATGTAACTACAAATTTACCTGGAACGCTTGCACTGAGACTTATAATTCCTGGCCTTCACCTGATGCCGCTTTCTTCTCTGTCCTCCTCATGGCTGTCGTGCTGTATAGTCACAAGGCTCTCTTGTTTATCAGGAGTGTTCTCAGGAAGATAACGTTGATCACTCTGAAGTAACCCCTCAAAGTAAATCCTTCACACACTTTATAACATAGTTGACTTAGTCATGGATAAACATATCTCCTAAATTTGGTGATAATTTGTCTACCCATTTTCATGATGTGTGATAATATGGAGACAGAAACATACTTCTACTAGCATTAGTTCATAATATAATTATTTTCTAAACAATTCTGGGACCTATAGACCAGCCAAGCTCTTGGCATTGTTCATTCTAGAATAAATAAGATTCTGGAAGGTTTCCCATGTAAAGATATCCCACCTAGTACAGCCTTGTGCCAAGGATATGATAACCTGTTCATTAAGACTGGTGACAGATACAGGGTGAGGGATAAGAGAGGAATGTGTGGGAGAAGTGACAAAATCAAATTTGTCTATTTCATAGTTTGGTTTTAGGTCTTTCACTCATGCTTGGTGCTTAGGATAAGAACAGGCTACTTTGGGAGGCCAAGGCATTAAGATGGAAGTCTTAAGAACCTCAGATGATCATCACAAGGTAGAAGTCTAGGTGATGCTCACGTCATTCATTTAATTTTTTGGACACATAGGGTCTTAAGGTGATGTTATATGAGGCAAGGAGAGTAGCAGAAAGCAGCAAGCCGTGGAAGCCAACACAGAGAAAAAAGAGTGAAGCACACAGAAAGGAAGCACAGAAAGGAAGAGAGGATGGATGTAGTGCAAGACAAATTCATAAAGAAGCGTGTCAGACACAGGGCACTTGCTGGGAGTGTGAAGAGCTGAGAGTGGGCTGTGAGACAATGGAGTGCGCGAGATCATCCTTGAAATCTTGAGCGTCGCTTATGAGCAATGCACAGAGGGACTGCAGCGCTGCTATGCGAGCCCAAGTGAGGAGAGACAGTGAAGAATTCCGCTCATCTTTAAAGGTTTCCCTGACCAGTCTGTGGTGTTCTGGAAGTTAAAAACAATCTTCTGTGTTGGAGACGAGCTGAATGAAGGGCAGTGTAAGGTCAGCTAGGTGAGAAATCATTATCCTGACTGGAATGGTGAATTTTCTCAAAATGGAGTCCAAATGGAGAAGGAAGTAGAAAAATCAGTTGGAAAGCGTAACAAACTGGGAAAACCAAGTCAAATACCAGAAGGGATACTGGAGATAAAATCAGACTCAGGGGCAGGGTAGCAAGTTGTTAAAGACCAGCTGGACCATGGCAATGACGACTAGATTTAAGGTACGAATGAGGCACTGGTATCCGGAGAAGAACAGAAACACTGTTTCTGGAGCTGGAGAACAGAGGAGGGTCCATTCAGTTCAGGCAGGAGTGGGGAGCTCAAGGTGGAGAAGGTAACTAAGAGGTCCCGGTGTCACTGAGGATGTGGGAAAAGCACCCGTGGGTCTTCAGTAAGACAGCAGAGATCTTTCAGACACGCGAAGGGCAAACATGGAAACGTAAGTTCCATGAATGAATCGGTGCTGGTGGCTCCTATTGAGAGTTCAGCATTTTCAGAAACAACATAAGACTCAGGTCTAATCATGGAAATCATAGGAAATCACCGTACTGCTTAGGCTTTGACCAGCTAGAGAAAAGACTGAATCTGAAAGTATGATAAATTAGCTCCCGTGTTCCATCAGGGTACATTAGCATCAGTAATCAGAAATCTAAAAAAGAAATTTAACAGGAAAATGGAGGTGAGTCCCTGGTGTTTTCACTGTGTTCCATTTTCTACTGAACATTGTTTCCCCCTTGGAGAATTTCCTTCAGGAGAAACAAGTGAAAAATGTGTCTATAAAAGAAATATTGATTAGTTTAACAATCTCATTAAATTTGATTAACCTTTTAAGAGTATGAGGGAGATCTTTAAACTGTACAAAGCTGGATAATGCTGGTATGCTCAGTGAAGGGCACCTTTTAAATACTTGAGCAATTTATGAGAACTGGGTACTTACAAGATGAACGTTAGCATTTGGAATTTCAAACTATGCATTATCCTCCCTGTGCCTGATTAATTTTTCATTTCCCAGGGTTAAAATAATAACTATTATTTTGTTTGTAATGCTATAAAGACAAAACAATCTATCAATCTAGGCTAGAAGAGAGGCCAAGAGAATACAGAAAGTTTTAAAGTCTCTCTCCACAACTGCACACACACATTCAACCCAAAATGCCCCGAAAATTTCCTTCTCTTCTTTTCTACCTTTTCCAAATTCTTCTTTCTATTTGTCTCAGTAATGGAGCTTGAGCCTAGGGATCACTGAGTTACACCCCAAATACTTTACTAAATTTTATTTTGAGACAAGTTCCTCTTAAATTACCTAGGTTGGCCACAAACTCAGCATCTTCTTGTTTCAGTCTACCAAGTAACTGGGATTAGGACAATTAGCTGCCATTCCAGGCATTTTTTTGCAAATTCCATGCATCCAATTTGTGGTTCACAGATTTGTAAACAAGACTGTGTAAGAAGAGTTCTAACACAGACAGTGATAGATCAAGTAGGGGAGGGCTGGGGATATAGCTCAGTGGAATAAGCGCTTGCCTAGCAAGCGCAGGGTCCTGAGTTCAATCCCCAGTACCGCAAAAAAAAAAAAAAAAAAAAAAAGATCAAGTAAGGGAAATCAAAAGCTAATCCTTTGTCTCAGCAACCTCGGGCAGGAAGGCCAGCTCTTCCCCGCTGGGCAGACCTGAGTCAAAGGCTCCGTTTACTGTCCAAGCAGAACATGGGTGTTAAAGGAGAACAGGGCTCATCAATACACAGAAGGTCAGAGAAGTTTTCTTTCATTCCCCCGAAACACGAATTTAGGGTAAGGAAATTCACGCTATTTCTCTGAATGAATAGTTGCAAAAATGGTAATTATTAGTTTTAGGATTCCTTTAATCACGAACAGCCATTAGAATAGTTTCCAACTTTTCTTTTCCCCACGGGAATAGCTGTTTCAAATGAAAATGGTAAGGCACCAGAAACTTAGTCCCTTATGCAGTTGACCTTTTTAAAATTCAGTATTTTTATTGACTGTCCACTGTATTTTCTTCCCCTGAGATACTCATATGGTAATCAAAGCGTGGGAAGAGTCAAACATTATTACAAAACCCCAAAGCCAAATGCTTCCTCTGTGAGCAATTGCCTTACGCGTTGCACAACTCTTATTTGCCAATAAATGCAAATACAAATGCTGGCAATCAAAACAATGGCTGCTGTCATGTATAGAATGATTCGTGAACGTGTGTGTGTGTTTGAGTGTGTATTTTTTTTTGTGTGTGTATATATATATATGAAGCCTCCAGATTTTAAAAATATACTAGAGACAAGATTTAAAAAAAGAGGGAAGAATCTAACTGCATAGATTTACAATAGATATTGTCAAATCCTTCAACAGCTATTTATCATGTTAATTATAGTAACTATTCACTGGATATACACTGACAATTCCTCAAATTACATCTTAATAAATTATATCCAAAATGCATAACAATTAGCACGAATGCTTTGGAAGCTTAACCTCCAGTGCACAAGAACTTATGTGTGAAGTGTTCCTTCTTAGAGAGACTTTACTGCTGCTCAGAAATTTTTGTAGGGCAATTAAAACTCCTTTTGTGGGTCCACATCAGCTGTGTCACAGAAGGCAGCAATCGCTATAATGTACACTTTCACTGGCTGCATGGTTGAAGGAGTTTATGTGCTATATCCAGTTTTAAGGTATAGTGTAAGATTACATTTCTAGAATGAAGGAAGTGATAAGTCGCCCAAACTGCACCGTTGCTGTTGATAGTAATTCCTACTATTTACTGTTTGACAGACATATGTGAGTAACAGAGAGAAGGATTTGCAGATAACGCTGACACCGCTGTAGTAACTGGTTGTGCTCGCTGTAGACTGCAGATAGGCCTGAGCCTGCCAGCCCTTGGGTGCTCCCTACACTTCCAACTGGCAGCTTTTTTGCTTTTTGGAATGAGACTAACTGAAAAATGCTATAGAAATACACGAAATAGTATGGCTGACTTTCTTTGTCTTATGGGAGTTTTCAGGCGGAATAAACGGAAGACTTGTATTTTATTCAGCTTGAAGCTTTGCAAACTGCCCTCCGTTTGCAACAATCTGGCCCCTAATTTCATAGTTTTCCCCACGCAAGTATCAAACTCTGAGAAGGGACCTTTGTTCTGTGGAGCCTTCCTCTGATGTGCCCACCACCCCAAGGACAGAATGCCAGGCATGAAGGTGGGAGTCTCCCCTGGCAGTATTCTGGGGACGTGTGGGGAATCTGACTGGAAGGGGCTGATTCTCCTGCTAACTGCTTTTTTTTTTTTTTTTTTCCGGGACCGGGGATCGAACTCAGGGCCTTAGTGCTTAGCGGCAAGCACTTACCCCACTGAGCTGTACCTCCAGCCCTCTCCTGCTAACTGCTGACATGCTTCTCTGTGGCCAATCCTTTTTATTTGAACCTCAAATGTGTTTTATTTCAGCTCAGCCTGTAAGGTTACAGGAGTGAATGCCTAGTTTCTTTCTTGTTTCTGCATCTCAGAGGGCTGTGGAAACAGCTATGGAGGAAATTAATACCTGAGCACTCTTCAAAAGAAATCAGACTCGGCAACATCTAAGCCAAAGCTGGGGCCCAGACAACTGTCCAAAATATATACGAAATGTTGACCTTTGTCTTCTTTTTTTGAAATGTTCTCCTTGAACTTGTTGTAATAGTCTGCTGCTTCCACGTTAGGGGCACGAGTCAATTTTATAGCAATGTTTCACAATAAACCACCAGGAGCTAGGCATTGCAAGTAACCTACGTACAGAAGCATAGGTACATACAGGGTGTGACTCAGCACACCTCATACTTTGAGTGCATTTTTAAATGCACTGAAATTATTAGCAGAGTTTTTAAAATTCTTAAGAGAAACAGAGCTACATTCAGTCTCCCAGGTTGTTTTTCAAAACATCTTTACATATTGACTGAACAGGTATAAAAACACAGCCAGGGCTATGTAATAAAGACATTCATTTTAAGTTCCTGGCTAGAGATCAAAAGTTCAGAGAGCTGGGACAAGCAATTTGTGTATTTGCCTCAGAAGTTCGTACTTCCTTCCCTCATGGGCTGGAAATGGGACAGAACTTTTAAAGCATTGATCATGTTTCTTATGTTTGCTCCCTTTGCCAGGAATCACATAGACAATGTGATATTTCCATAATATGGCTCTGTGTTATCTCTGTTTTATTTTTTCCCTTTATCTTAATTTCAGTCTAATTTAGATTTATGTAGTTTTCAGTCTAACATGGGATTTTTCTGTCCCACTCTGGTTAGCTTCATAAAAAAGTGCTTGATTTGGACATTTGTAATGAGGGTCATCTTTCCCTTGTCAGGCCACGGTTACACTCTCTTCTCTTTGCCTTAATTTTACTTGCCCTGTATGGCAATCATAAAGGCTGGGTGAAAAGTTAGCACCTTCTTGAATTTTCACATTTTGCAGGATCTAAATCTCTGAAGTCTCATACTTGGTACATGGGGTGGAGACTAATCACCTTGCAAAGCTGAGAACTATAACAGGAAGGAGTAGAAGCCAAATCTGTGAGGCTATGAATTAATTTAACCAATGGGTTGACTTTTTAAATTGCTCTCTGCTCCAGGGAGAGAAAAACCACAGTCATGCAAATAAGGCACAATTAGAGCACTGACCAAAGAGAAGAATCACACAGAAAATGAGTGAGATTTCTTTGCCATAAGTTAGTAACAAACCCATCTATCTATATAACACATACATGTACATACACACATATACATATACATGCACTGTTTAAACTAGGTCCAACCTAATTTTCACTAATAAAATATCATTCATCTGTGCATGGCCTTTATCTTCAGTTAAAAACTGTAACAAAATCACCATCCATATAAGAACTGAAAACATTAACACCTGCACATATCATTTCATGAGCCACGTGTCATTCGTTGTTTTTGTTAAGGAACAAGCAAAACCATCCATTTCGTCTTTAGAATTTCCTCACTTTTTAAAGAGTGTGGGTAATTTTGAAATTACTCACATACGTGCACAAATCAGTGGGGCTTAGTTTTGTTACGCTTTGAGGTTCGTGAAAAGAGCCTCTCTTGGTTACTCTTCTCTCATTGCTGAGACAAAATACCCAACGCCCCACAGTAAGAGAGGAGAGGTTTATTTAGCTGAAAGTTTGTGGAGGTTTCAGTCCATGATCAGCCAGCTCCAAGGCCAGGTGGCATGGTACAGGGGCAACAGTTTAAGACGACACAAGAGAGCAAAAGCAGCAAGAGCAAAGAGGGGCACAACAGGCGTCTTCTCTTCTTGTATATAGTAGGCCAGCCATCCTCCCACACCAGCACCATCTGCAAGCCCACCTCTTCTACAAGATGCAGGTGTTTACAGAGTCAGGACCCTGGGCCTCTGCTGAGTTAAACTTCTCAACTTCCGAGGGTGATACAATGTATCACCCACCACAGAGCTGCATGCTTGTCTCCTGGCTCTTGCTCCTTCCTTCCATGTCACATTACCAAGTGTCTTCTAGGTGGCCCGTGACACTAGTCTCCACGCAGTTATCCGCTGTCATATTCTATTCCAAGAATACAACCCAGCGATTCATCTGGCCTCCTGTCAAAGTCACTGTCCAAAAGGCATCCTGGCATTTTGTCACTTTACTGCTGAGAAACTTCTGTATCTGCCTCTTGATGGTACGTAGGTATACATGTTTCTCCTCCTAAGCAATTACTAGGGCATGGGATATGTGAATAGTCTACTATATGATGCCAGACTATATCCAGAGTAGTTCCTTCCATTTATATTTCCACTGGGGATTTTAAAGAGACCTCAGAGAACTGTACCTTCTATAGCACTTGATTTGGTGAGATTTCTCAGATTCTTTGCTTTCAGTTGACATTGCAAATTGGGATAGAGACAGCATACTTTTATGTCCTGTTTAGGAAATGTACTTAGTCTTCTCTAAAAAGCATATTGGGATTTTAAATCCATTTTATTGTGTCAGCTACGTTTTCTTTATTTGCTTGGTAGAATATTTTATAAATTCTGAGTCTCATGAGATACATGTTCTATCAATCTCACCTCACCATATGTGGTTTGTTTTTTCACTGGTTTTCAAGGTATTTTGTAGAATAGAGAAGTTTTTAATTTAGTAAAGTCCACTTCTATTTTAATTTGACAAATCAAATGCATTGAATAAATACCAAGTGCTCACAAAGTATGAGGTGATAGCAGGCCCCAAAGACACAAAAATAAGAAGCAAAGGATCCCTGTCTCCCAAAGAACTGAAAGTCTAGTCAGACTGCTGGACAGGTAGCTGATCATAAAATGGCATGATATTTGCTACAGTAGAGGAAGGAAAAAAGTTACTGAGGACAATTAGGGAAGCATCATAGCAGCAGATCAAATCTTTTTTTTTTTTTTTTCTTGAAGCTATTACTTAGCAGTTATAGGAAAGAAACTTGATCAGCATATTCCTCCCCAGTGATGTAGGAAGCCATAGTGAGGAACTGATCTGATACAACGATGGATGACAATCAGTAAGAGTGAGGTCAAGGCAGGCACTGAGGTCTGCAGACTCAGAGGGTCTCACATGGATATGCCACAGGCTGTGAAGAAACACTCGATTAAAGGGGCTTTTCTGTGTGTGCTTAGTCACTCCTGTGTCCTCAGGACTTACAGCAGTTCTGATACCAAGTGAATACTTCTGAAGGTGTCTGTCAAATATTGGAGTCAGGGAAGAAAAGGCAGAAGGAAGGCCTACATATCCAATGCCTGGGTTTGCTGTAATAAGTCCCTATTACCCTCATGGGCTAAAACAATGGAAATGTACTGTCTTACAGGTCTTGAAGCCACAAGTCAGCAATCAAGGCATGAATAGGCCTTGCTCCCTCGAAGATGCAGCACCAAACCCCTCCTTGATCCTTCTGGGTTCTGATGGCTTTGAGTGCCCTTGGGCCTGTGGTCACTCCTTCCTCCTCCTCTGCAGAGTGGCCTTCTCTTGGGGGCTTCCCCTCTACCCATAAGGAGACCTACCACGGGGGCTAGGACCCTCCTGTCATCCAGGATGCTACCATCTCAAGACTATTTATTTGAATGCATGTGCAAAGACCTTTTATTCTAAATAAGGTCACATTCACAGGGGTCACGGCTTTGGAGGTGAATGTAACTGGGCCCACAATTCAACCCACTAGAGACTATCACTTCTTTGCTTGAATTTTTCAAAAAATTTCTAGCATTTTAGGACAAAATATGAATTCCTTACATAGCCTCCTGGCTCCAGAGGTTCTGACCTGTCCATTTCCCAGTCTCTATCTCACACTTCTCCCTCTTTATGGAGAACCATACAGGCACAGAGCCTTCCGGTAGAATTTCCTGCGGCAGCTTTGAGCTCAGGGTCTTACCCCCTGCCTTATGACATAGATGCTTTTCTTCCCTAGCTGACTCCTCTTCCTCTCCTCTGCTCCTTAAATAAAATTCATTCCACTCCTGCCTCATGCATTAAAATACTATAAGGCTCCATTCATCAAAGCAGTTTCTAGAAAAAAGCAGGTATGGATCTCCTAGTGAACACATAGAGTGGAATGCTACGCTATCTTTTGATTTAAAGAAAAATAAATGACTATCTGCATCGATGTGAAAAGATCTCCAAGAGGACTAAGTCACAACAGCAAAAGGAAAATCATATGTACAGCATGACTCTACCTATATTAACACAAGATCCAAACCATACATGTTGTAAAGCTCTGTGTGTGTATGGAAATGCATGAAAAGGACACTGGAATAAAATCTCCCAACAGTGGACAGTTGGGAAAAGGGAGGGGGGAGTAATGGCGGGAAGAAAGGAACTTTCATGTTTCCTCTAGATATTTCTATATTCTTTCAACCATGTGCAAAGAAAATACTATGTATTGCTGTGTGACAAAAACAGTAATGACAGAAAACAAGCAAAAATAATATAAGGGACACAGAAATGTACACATAGAGCTCAGAACACAATAGAGGCGGGAACACACGTATCAGAACTTTCACATTTGATGGAGGCGGTCTCTCAAATGAGCCATGTGCTGGAAAGGGCAATTCTGTAATAAATGGCACTGAGAGAAGTGACTGGCAACATGGTGCTGGGAGCTGGGGGGAAACATAAAATCCTGCTTCAAACCACTCATCAAAACCCAGGTGAGGGGAGGAGCTTCATACACACAGAAAAGTTACGTGCAATATTAGAACACTGCAAGCATGTACAGAACAATATGCTTTATCATATTGGAGTTCAAATAACCTTCATAAGCAATAGGGGTAGATGGCCCCCTGTCAGCGATATCTGAGAAATACTTGCATATGTACCTAAAGATGCTTGAGTAAGGCAATTCAGTGAAAATTACAAATAAAGTCAGAAATAAGCTAAATATGCATAGAGAGAATTATGTGTCAGACTTTTATTATACTGCATTATTTAGCTATCAAAAGAATGAAGCAGATCCATCATTAGTGACACAAACAAATTTTCAAGATACCATGTTGAGAAAATTAGAACGTACTACATATAATATGACCCAATTCATGTTTTTAAAAAGGAAGTCATCTGCATCCATGTATAGACCACATATACATGAACAGAAGCACACATATATATAAGCATATATGCACAGGCCTGTAGTGCACATAGATGCATTTTCAGAGTACGGAGGAGGATGGGGAAACAGTAGCTAATTTTGTAGTGGTAGCTGTGTCAGAAGGAACGCAGATGGAGGGAGGAGTGAAGGTAGAATTACCTGATGAGCAGCCACTCCCTCCACTTTTATGAGAGGCTGCTTCCACATTTTCCATGGTTCTGCTAGAGATGGTGAGGCAGCACACATCCTCTTGCATAGGAGCTGGTAAGGATGTGACCTAAGAAGTTCCAGCTTGTCCTTCTCTGAAATTTTGCCTGTGGGCACCAGGACAAGAAAGCATTCTTTTATTTTTAGGGGCATCTTCTGCATGATTAAGCTATAGCTGCCTGGAAACATGCTCTCAACCCCTGCCTTCCTGCCCTAGGAAGAAATGGGGGCAGAAAAACAGAAAGGAAAAGAGTGATGAAGGAGAAGAGGGCAAGCACCAACTTGATCATTTATATCCAGCCAGTGACAGTACTGACTAGTAGTAGGTTAAGCCCCATCTCTGCAGTTTCCAATATGTACCAATACATTCATTGTTCTTAATTTGAGTTGGGTTCTGTCACTTGCTACTGAAAGTCTGAGCTAACTATATGTATGTGTAGGCTGTCTGACGGGCTCACCAAAAGAATGTATTAATGTGTTACTTACATGAAAAATGTCATAGGTTGACGTCAATGTTTATTTGCATATTTGTTCACTAATGCTTTATTCCAGTAGATTAGAGGGACAATGTGACTATAAAAACAGGGCACATAGCTGCTACAGGGCAGTTGCTCAGTAAATATTTATTAAAAAGTGGTAGCATTTTTAGGGAACGTCAAATCATGTACATATTTGTGGGATTCTTGGAGAACAGGAGGGCTAAAGTTACAAAGGTGATAACTATGGAAGCAAGAAATTACAAAGGAGTTTTTCTGAAGAGAGTATCTGTGTCATCAATTAAATTTCATCTAAATTCTCTTCTGTAAAAATGTACACACTCAATTACAGACAGTTTCTGAAGATCAAACATTCATTAAAATGCAGTTGCCCCTTCGCCAGTCTTTGGCCACGTGGAGAATCGGGTTTCAGGAGGGTGCATGTGAGAACAAGATAACAGATGTAACTCCTGCATAGGCCTGCCCTCTCCACTTCCAGGCAAGTCCGGCTGTCTGGAAGCCCTGTACTTGAGCTCATACTGAGAGCGAGTGGGAGGGTTCCTCAGAGTTGGCACCAGTCCACTAGAAAGGGCTGAAAACATGCTGATGGGAACCATGAAAATCTTCATCTTCCTCATAGAAGACAACTCTATAAGCACAAGGCCTTTTCTTGCAGAGCCATCTCGCTGGTAGAATCAACATCAAAAGTTCAGTCTTCATAAAGTGCATGCATACTCTCTCATTGTTGCTCCTGCTTGTGGTGCACATCTGTTTATTTTCTTGACATTAGTTGCACATTATAAATTCACTCAGTAAATGGGTGGAAAATATTAGCAGGAACGTTGACTGCAGCTGTCCTTTTCGTAGTCTGGTATTGTTTGAGACTCTGCCTTGTGTATTTTTTTTTTCATGCTTTAACTAAATATGAGTTCTTATGCCTGGTCACAAAGTGTAAATAATCCTATTTTCCCAGTAGCCACAACTCTGGACATGAGAAGACTGGCTTTATTAGGTACTGTGGACATTCATCCTAAATGCACCCTTCTATACCTGCCTTGTCGCCCTAATTCCATTCACTCCATAGAGGGTGTTGCTAATCTTATTATCTCATTGTTTACAAAAACACAGTCCAATCATGTGGACTTGTAACAAGCAATGTTATTGGCCCTATGAACTGAATCTCTCTGGCTCCTTTTAAAAAACAACACTGTCTTCTTTAATCATGTTGACTGTGACTGATGAAAGAGCTTGGGAAGTTGGGGACACTGTCAGGTCCTGTGCCTTGTCTCTTGGCTGTAGGGACTATGACATCCACCGCAATGTCACAGAAGCTCACAGTGCCTATCTGCCACTCTCATGAAAGAGTTAAGGACTAGCTTGCCTGGGTTTTCTGGATTTTTCTCTGAGTAATGTCATCGGTTCTGTACAGTGGTCAAGCTAACTCGATTTAGTGACATCATTCTAGAATGCTTGACATATAACATAATTGAACCTGACATAATTCTCTTTGGGTTATGTTTTCTATGACACTTTGGTATAGATTTAATTGCTATTAAACCAGGATATTTCACACTGCAAAATCTTTTATTATGCATTTATTCATGGTGACCTTCATTTTGTGAGAGAGAGTGGTTATTTCTCTATCAAATTATGGTCATTCTGTGCTTATTCTCGCTTCCAAAATATTAACCTCTTCTCCAAAAGTAGGCCATGCCTAAAAATAACCAGAGAAACAATGGGTCTGACCAAAAATCTGTTAGTTGGGTTTTCATTCACTATGACCTGTTTGTTATCTTGATATGGACCTAGAAATATTGACCTTTTTGGAGAGATCATAAGGATCCTATGTCCTTCTCCTAGTCTGATGCTGTTTGAGACTCTGATCATAACGACTCAGGTGACTCAGACGTTGACCGCATATATGCTCACATTCAAATTAGTCATGGTGATGCAAACAGAGCGATTATAGCATTATGAACTTGGTGACTTTGTATCTTCTTCAGCTGAAAGCTGCAGTTCCATAAATTCCTACTTGATGTGTTGTCTGCAGTGACTATACATAAGTGTTTACAAATCACTACATTAGTGTAACTCTAAGCTGTATTTGTCCAGTGATAAGCGCTAGCCATCTTTGTGTAGCTGTTGAAGAATAAATGGAAAATATTTAATAAAAAGCAACTAGAGATGGGATTTATCCCATAGGAAATCATAGGACATCCATCCTCACAACTGTATAATCTGAAACTTCTCTTTAAATTGGTGATTTTCATGATGGTGATGGAATTGAGACTGTATTTTTATTGGCTGTTTCATGCTAAGCAATGGGGAACAGAGCTGAAAACACTCAGGACATAAATAGTGCAGTTTTGCTGCCTTCTTCAATGCTATTACAAATTCTGAGGTTATTAGGGGACTTAGTGTTAGTTGGACTCCATCATTTCCATGTGTTGGTCTCCATGGTTCAAGTGACTGACAAGGGAATAACATAGTAAATTCATCAACTAACTGGCAGCAGCAGCATGCTATATGTTTATAAACTCCATGCGAATTAGAAATGAACTAATGAATAAAGTTGCCTTGTGGTCTTTGCAACAAAATATTTAATCCAAACCAAAGGTATCCCTGCACTACTCTTACTGCAAGGACCTCTGATGATGTTACACAGGAAGTGTCCCCAGAGTACCATGGAAGTACATTTCTGTTGATACTTCCTGTTTAATAGGGCTACACCGGAAGTGCCCCTGAATGGCTATTAATGGAACAGGGACATTTAATGGTGCTACACAGAAAGTACCTCTGCTATTACTGCTGAGATCATGTTAAAGTACTGCACAACAGGGAATGTGTTCAACGTGATGCCATCCAGAAGATAATGCCGAAAAGAGACTGTAAATGTTCTTCGTGCAGCCAGAGTATGTTTAGAATGTTACAAAAAGCAAAGAAAAGGCTGACTGTGCCTCAAAAAACGGAGTGAGGCAGGAGCCCCCCTGTGTGAGAGGAGAGGTGAGGACAAGCCCGCTAGTGAGGCAGGCACGCCGCACCGGGTGAGCTAAGCACAGACTGCTGCAAAGGTTCACCATGGAGAAGACTTTAGGGTTTTGCATCTAGGGAGCTCAGTGATGGGTCCACTGGGTCCCCACATCAGAAATGCACATTCTGGTATAAAGTATATTTGCAGCAAACCAAAGAAGTTCCACGAAACAAGAACAAAAAGGAGAAGCACTGGGATTCAACCAGCAAGGACACTATTCCTCAACAGTGAGAATGAAGAGCTTGTCACAAATCCTCACTGAGAAGGGCATTAGGATGGAAAACCCAGCTTCACTGAGTGCTTCTGCAGTGAATGTAGTCTCTTGGTAAATGAATAATAAAATCCACATACTGTAATTCTCTCAATGCCCAAAGTAAATTTAATCCCTCAACAAATCCTTCTATGGTCTTCAAAAAGTCCTGTGTGAAAAATTGCCTCCGGGTATTCACAGAAATGTGAATGGACTCTGTATTTGACTATGACAGTTCAGCCTGGAGTCCTGAATGGATAACAATCAGGCAACCTTCCTTCTCCATCCTTTGGAACACAAATTCATCCATGAAAGCAGCACAGTGAATATAAGGACCTAAAGTCTCCTTATTCAACACCTGGAGGATGGCTGGACTTTTCTTGCCTTTCTTGAAAATAGTAAAAACAAGATATAATATCTGTTATATAATTTGGTCCTTATTTACACTTCAATGTCTTACACCAGACAAAAAATGTGATATTTACACATATGCATCTGGTTTATTTCACTTAAGAATATGGCCTCAAGGAGCCATACTCTTACTCAATTAGCACCCACTTACTTAGAAATGTCTTAAGTAAAATTTTCAAATGGGAAGGGGAACTAGCGGGGGAGAGGGAAGGAGAGAAGGAGAAAGAAAGAAATGAGAAATAAGGAAAAAGTGGAAACAAAGCTTTTGCAAATAAGGAGGGGAAAAGGGGTTGAAGGGAGGGTAGAAGAATGGGGAGAAAAGAATGAAGATATAGCATGTACAGGTGTAAATGTCCTGTGCCGAATGTGATCATTGTGTATATCTAAATGTGCTAATAAACTTAATTAATTTAAAAAAGATCAGGATACGCATCAAGATAATCGCCTCCCGATCTCCCACAAATCCCAAGCATGTACCTCCATAGCCTGTGTGGTCTATGCCTAATGAACGTTTATGACCAGATGTAAGTAAATGAGTTATTAATACTTACTGTGTATAGACTTATCCTGACAAATATTCTAGCCACAGCTAAAACGGTGTGGATTAATAAGGGAATGACTTCAAATTCCCTCCATGTTCCACAAACCCTTAATCATTCTTACTCTGCTATACACGTTTTAAAAAGTATGTTACAGTTTCCTTCAAATAAACTACAGATCTATTTATCATAACTATTGCTGGTTTTCTGTCTGTCTTCATTGCAAGAATTTATATCTACACAAAGATAAGTACCTATATTTATTTTATTCAGTAACGTATCTCAAGCACCCAGCAAAGTCCATCATACTGAGTAATTGCTCAACACATATTTATTAAAACATTGACTAAAAAGTTCTGAATGCTCTGTGTTTCGTTTTCTCTCTAAGGCATTTTGATCTAGTTAACTGTATTCACATTGACTTAAACCCCATAGCTTAATAAAAAAGAATACTGCCTTTAAAAAACAAATCCAAACAAGAATTTCTCCCTTAGGTCGCTATTAGATTCTTGGAGTAATTGTGTACTCCCTCCAGTTTCGGGGTTTTCAGTGATTCCCTAGTCAACACTTCTCCTGCCCTGTGTCTATGCCATCCTAACAGCATGTCCTACATAAGATCCCTACACAGCGGTTCCTGTTAACATCATTCCTCTGTTACATCTTGTCTACAGCAGGGGCAGCACTCCATTGTCATCTTGTTTGCCAATTCAGACTGAACACAGAGGCTTCCGTGGTGACTGTGTTGGGAAGGGTTTCGGTGTCACCATTCTGGAATCACTCTATGTTGGAGCAGGGGTACCTGTGCCTTAATAGGCCACAACGGCATGCATCCTGGTCTACCGCTTCTGCAGCATAGAGATTTAATATAACTAACTTCTTCATGAAGTCCAAGTTTTAATTCATTCTTCTTCAATATCTTCCACATTAAAGTTTTATAACCATCATCCTCAAAAATATTTTATCAAGTGTCTTTTCCACCACTCAATAATTCATAATGGTTCCTTATTGTTGTCGAGACATGCCTTTAATATAAATTCTAGACTGGCCAATTACTGAACCCCACATTCTCAGAGACTGAATCATTTCTATTCACCCCCCCCCACACACACTCCTTGCTCAAAGCAAAGGATCGGCCTGTTTCTCTCAGTCCCTGGGTCACCTCTGTCCATGGCTTCTTGTGTGATGCTGTATGAGGCCCCTAAAGCGCTCAACCTCCTTTTTTTTTGCCAAACTCTTCCCTAACCCTCTGAGAAGGAAGATGCTTTGTAATTTGCCAGCTCTGGCACACCACACCCCCACTTGGTCCCTCTTCAGGGCTCCCAGGTGCATTCTATATTATTTTTTTACATGTCTTTAT
Source organism: Dinomys branickii (assembly GCA_004027595.1). NCBI lineage: Eukaryota > Metazoa > Chordata > Mammalia > Rodentia > Dinomyidae > Dinomys > Dinomys branickii. Next base: position 87,685 of record PVLD010000130.1, on the reverse strand, counting down.
ATACAAATATAGAACTATGACATGAATAGGGCTGAACTCTACAGAAGATGCTTCTGCGATCCTCCATAGCAACATGATCAGGTTCAGCATGCAGAGGAATGGTCCACACTGCTTCCCTTCTGTGAAGAGCCCTGCAAACGAACTCAGTAATGAAGCTCAATAGTTTGTGACTTGAAAGTGACGAGGTTGGCAGTGGCCTGACTGCAAGGCCAGGTATCTGGGAACTGTAACACTGTGAATTAGAACACACTTGCATCCATCAATCTCCAGTTCTTGGAGGCACTCAGCGAAAGCCAGCTCACAAGGAATCATGGGAAATAACCCACTACAAATAATTGGAGCTCAGGTGTCTAAAAAAGCTTAAGAGTTTAAAACATTTGCTACTTTTCTCAAATCCATCCAAACTCTTTTCAAATCTGCCAGAGGTACTTATCCCCCTCACACACTTAAGTACAGAGCTACTTTGTAGCTGTAAATGGGAGCAGGCGTGGAGTTCAGGATGACAAAACCCAGGCTGGCCATAATTTTAGAGCCCAAAAACTGGAAATGTTTTGTGGCTGCTCACCTCAAAAAGAGCTCTCTAAATCTTATCTAAACTGCCCTCATCTCCAGGGGGACACTCTTTCCAACCCTACCAAGAAAGCTGTTATGGATCGGGGCCATAAAGAGCCATTCACAAAAGCATCGAGCACCCTACGCTATCTTAGCCATGATTCAAGGCCCAGGTGATTTATAAAAGATAGTTCCTTAGGGGCACTTTGAGTCTAATAGTGGAGACAGCCCTGTCATTAATTTCATTTCAATGATACAGAGTCAAGAAACAAATGGCAATAGGAAAACAGAAAGCTGCATTTACCCCGCCTGGAGGATGTGGTAAGAGCTTTCTGGAAGACGTGACATTCAAACCGGACCTTCACCCTTAAGTAGGAGTTCACTAGATGAAGAGAGATGGTAGCAGGAGCTGCAAAAATCTGATTAAGTTATTACATTTTCATTCTGAGAAGACAAAGAGGAGTAAAATAGGACCCATGTCCTTCAGAACTTACAGCATTACCCAGCAGATGAGGTTGATCTAAGAATAAATAAACAAAAACGTTTCAGAGAAGAGCTGGCAGAGTGCAGAGGCAGAAACAGGAAACAGGTAAGTGCATGTCAAACAGTGAGGCACGTTCAATGAATCTTGAAGTCATATTTGGAATAACACAAGCCAGGGGCCTGAGACAGACAAGACGGATGGAAAGCACTGTCAAAATGGAAGTGTAGATGTCTGCAGGAGCGTAATGAGGAATCAGTTTCAATAGGCAAGTTGGGCCCAGTGTGTAGGTAACTGTGAATGGCAGGAAGGTCCCTGGATTTCGTCATGGAGACAAAGACGAACTTGTTTCTGAATGGCACAGTAGTAACAGCTTTGGACTCCTCTGACTGCAAATGGCCGCCAGAGCTGAAGAATTCTAATTAGTCAATCATGAAAGAGTTCCCCAACTTGTTCATCCCAAGGGTTTGAACAAGGGTTGGTTCCCAAGACACCATCCCGAACCTCAGCTTGTTTTATGTAGACAAAGCACAAATCAGAGGCACTGCACTTTATGTGAGACAACCTTATGGGGTGGTCCTGAGGAGATAATATCATATATGATGTATACCGTATAACCGAAGCAGTTAATGTTTGAGCATTTATGTATCAGTGCTGCCCCTTGTGTATGGTTCAGGGGCATCCTCTGGATGTCTGTGTGCTGTGCACTGAGTTTCCAGCTGGTGGTGCTAGGGTGATGGGAACTTTGAGGGGAGATTGGAGCACCATGTCATTGGGGCAGAGTAATAGCAGATCAATACTACTCTCCTGAGTCACTCCTCAAAGGCAGAGATGTTATCAATCAAGGGTAACCACACACTTACTCCTCTCAACCAGTGGCCAGTTCCCCTTCTGTTTCTCCACCACGTTGTGACCCAGCTGGTGGGGGAAGGGAGAATCCATACTGTGACCCAGCTGGTGGGGGAGGGGAGCATCCATATGATGACTCCATACTCTTGAATGTCAAGAAATCTGAACAACTAATTTGAAGACAACAAGATGCAATATAATGGCCCTGAATCAAGGCCAGCAGTTTTCTGTAGCTGTTGGTTTCAAGCAGGAGCCTAAAGTGGTATCTTTCTATGGTCTGTTGGCCATTTCAGGACTTTAGAAATGTAATGGTCAATTCATTAGAAAGTAACAAATAACTAAATAAATTTTACGAGAGAACTTCAAGATGGTAACTGGGTAGGCAGCAGAGAGAGAACCTCCTGGAGGAATGCCACTCAGACAAAGGACAGAAGGGAAAGAGGTGAGTATCCTGAACTCAGGAAGGATCTGAAATGGGAATTGAAGCCCTCGGAAAGACTAAGCAAAACCTCTGCTGGACGAAAGGATTGGAGATCCCCCCTGGTGCAGTTGGGGGGAGAGGAGAAGGAGGAAGTCACCACTCCAAGCACACCCATGGCCTGTGCCCTCATTCCGGCATTTGCAGCTTCAGCTTTGGAGACCCACGCTCATGGAAGCCTCTCGACTTGGCCAGAGGAGAGCGGAGTTCCGAGAGCTGGTCCAGGGCTGGAGAGAGGAGGGCGCAGCCAGGAAAGGAGGCAGTGGTGGTCGGGAGCAGTTGTCGAACCCAGTGTGAAAATGAGAGGTTGCGACAGCCACTGGGGCACAGTCCCCACCCTGCGGCAACCTTCCTAATCAGCGCCTGGAGAGAATCAATGCAGCTAGTACACAGCCCACCACTCCTGGCTCAGCACCTGCCTCGAGATGGTGGCCCCCTGCCTCTCAGCTGGGTGAGCAGCTACTGGTGGAGAGCAGCGGGGAACCTCAGTGGTGAGCTGTGGTGGCTCCCAGGGGTCCAGCCAAGGAGCAGATGGGGGCTCCAGCACTGCAACGGGAGGGAGATGCAGATGGAGGTGGATCGCATGGCTCCACACCCTTCTCACTCCAACATCAGGCAGGAAGCACGAGCTGTGTTGCTGGAACTCAGCTCCCACCTTGAACTCTCTCTGGGAGCACCTTGGGTCTCAGTGGCTTGACCAAGAACCTCCTGTTCCTGGCAACAATGGGACAAATCTGTGGTCTTCAGGACTCACCCCAAACTATTAATGTGTGCACCAAGAGGGTCTCCTTACAGCTTGCACATATGAACCTTGCATGACACCGTGGCTGCTCCGCTGTGGGCCCCGTGGCTGCGCTGCTGTGGGCCCCGTGGCTGCTCCGCAGTGGGCCCCGCAGCTGCTCCACAGTGGGCCCCTCGGCTGCTCCACTGTGGGCACCACGGCTGCTCCACTGTGGCCCCTGCAGCTGCTCTGCTGAGGGCCCTGCTGAAGGCATCTCACGGACTGGACGCACCCCCACCCATCGCACGACAACGGGGTGGAGCTGGGCAGTCCGCTGTGAGCATAGGTGCTTTTCCACCTCTGACCATGGCAGTTTGTATACACCCATATATGTTATAGTATAGTCTGAGGCAGCTATATGTCTTCCCAAGGCGAGAGTCCAGGGGTATAGATAAACCCAGGAGTACAGTTATTATCACAGGGAAGATGACTGATTGAGTGGTAGGGCAATGGAGATGAGGGAGGAGAAAAATTGATTGATCAAATGGGCCATCATCTGTGTGACTGAGTAACAAAGGTGAAGGTAACATTATGTAGGACGGCATCCAGAGCTAATTCCCTTCTATGTTCTCTATAATAATGTATTTTCTCAATCGTTTTTGTATTAACAGAAGTGAAGATAACTTTATATTATACAGCATCCAGTGCAAATTCCCTACTATCTTCTCTATAATTTGGTATTTCCTTTAATGTTTTTGTGTTAACTAATGTGAAGATAACATTATGTAATACAACATCCAGTGGTAATTCCCTACTATATTCTGTATAGTTTTGTATTTTCTGTATCGTTTATGGCTTATTCTGGTTCATATGTCTCCATTCTTTTGTCTTTAAAATAAAATAAAAAAAAAAACAATATGCAATATAACAACCGCTGGGAATTCCTACCATCTTGCTTAGTGAAACTCTGTATCATTTGTAATTTTTTTAAAAATCATTTTTATTCTCTTTAATGGTTTGATCAATCTTGCATCCTTACATCTGGTAATCTGAGCAACTTCATTGAAGATAACAGCATGTCCTATAACAACTATTGTTAATTCTCATCACTTGGTTGTGAAACCCTGTATCATTTTTATTGTTTTTGTATTGTTTTGTTTTTGTCTTTGTTGTTGTTATTTTATTTCTTTTAATTCTCTTTAAAATAAAAATTAAAGAAATGTGAGTCAAGTAAACCTCTTTCCTTTAGAAAGTATGGAGTCACTTCAGGCATTTTGTTCCCATCGTTAGTGGAGTTCCTGTGCATCAGTAGAAGATTCATATAAAGTCAACCTTAGTAACTGAAGTAAGATTCTTAGCATTAAACATTGTATCTACATCTCCTTGAACTCAGGATAGAGAAAAAGGTGGAGATGGAGATTCTAAATGAGCTCCTACCCATGAGCTGATTCTTTGCACTGAGCATGGTAGAAGCCAAGGACGATTTCTCAAATGGGACTTTTGTTCCTCAGGAGCCTATAACCCATTTGGGAATATAAAATTAATATATGCATGAAGTGACTTTCATCCAAGACCAACTAAGGTGGAGAGGGTGGTCCATCATTGACATGCACACCAGGAGTGAAGAAAAGCTTCCTGCTCATTATCTTCTTTACTGTCTATGAGAGTCAATTCTCTCTGCAGCTCTGATCAAGGTGTTCTGGTTCCAGAAGGCCTATTATGATTCAAGCTCCCTTCCTTCTACCCACACAAACTGAACACATTGCTCTGGGCTTTTGGCTACTGCCTCATAGACGCCATGGCTTTATAAAGATCTAATATTAGTCTTACTATTTTAGTTAATATTAGCCTTTCTTTATGGTATTTGTGGGATGTAAAGATGAACCACACAGACAAGAACTTTAAACTCTGTGATTGCCCTTTTTTGACACTTCCAACAAGTTAATTGTCTGTTTGCCTTCCTGTAATTACTTTAATTACATGCCATTAGTGACCACCAATAAATGCAAGTGTGTTTGATTTTCATAAACCCTATTTCCCCTACCCATCTGAAGATCACCGTCAAAGTCTTCACAGGAAGTCAACATAAAAAGTGAGGCAAAGAAGCACATCTGCATTTAACCTTTGGGGCTAAAGTCAAAAATAGAAGATAATTCATGAATGGGGTAATTGTTTTTCCCACTGCTGACACTGACCAGCATTTTCCCTTTATAGTGGTTACATATATATATGCTGTGTGCTCATTTTATAAGACAGCAAAAGTTAAAAGGGGTTGAGAAATAAAAGCTGCCTAATTGCTGCTATTATCTCAACTCAAGGAGAGAATTGCTGGGTGATGTTATGAGGATCGAAAAACCATTGAAGATTTTATTGATGGAGCACTTTTACTCTAACTTCGAGCCACAGAAAATGAAGGTCATAATTTCAGTTTGTATGAGCATGTGATTGGGCATTTACATGGAAGGAGCTGAAGTAGGAAAAGACGAAGCCAATATTCCACCTGCCACACTTTTCTGGATTGCATCCCGATATCGGGGACAGAGACATTCATCCAGCATTGCCTTATACTCAGCTTTCCCACTGAAGTCCACTGGAAGCTCAGGAAAATGAATTGTATAAAGAATGGCCCGCTATCTGCTCTTCACTGTGTCCCTCAACCAAAAGAAAGAAAGAAAGAAACAAAGAAAGAAGAAAAATTCCAAAATGGTAAAGCAATTAAATCCCATGGCTCTTGCCTGGTTAAATATATCTGATGTAACGCTCTCATTTATCAAAATATGACATACGATGCATGATCCAAATATGCTGTGGAAGTTTAAATTTAAAATATATTATAGTAAAATATTCTCCCACTACTACTTTGAATATACTTGTCCCATCATTCGTTCACTTTCCGAAGCAGTTCTGGAAATCCTCTTTCCTGAGTGTCCTTGTGAAGTATGAGCTAAAATCACCATGAGTGCTGCTGCTGAGCACCGGCCAACAGAAGGGCCGGCTTGTGAGAACATCACAGGGGGTCCCTGTCCACCTCATTCACCAGATCTGACACACGTGACTTCTTGCTCTTCCCCAAAGTCAAAGTGACCGTGAGAGGGGGATGTTTTGCACTGACGAAGGACATCAAGGCAACCATGGCAGCACAAGCAAAGATTCTCACAAAGGAAGACTTCCAGGACTGCTCCGAAAGGGCAAGAGTGTGAAATAACAACTCAAAGGGGAGCGTTTGGAAGGGGGTGACTGGCGATGTATCTTTTCCTACAATATAGTCTTTAAAATTTAAACATTTACTGTATTTGTTGGTCATAACTTACACACTAAATTTATTTCTAACTGTAGCTATATATTTTCCTGTAAATACAAAATGACGTTTTTAATTCTGAAGGAGTAGAATTAGTGACGTGAAGTTTTTCCTTGTGGTAAAGATGGGTGTTTCCTGGCTACCTGGGAGCTCTCCCTACAGTGGATTAGCGTCATGTGGGTGCTTTGTAGGCGTTCCAGCCGTCAAACAAATGGCCCAACCAGGTAACCCAGGAGGAGGTAACAGCTCCACCAAGCTCCTCCTTGTGCACTGAGCCCACACCACCAGCACAGCACCGCTAAGGTAATTTCCATGCAGCCTCGGGTTCAAATTCACATGGAATGTGAAAACACTCATCCTTAAGAAGGAAAAACAAAAACAAGTTACTGCAAAGGATGTACTTCCCTGGAATCTTGGAAATACATAGTTGTGAACCCAGCCAATAAGTTTTGGTTGGATAAATTAATATTTTGGTGAAGTAGCTTTCATGTCATAAAATATGAGTTTACTGATTCATCACTATTATTCCCACACCATTAATATTTAATGATATAATATGACCCCTCTCCACAACTACTAAGTATTACCTGTTCTTTTCTTCAAATACCAATATATTTTTAGGTGGAAGATAAATTTGTACTTAAAAATGTGATCTGCCCAAGGCCTCTCAGCAAAGGAGGGAGATGACAGTTTGCAAAGAAAATGAATGGATCAGAATTAGGGAAAAACTGTAAGAAATGGAACAAAAGGAGTCTTACGTCAGGGCAAATGGGAGGAGCTCACAGAAGAAAAAATACAATGGAATCAAAATTAGACAGCGTACTTGGGGCGTGTTAGCTTTTCTCTTAACCCGTGCTTCCCACACCATTCCCAGTGTTTGTTCCTAAAAATAACTTCAGCCTTCTCTTGCCAGAGACATAGGTGTAAGAAAAGTTGTAACCCGGGCGATAGATGGAAGACATAACATGTACTTCTTAGCTGTGTCCCAGTCCCACCACTGATTTGTGTTTATAGAACTGAGTCTGAAAATTAGGTATACCAAATTCTTAACACAATAAAAATTAAATGTACCTCCTTTTTGCAAATAAAAACTTATGTTTTAGAACTATAAAGACCATGTGGGATTTTCCTTGAAGAAAACCTCTGAATGTATAAGACACAGCCCTTCCTGACCAGATGCTCACTTTCTCCATCCATTTCTGTACCGATTCAGGAACTCGTACTTCAGCTCATCACGGCATTGAGAGCAGAGTGAAGTCAACGTAGGGGTGAAGGATCGAGTGAATGAAGTCACAACATTTCAAATATGGAGCTATTTCTTTTCTCCCTACCTCTGCAGAGTGCGCCTTGGCTACTGCCTCTGCCTGACTCACAAAGGCTACGGTGCCTTCCAGATCCAGAATAAATGTCACTTCACCTGTGACACAGGCTTCCCCCATAGTCCTCTATGATCTCCCTGTACTGCTTGGCAAGACCCCTTACTCCAGCCCCTCTGTTCAGCAGCACCTTCATGGACAATTTAAGAAAGTGTTCCTGGATTTTTTCTCAGTCCCTGACCAAGACTGTTTAATAAATAAGCAATAAATAAAAAGACTGTAGACATTTTTGGATGGTTATAAAGGGAGGGAATGAAAGCGAGAGTAATCTGTTACATACTCCCAAACTTTGGAGATAGGAATCTGTTTTTAATTTATAGATAGAAACTGATTTAATATCATGTTTTCAGACTTAATTTCAAACAAAATAATTAAGTTGTAAAATGACTTGACTTGGGGTGATTTGAGATGTCGAGTCCCTGGCTTTCTGCCTCTACCCCTGTACTGAACTCTTTCTGTTCTTAAATCCTCCTTCCCCAGAATTGACAGCTTTCCTGAGATTATTTAAATCAGAAACACTTGTTGAATTTGGGATAAGGACTAAGTGTATGGGGGCTCTTCGGCTAGTACTTGGGCTTACACACACATGCAACCTGCCAACAGAGGAAGTGATTAAAGAGATACGATACACAAAAATGAGCGTCCGATTTGCTGCAAAGGGTTCTGCAGTTGAAATGTCTGAGTTTGAGCACAGTCTTCCTCCTGTTCTGTCTGACGAGGCTTACCAGCTCTAGGCTGTGCTTTCCTCATCTGAGAAATGGAAGTAATACTTGTTAGGGGTGGGTTGCAACATAATTAAGAAGATTACGCATGCAAATGATTTTGCATAATGCCTGGCACACAAACAGTGCTCAAATACATCATATGATTATGAATTAGGACTCTTTTTTTTAGTGTAGCTTAAAAAGAACTTTATATTTGTTCAGCAGACAGATATGTTCCCTCCTGGCACTTGTGTGAGTCGGGTTAGGCTCCATTATGCAAGTTACAAACTGACTCCCAGATCTCATTCATATCAATCACAAAAGTTTATTTTTTGAGGATGCCTCATGTCCAGCAAGGGGTGAGCGGAGATCCTGCTTACCACGGAGCACAATGATGGAGACTGTCACCCTGCAGGTGTGGTCCCCAGAACACATACCTGGTTCCCTGTCATGAAACCATGGAGTGAGGTCGAGGAAAACAACATCCGATCTTCATTGTCTCTCTAGAAATAATAGTCCATCACTTCCATTCACTGTTCAGTACCCACAGTTGGTCACAGAGCCCAGCATAATTGCAAAAGGACCCAGGGACAAAGATGAACAAGGGGACCATTTGCTAAGCATCACTGTCTTTGCCTCACTTCTCTCTCAAGCACTAAGGAAACAGAAACCATCAAGACTTAGGGCCACTTTGCGAGTAACACCTTGCACAGGTATTAAGTGGCTTTAAGGAACCCAGCACCTACTAGAGTGATGCTGCACAAGCGAGCATTTCACTGAGGTCACAAAGGACTCTTTGAGAACATTCAGATTTTAAGACAACTTTTTGGAGTCATGCAACATGTGGTGTTAAAAGCCTACTCCTAAGTTTAGGACTTTATACCACACGGTTCTGGTGTGGTAAAGCTTGCAATGTTTGGAAATAAAAGTGCTCATAGTATGTTTATTGTAATTCCATGAGCTAGTAGAAAAGATCTCAAAGTTCTGGGCAAACATTCTGCGATGGATTAGGCCATTTACTCTTCAGCTGACTTCTTTAGATTGAAAGAAGAGGCTCCTGGCTGAGAGATTCCAACTCTAGTGGAGACAGGAAGATCTGTCTGCCTTATGGCTCTGGTTTAAGCCTATCCCTGGCATCCCTTGGTTCTTCCAGCCGCAATGTACTCCGTGAGCCCAAAAGCAAGGCAATAAGCTGCCAGGACCTCAGCCAGAATTCTTGGCCTTCTACGCTGCCTCATGGCCCAAAGAGAAAGGAGGCCACCTTCTGAGGTCCAGCTAGCTAAGAATTAAGCCCTCCCTTTTTTCTTCCTTTGCCCTTACCAGACGGCCTGTGGACAGCCTTCCCAGCCTCTCTGGCCAGCTGGGAAAAGCCTGGCCTTTCCAGACCTTGGGAGCTCACCAGCAAGTTGTATCCCTCCAAGTCTGAGCCGGGATTGAGAGATTACAAGGGCACCATCTCAAAATGGTCACTATGAGGTATTTTGAAAGACCAACAGGAGCAGAAAGTTTTTGGGTCATAGTAGACGAAATAAAACATGGAGTTTCTAGAAGCATAGTCATGGTGTTTCATGTTTTGCTAATAATCAGAGCAAGGCTTTTCCTTCCAGGGGACCCCAGGCAGTCTAGGCAATGTGTTTCTGAAATCCATTCAGAGCCATATTTCATTAGTTTTATTTTATAAGAACTTTTCTTTTTGAGCATTAGCCTCAATTCTCTAATGCATGAAAAATTCAAGTTGGTGCTTTATGAAGAGGCATAAAGGCCGGCATCAAATCTCTATTTTACATATAGATACCCAGCGGGAAGATGAGGCAGCAGCTGGAGGGGCTCTGTCTTTCAGACTGCTTAATGGGCACTAGGGGACTGGAGAAAGATTATTGGATTGGACCTGTGATGTGGATCTTTTTCCAAGGTTGGTGTCTTTTGGCCCGGGGACCTACCTCCCTGGCCCAGCCACAGACTCTCAAGTGCTGCAGACTGTGATCTGGCCTGGTATTATCAAAGGTCCACTGGGCTCCACAAATTCGACTTATCCAGCACTATTTTGGGACTGGAACCAAAAATCTTCCATAGCAGCCAAAAAGAAAGCCCAGTGAGGGGCAGGTACTCCAAGCAGTGAGGTCACCATTCTTTTGCATGGAAGGATGTCTTTGTCTCTGCACCCAGTGTCCCACTTCCAAAGTTGCCAACAGGATCAGCAAAGCATTTTTTTTTTTTGCCTTGGGCCAACCCTAAAAGGGAGGTAAAAGTCTGAATCTGTCTCTTCCCATAAGTTTCCATGATTCTAACAGGAATGAGGCACCATGTAATTTCATTCAGGTACGGTTTCAGATATTATAAGAGCTAGACAAGGCAAAAATATACTAATTCTTTTTCCAAAAAATAGATCTCGATTTACTGTATGTCTACATAAAAATAAGCAAGCAGCCAAGGAGTCTTTGGGAGAGCACGAGCATGTTCAAGCTGGAAAACTGATTCCACTCTCCCGTTAGACTGCAGAGTTTGGTTTGAGTCATCATGTCCACATTTCCCACTTGAGCAATTTTGAGGTCCCTTCTTCACCTCGCTATCTCTTATATATGTGTACCTCATGTAACTCTCTGTCCTGCTCTTGGTATTTAGGTGAAGAATCTGAAGCTAGCAACAAATCAAGATGTACATATCATAGCACCAGAAGATAGAGACAAAAGGAAGTTCTAACTGCAGATCTCTTTGACTTCAAAGCCCCAGTTCCTTTAACTGCATCAAGGCATTCTCATCCCACCAACACACTCCTGGAGCCATTTTGGATGGTGAAGGGTCATAATGTGAGTAGGAACCAGGTAAGGTGCTACCATTCTAACTCTTTCTCCACAGTTTACTTTACCTCTTTTATGTTTGGTTGTCATAAGAGATTTTCCTTTAAATAAGTTGGGACATAGTACACTGTACCATTAGGCCTCCTGTTTCAGACTCCCAACTCAGAGAAAGAAAGAGCTAAGAGGGCAATATATAACTCACCCAAGGTATCGCTCAAAGATAAAATGATTTAAGATCTTGTGTTAGCTGCCATGATTAACCTGCTCAGCAATCAGAGAAGGTACCCTGCTCTCCCTCATACCCTCAGTTTTCTCTCTTAGGCCAAAATACCAATGAAGAAACATGGGAGTGGCTGAATTTCTGATTCTTTCAATGCTTTTCCCATTTGGGAGAAAATATCCAATGGCCCCCACTGCTGCAATTTGGGGAAGGTGGTCTAACGGATAATCAGGACAAGTGAATTTATTTCTAATCCTAAAGCTGCCAACAGTTACTAAGTGGCCCTGGGCAAGCCATGTGGTCTTCTGGGTGGCTGTTGTTTTCAAAAGCCATCTATTTTTAAGATGTTTTGATTCCTCTGTACAACAGTGGATGTCAAAATGGACAGGACATAAAAACCCACTTGGACCTCTGTCCCAGTGGCACTCTGGTCCCTTTGAGGGTGGATGAGGCAAAGCCAAAGTCAGACGGTGTCAAAACTCAGCAGTCTGAGGTCTTAAACTCTCCCCCAGTCACCATCACCTCTGGCTGGTAGAGGATCTCACCTGGCTTTGCTTTCCAAGGACAAGACAGTTGCCCGGCTTCCCTTGTCTCTCCGTCTGGTCCTCTCCATCTCTTTCTCCATCTTCTTCTTCACTCACTTCCTTCCCCAGGCTCCTCTCTGTATCTATTTTCTCTTTCTCTTCCCCGTGTGTGTGTGTGTGTGTGTGTGTGTGTGTGTGTGTGTATGTGTGTTGTGATTGGCCATACAGAAGGCTGCCCACTGCAGGTTGCTGGATTTCAGGAACTACCTCCTTCATCCCAGGCATCATTGTTAGCACTGGATGTTAGTCCTGGGGCTTTCTTTTACAACCATACCTAGGAAGACACCCTCAAAGAAAATCCGATGGGTAGGCTGGCTCCTCCCACCAGGACCTGCCTCCCCTCTGGCTTCAGCCCAGCTGCTCTCTGCTGCCACCTCCTGGGGAACCCTCTTCCTGCTGTGGGAACCTGCGAGCTGGCACAGACCCTCCCAGAATGGGACAGAAATCCGGAAGGGCCCACAGTACGAGAGCAGCTGTCTTCACAGCGGACTGCTTAGGATGGGAAGGCTGAGGATGCTGAGAGAATCAGTGAGTGTGCTGCAGGTTTAAGCAAGTACCTTACCAGAACCCGACTTCCTGAAGAACCAAGGAAGAAAAGGTGACTTGACACCATGATTCCTAAGTCAGAAAATACCCCCCAAAATGGAATAAATTAAACACTAGAATCTTGGGATCTTGGAGATGCATTCATAGGGACCAACGTACTCCAGGAGCGTGGAGTAGGCGGGGTCTCCAAGCCTGTGACAGGGTATTAGTGTCCCCTGGGCTGTAAAGGTGCCCACAGTCATTGTGATGGCCCCTCAGTCATCCTCCATTCCACCGAAGAGCAGAGCTGCCACTGCTCTGGGTCTGCTTCTTCCAATATTCCTTATGCCACAGGCACGCATCTTGGTCAGTCAATCAACAGCTGCTCACCCTTCAAAACTTTTCGGTGTGACCAAGATTTTTATTCAAACTGTGTGCTCTCAGCCATGCTGCTTTTCCTCCCATTCTGTTTTTCTATACTGACAAACAGGGTTTTGAAAATGATAACAAAACTTTAATTACACTAAATGAAAGATTTGATCTGCAACTCATCTAACCTAGCCACTTACCTCGAACATCTAACACTGGTTGGAGGCAAAAATCCTGATTAGATTAAGTACTTCACGCAGAAGAATGACTTTTCCAAATTCACACTCAAACAGATTACAGGTGTCAACAGGGAGAATGTGATCCAAGAATGCCAGTCTCACTGGTACGAATTGTGGGCTTGCCCAGGGCCCCCGGTGGCCAATCCGTGATGGAGATCTGGGACCCTGGATTCCACAGCCAGTGGACAGAATGGCAAAGAATGTGGGACAGCCACAGATGAAGTGAAAATGTGTTGCCTGCAGATTACTGGAGAAGAAAAATAAATTGGACTCAGACTCATAATTTCAGTTTATCTAAGCAGTTCTAGGCCTCCCACCAAAAACACTTCACCCATAGCAAATCTGCTAGCCAGCAGCCTGGTACAGAGTTAGAGTAGCAGGGCAGGGGACATGTTAATGCTTGGTGCTCCAGACTGTGACAGGTGGGACAAGGACCAGGAATGAAGGGACACCGATGGGCATTCCAACAAAGTTGTCTCCTGTGGTGGACTGACAACTGGAGGTCAACTTGTAACACCCAACTGAAATGAACCTGCATGGTGCTGGGTGTTGGAGGCCCACCTGAGCATTTCCGCCAGCAGTGCAAGAGGCAGAGCTGAAGAGAAAGGAGTCTAGAAGGTCTTGGGAGCTGTTGGAGCTGTTGGTTTTCCTGGAGCTACTGTTGGTTCTCTTGGCGGACTTTGTTATGCCAGTTTCCCTGATGAATTCAGCTGTTCTCATCATCGTAGGTGCTCGGGACCTTGTTGTTGCTGGGAATGGCTACAGTTCATTTTGGGGGAGCTCTGGTCCTTGCTTTGAGCATCACTTCCTGGCTCTGGAGGGGAAGATGGTAAACTGCTCAGTCTCCTACAGAAGCTTATAGCGCTGGCTTTCCTGATAGGATCTTGGCTGTTCTCATCACTGGAGGAGCTTGGGACGTCACTGTTGCTGAGGATGGCTGTGGTACTTTTCGGGGAAACTCTGGTTCTTACTTTGAGCATTGCTTCCTGGCTCCAGTGCAGATCCCTCAGCCTGCTGGCACAGATTCTTCATCCCACTAGCATAGACTTTCTAGCTTCTAGTACTGACCTTTGGGCCTTCCCAGTACAGATAGGTGAAACAGGCCTGCATGAGACATTGCCTGGGCTCTAGGCCTCCAGTTGGGAGGCATTGTTATGGGCTCTGGATCTTCAGCTGGATTCATATAGGACATTATTGTGGGATACAGGCCCTCAGCTGATTCTTTGGTCTGTGGTCAGATGTGTGGTCAGATTTCCCACACTCTCTTTTTGTATATGATTCTTTGGGTGACTATTATAAATAATCTTATTATAATTGTCCTATATTATTATAATGTTCCCCTTGCAAAACCCCAAACTACAACATCTCCTTTCAGTGACCCTGACTAGTTCACAGAAAACATTCTCTTGTGGTCATTGTATTTGTGAAACGTTTGTTAATCTGTCTCTTGACTAACTTAGATACTGACAGATAATAAGATTCAGCTAATTCAAGGAGAATTTATTAATAGGGCTCTGTTTCTATCCTATTTGTGTTCACATGTCCTATGTGTATCACACGTCATAGGATTTTTCCATTTATCTACTTAGAGTACAGATAAAGCACATGCTTGTAGATTATTGTAAATTTAAGAAAAGGAAACTCAGCTGGACACGGGGGTGCACATCTGTAATCTCAGCACTTTGGCGGCTGAGGCAGGAAGATTGCAAATTTGAACTCAGCCTGATCAATTTAGTGACTGGGCAAGACCTGTCTCAAAATAAAGTACAAGACAAGGTTGGGGGTATAGCTCACCGTGAAGGTAAGTGGGTTCAATCTCTAGCAACACATATGCATGCGCACTTCCCCTACACACACCCACACCCACACACCCACACACACACACATCCCCCCACACCCCCCCACACCCTCCCACACACACACACACACACACACATTGAAAAACAACCTTAAGTAACTAGTAGTATTCTTGATATACCAACGTAGGAAAAATTACACAGGTAATGAATGCTAAGTGAGTTTGGGTAAAACAACACGTACAAATAAGAGAAGGAAGCATAGGTGGCAGATTGGAAGCTCCATGAAGAGTGTTTTGTGCTGACCTTATCTCCTGTATCTAGCACAGTGAATTGCGTATAACTACTTGGTAAATATTTTTAATAAATGATCATATAAAGAGCTTGTAGGGAATCTACATGGGTAGATGGATATATGAGCCGCTGACAGGCACAAAACAGGCTTGTCTGTCACTGTAATCCTAATGTCTAGCACAGGCCCTTAATCTAATAGTCCTCTGTGATTACTTGTTGAATGTATCGCTGAACAGGCTTATGTGTCCTCACATAAGAAACTATTCAAAGAAAAAAAAGCTAAAGATCATTTTGATGTTCCTACCACCATCGAAGGTCCAAGTTTTAAAACCATTGCTCCAGTGTCTGAGTTCAGACAAGAGTATTTCAACAAGGGGGCTCAGCCTCAGGGTCAGGCCATGAGAGGGTACAGTGCCAAGGAGAATTTTAAAATAATAATTTCAATTTATCATTGATCTATTTAGTACTACCAGGTATGGGTCCTTCTCAGTTTTGTCAGTGATAAAATACTCCAGCCTTCCAGACACACAGCTTCCATGGCCCTTTACCTGCTAGGACCCAGGCTTTAAAGAAAGCAGTCTCTTTCCCTAACAGGTAAGAAAAGATGCCAAGAAGGAATCTGGTAGGGACAGACTTTCTCCACCCAGGCACCTGGAAATTCCGAGGTCAATGGAAAGGAATAACAAGGACATTTCTCTCCTAGAAAATCCCAAGGAATTCAGTATAAAGAGGAGCAGAAGGCTATATGGGTCTTGGAAGGACCTCCAGTGGGGTGGGGAACACACATGGCTGTTGCCTAGCTAGGACTCCTCCCTCTGCTATGCATCTGCCAGGTGCAGACAATTCTGTCCAACTACTCCAACATGCGCGTTGGGTACAGGCTGTCGTTCCGCGCTGTCTTGATGTCTCTCCCCGCACAGCTAGTGATATCAAGTCATACCCGGCAAGCACCTCCATGGGTGCCGGCTCTTCAGGAAAGTCCCAGTCAGCTGCTCTGGATGCCTCCCTTTTGCTTGGAGCCCGTCCCCTCTGGGCTCACTTGGGGCAAGGGTCACCTCTTCCTGCTTTAGCATCAGGGCTGACTGGGGTCTCAATGGCTGCCTCTTCTTTCTGATCTCAGTCTCCTGCGCAGGAACCAAGTCTGCTGCTGCTGTAGTCATTCCTTCCTCTCCATGCCTCCCGCTATGCTCTGAGCACCTGCTTGCCCCAGGCCATTTCACTCTCACTTTGATCACAAGGGTTGAAGTAATTGATAGAATGTTTTCCACTAATGCTGTTAAGTAAAGCACAGATTCTGCCACCCTCCAAAAATGCCAGTGGTGGAACTCAATTCCAGCTGCAGCCAGTTTCTTAGGGATTAAGAAGCACAGGTATGTCACACACATGTGTGCACACACACACATGTACCGCATTATATATGACTTAAATCGGAAAGGAGGCTGCTGCTCATCTGGGGTGTCCTGTTTTACCAGCAAGGCAGTTAGTTCAGCCTGGTGCAATGAGTGAGAAGCCATGGCTGAGCCTGTTACTGACATATGACTTAGACCAACCTATGCTTCATGGAGCACGAGTCACTGCTGTCTCAATGAACCCGTCACAACTCTGTCCACAGGGTGATCTCAGTCTGCAGAGGAGGAGAAACAAGAAGGCTGAAGAATCAAACATCCTTTTCCCAGGGAGCAGTGCTTGTGGGCAAGGGGCTTAGTGCTGTCTTCCTTCTGCTTCCGACTCTGCCAGGCACGTCCACTGAAGGCACAGACCCACTGGTCTGTCTCACAGACACACATGCCCTCAGTGATACAGAGCGCCATCATTTTATTTTTTCTTTCTTGGCATCCTAGGAGGAAGGAGTCAATGTGCTTAATCCCAAGGAAGATGTCATGATGTGTAGTGGGGATGTGATTACGGGAGAGAAAGGACACCACTCCCATTGCCCACATACCTGGATCAACCTCACAAGTTTATCCCCAATTCAACACACTGTATTTTTCCATCCCTTTTTTCACTGCTCAAGCTACCATTTAGCTAATATTTTCAAATAGGTTTTTTCCCCCACAAATTTGCCAACCTTCTTGAATTTTCAGCCTTCAAGTGTTTAATGAACATACTGGGTAGAAGGCCTATGCTAATTCACCCTGCCAGGATGCATTTCCTAGCGAGCATTAGCATAAATACCAACATGTTTACATCATAATTACTTTAATTCCCTTGGCCCCAAGCAGACCTGGAGTGTGTCAATCTACAGTGATTTCAGGGGTTGGAGCTGATTACTGGTCCATGAAACATAATTTACAGTGAATGCTTGGAAACTTGGCAGGCCACTTCTGAAACGATCCCAGCTCTGCAGCCAGGAGGGTGCAGGGCTTTTACCTTGATCTGAGCAAGTTCCAGATTCCCGGGTTCTCATTTCTAAAATAACAATAAACATTCTTATGCTTGTAAAGAGAAGGGAACCCTTGGACATTGTTGGTGAGCTTACAAATTAGTACAGCTGTTACAAAACAGTTTGGAGCTTCCTCGAAAACTTAAAAAGAGCTGGATGTGGTGGTGCAAACCTGTAATCCCAGCACTTGGGTGGCTGAGGCAGGAGGATCATCACAAGTTTGAGACTAGCCTGAGCTACAAAGTGAGCTCAAGGCCAGCCTCAACTGCATAGGGAGACCCTGCTGCAAAAAGACAAAAAAAAACAAACCCTAAAAGTAGAACTACCCTGAGACCTAATAATGGTACTGCAAGGTATATATCTGAAGAATAGGTCAGAAATATTTTATATATACATCTGAAATCAGTATCCTGATTATAAATCTTTATTCTGATCTTCACTGAGCTATAACAATAACCAAGATACAGAAACATGCAAGTGTCCATGGACAGACAAGTGGACAAAGGAAATGTGGTAATGTTTACAAAAAGACATTATGGTGACTTAGAAGAGAAAGAGGTGCTGTGTTTGAGATAACAGAGACAAATTTCTTAGCATGTTATGCTGATTGAAATAAGCCTGAGAAAGACAAACACTGGAAGACCTCACTTGCACGTAGAATGTAATGAAGCCAAACTCATAGAGACAGGGTAGAAAAGTAGTCACCAGGGACTAGGGTGGAATGACGGGGAGACTTTGATCAAAAGGCACAGAATTTCAGGTATAAAATGAATACATTCAACATGGTAACTGTGGTTCATATTAAGGTATTTTATATTTAAAGTTTGAAGAAAGAGTAGATCTTAAGTGTTCTTATGATAAAAATGGTAACTGTGTAAAGAGAAGGCTATGTTAGTTAACTTGGCCGTAGTGATCATTTCACAGCATATATGCATGTTAAAACATTACTTCATACAATTTAAACACGGGCAGTTCTATATGTCAGCCACACCACCTGCAACTTTGTGGGGAAAAATAAAGTGAATTCTTATCTTCCCCATGAAAAAGTTGCAAATATGAATATTTTGGCAGTTGAAAACAACATCAAATTCTCTGGAACAAGCAGTAGTAAACATTACTGCAGGATTGGCAAGACCCTCTCCTGGGCTCAGAACATAAAGCCAGGAGCCTTTCCCTTCGTAAGTTATAAGAGAACTCCACATGGTTGGCAGTAGAGCAGAGCAAGAGTCAAGGCAGCTAGGATTCCATCCGGCATGTGAGGGATTATCTGCACACAGGCATGTTAAAAGGTCTACATTTAGGGGCTTATTCTTAATTACCAGAAATTTAACAATGGGGGAGTTTGGAGTTAGAGGCCAAGTTTAAGTTACTCCAACATGTCTTATATAGACATTCAGATATTCATTGATTGTCTCATTTTCTTGTCCCTGGGACACAATACCCAAAAGCCACCACTTAAAGGAGGAGAGGTTTACTCTGGCTCATGGTTATAGTTCACAGTCTAGGTTTAAATCCAAGGCAGAATGCATGGCAGAGGGACATGGTAGAAGGGCTTCACACAGAAAAAGCTGCTCACATCATGGTAGCCCGGAAGCAGAGATAGAAGGGAGAAGCTGGGAGGAAGGTAAATACTTCCAGGTCATGCCCCCAGAAACACATCTCTTAGGACCAAGCCCCATCTCACAACCCCAAGCCAGCTGTAGGGCCCCAGTAATCCAATCACTGTTCATAAGGCCCAACTGTGTGTGAGGCTGTGGGAGGACACCCAGACTTAAACCATAACATTGGTCTATTTGTGTTTATTGACAAGTTGCTGGGTGAAAAGCACTGTGGGCCCAGGACAGAAGAAAATGGGTGTTTATTGGAGTCCTAATGCAGCAAAGCGGCCCCTGGTCTACAACAGGACCTCGAGTCACTTAGATCTTTGTGCTGCCTTTACATGGACATGTGTGTGTGATCCCTGTCTACTAAAGAGGTGTTTGCATGCAAGGGTAGGCAGAGTCTTTCCCTTCTGCCCATAATGTGGGGCCATCAGGGCATGCAGAGCACAGCACGACACCAGCATCTTGAGAGCTGGACTCATCCAGCCACGCAGCATGGGAGATAGAACGCAGTCACCCTGGCAGCAGAGCAGCAGTTCCTTAAAGCAACTGTTAGGATATGAAGGAGCAGCTAGGCCTGCCAAGATCAAGCAGGGGGCACCTCAGCATAGGCCTGGGCCCTGGTGGCAGTGACCAAGGCAACAGGTGTGCCCCCCAGCCCCTGAGGCAGGACGGGAGGAGAACAGCAGAGTTCATATGATAACTAGTAAGTGCAGATGGGGCTCCCCTAGGGACAAAGTGCTGCAAGGGCTGGATTTATTACAACAGCATCCAGAGAAGGACTTTTTACCGTTTGTGTGACCCAGCAAAACATGTTTTGCATCACAATTGCATTTTACTTTATCTTTCCCAATGGCATGACAATAAGAGTTTATTATCCTTATCTTACTGATGAAACTCTATGGCTCAGATAAGTCGGAATTGCTTCTTAAGGTTCCTGTGTGAGCTGAGTAGTGGCCCCCCAAAGGACATGTCCATATCATAATCCCCACAATCTGTAAGATTTGGCAAAAGATGCAACTGAGTTAAAGAGACAGAACCCATGCCAGATGATCCAAGTGGGTTATAAAAGCAACCACATGTATCCTCACGAGAGGGAAGCAGAGGAAGTTTGCAAATATCACACAGAGGAAAGGAGACCGGAGAGAGGGAGTGGATATGTGATCAAAGAGCTGGAGACTTGGGGGATGAAGCCCCAAGGTAAGAGCAGATCAGAGGCCTTAGAAGTCACAGGCATAAAGGGACAGACTCTCCTAAAGGCCCTAGAGGGACCACAGCTCTGCAGACAACTTGAGTTTAGGTTCTGGCCTCCAGAACTCTGATGTAATACATTTTTGTTTTAAATAACCAAGCCTCTGACAATTTATTACAGCAGCTACAGGAACTGATGCAATCACACAACTAGTTGGGGAGGGGACGTGTTTCAAATCTGAACCTGTTTTCCTTAAGGCCTGCCCCGGGTGAGCCACACTCCAAGAACTGGTCCCCGGCCCCATGCTCCGGTTGTTACCAACTCCCACTTGGAAATGCACTGAAAAGATGAGGAATTTTGAAGTGTTGACCCATTTCCTTCATGAACAGGAAGCTACTGGATATGTTAAGATTGAAATGAAACTGGGATGCAGTCAGGGCTGCAGATACTGAGTCAAGAGGACAGGTTAGGTACTGAGATGAGCAAACGAAGATGGAGAAGGTTTTGAATTACCGACAAAAGGATGCATGCATTTGGATGCTTGTGGAGCATGAGACAAAGCATTTTAGAGGTTTCTGAAGGTTTGAACGCTACCTCAAGGGGAAAAGCCCTGTGCAGGGTTAATTATGTGATTCAGTTTGCAATTGGAAATCTTGGGCTAAAGTTTAGATCTGCTTGTTTCTGTTACTGCTGTCCTCTCTTCTGGAATCTGAGGTATTCTTGTTTACTGTCTGCAGCTCTTTTCTTCAGAAAAAAAGTCCTTCCTACCACCACGTTTGTTACCAAATTGGTTTTGCAGCTGCCTGTCTGAAGTCAGGGGTTTTTGTTCTGTCCACGTCTCTCTCAGTGCCACCAGTTTTGCTAAGGGATTTAATGAGCTACAAGCCAGATCCAGAACACAGGGCCATATAAAGCCTGGGGTCTGAAGGAACAGGTTTTAGCTCTACTCCAGCCCCTTCCACTCACACAAGGTGTACTAAACGCTCTTTACAAAAGGCAAAATTATCTGTGCTCTTGCCTAACCTTAGTAATGAGAAAGAGAAGGACTTTTATCTACTCACTGCAAACAGGGTAATCATGATTTGCTATGGCTCACAGAAACACCCAGAAAAATATAATAATAACAACAAACCACCACAACTAACGTGTTTCTTATTTTATCTGAGTACCTACAGCTTTGGTAGTTTTAATGCCCATTCACTTCAGTCAACTTGATCTCTGATGCCAGAGAAACAAGAAATGTGTTTGTGTTCAGGGTTTTTCTGCAGTGTTGCTCCAGGTCCATACTCACACAGGCTGCAGGAAAGAGGTTCTGTTTTCCCAGAATCCCTGCATGCTGCCTCTGAGAGGCCGTGGGATGTGCTGGGCTGGGGCATGGGGGTGGCACCATTCTCCTGAAACACACACTGGGCCACCTAGGTAGGGCTTGCCTGCTACATAAGGTACAGCATATGAGAATAAACAAAGGGGTTAAAGTACCATCTTTGCCTTGAAAATCTGGTTGGCAAGCTGTCTTACACTTTAAATAAAGCCCCAAACATGAAAACAAAAATCATCTCAAACAAGACTTCAAGATAACAAAAACAGCACAGGGCAGGACTCCTTTAATTAGCGATGATTGCTACTGGATGTTAGAGAAGTGGAGAAGGTGTGTCCTACTGGAATGGTCTAGAAAACCTAGATGACGGTTCAGAGATTTGAAGTCAGTAAAGCTAGGTGGATGTGAAAGGAAAATAAAAGCCCAAGATCTACAACCAGCGAATGATGATGGCCTGAAACATCCATCTGGCCTGGAATGCACAAGGTCCTCCGTGCTCACGTGGCAGGGTCAGGTTTGGGGTACACTGGCTTGATGGAAAAGCTACCACGATAGTATTTATCATCCATGCCAGCGTAAATGTGAGTGCACAAACAGATGTGTACCTTCTCCAGGTCTTTTACTAATGTGCCCTTCAAGTGCACTGCTCTGCTCTTAGGGGTTTATGCCTCTGGGACTGTTTGTGTTTGCATTGGCTTTAGCTCATCCCCCTTAAATTAACATACGAGGCTGGGGATATAGCTCAGTGGAATAAGCGCTTGCCTAGCAAGCGCAGGGTCCTGAGTTCGATCCCCAGTACCGCAAAAAAAAAAAAAAAAAAAAAAAAAAAAAAAAAAAAAAAAAAAAAATAACATACGAGGACCAGATTTTCCATTTCAAATAGAGTGACTCATGCAAGGGCAGAAAGCAATTCAACTTCCCAAAAGAACCCTTTTCCCAATATCCTGTAGTCCCCACGTTAACAGAAAGAATTTATTAATAGGTATTGTAATTATTACCCCTAATTTTAATGCCAGAAGGGCTCTGGTTCCATGCTATCTATAGTACCTTTGTAAAATTATCATCTTTGACCAACCCCAGATTCCTGGTCTTTCAGATTCAACACTTTGCCTTTGTCTAATAAATCTTATGGAATGGTGTTTAGACCAGGTGATGTTCCAGGCCTGCCACTACACAGGGTACCTGGTGGTGGTGGTGGTGGAGACACAAGGTCCACCTGTCCCTGCAACTTCCATGAAGGGTGAGTGCTGGGGGGGTGGGGGGGTGGAGCACACAGACAGTAAACAAGCAATTTAAGGAACAGAGGTCATTTCATATCGTGACGTGAGGAGCAAGCGGAATAAAGCCTAGGCTCAAAGAAGAGCTTGTTCAAGGAGCCACAGATGGCCAGCAGGGCTGCAGCAGAGTGGTGGGAAGGGAGACAGAGGGAACAGGCGGGACTCCAACCCTCTGAGGTCATGGGTGTGGTGGAAAGAGCTCACAACACGTGTTTAGGGTAAATATCAACAGTGATTTCTAAAGAATAAGGCAATTTTAGTTGGATTTCTACCTCCTTTTACCTGTGGTTTTATGTTAAGATATTTATTGGTGACAAACATTTTAAATATTTATACATGACATTTAGCAAAATGTAACATGTAACATTTACCCACACTGGGATTTGTTACTTACAATGATCCTAGTATGGCTTAAGTAAAACTTAGAAGAGAATTTTTTTTAATGGTATGGTTCAGTACTCCCTATCGCTTCCCACCAGTGGCATTGGCACAAAAATTTGGAAAACAAAGAAAACAATCACAGCCACGTGCCCCTGTGCCATGAGCGAATCCCCTATTTTCAGGTGACTCCTTCCCTTCTTCCACCCTGAGCTCCTGCACACCACATCAGCACTGACTGCTCGTCACAGGGCATACAGGATTTTCCTTCCGGGCTCCAGAACAATTCAGAGGACTCAGTGTTTTGTAAGGTTTGGTCATTGGGAAGATGATTTCCCAGGCAACCGTGTGTAAGCCCAGCTAAGCCAGCTCCATCGACCGCTGCTCAGGATGATCTTCCCCTCTCCTTGGCTCAGACCTCCAGTTCTTATCAAAATTGGCCTTTCAGCAGTAAAGAAGACCTGCGATGAAAAGTAATTTCCGATAAGCAGTAATGAACCCGACTCATTCCTACTCAGCCCCTGGGTATAAAAATTAGATGCCAAGTAATTTCTAAACAATTTCTGAGAACTCGCTAGAGGAGAATCCCTCTTCTTAGTGGAGTGTCGTCTGGCTACAAAGGCAGAGACAGCTGTGGGACAGCTAATTAGAAGACTGACCTCACCTCAGTGTATCCTAACAAAACCTAGGAAACAGGCATTCCTCTCAGGCTCTGGATAAGATTTGAAAACTCCCTGACTTGGGATTTGAGGCTGGGGATCTAGAGATTTTTAAAGGTCAGTGGAAGAGTTATTGGAATTGATTTTTAGGAATGGATTTTATTTCCTAAATTCGTGCGCTATTTAGGAATTGAAGGAGAAGGACCAAACTGAGTGTGTTCTAAATACTCTACTACTCTATGCTTCCCCAGATAGGTATCTGTCTTATCACTCTAGAGATGAAATCTTTGTAATAGAATTTCCGGCAGAAATTCTTAAAAGAGCCTACTACTGCCTTAAGTAGAAGGCTGCAGGGGAAAAAAATAAGGGATTTGAACTATTTTGAAATTTATTTTTCACCCTTTTACATATCCCAGGATGTCAAATTTGGCACAGCGGGTGCAGAATCGCCTTACCCCTACCCTCATCGCCCTCGTCTCTGGCTGCGTGGTCCTTTTCAGTTTAGTACAGTGCTACCCACCAAATGCTGAGCCACGCTGTGTCTGTTCTTGACTTTCTTCGGTTGTGGTTGGTAGGGAAACGCCCTCCCTGAGCCTTGTGCATTCACGAGTGGGGGTCCAGGAAGGTGGTCCATGGTGTGGGAGCTGTAGCTGACACGCTCTGAAGTGGGGCTTGGCCTGTGAGAGGGCCACAGGGGGCGTGGCTTGGATGGGTTTCTCTCCCTTCCTTCTCTTTCTGCTTTCTGACCCCCATGACACTTCCTGTTTTGGAAGTGACCAGGCATGGAGGGCAGTCTCTGAAAATCAAGAGCCAAAACGAACTTCTCCTTTAAACGTGGGTGTCAGGTGTTGTGTCTGAGTGTCGAGAAAGTGACTAAGACATCTTCCTTTTCTCAGACTAGCCCACATGCCATATTCAGGCTATCTGGAAGTCAGTCACAAAATATGCCACCCGGCTGCGATCAAGATGTTGCAGGTCTGTGCTTCCATCTGGAGGCTTAACTGGAAAGAATCGGATTCCAAGTTCAGCTGGCTCCTGGAAGAATTCATTTCCTTTGCCTGAGGACATGGCTTTTTATTGGCTGTTGGGTGAAGACTGTTCTCAGGCCCTAGAGGCCAAAAGAGTGACTGGAAGGCTGTTTTTGTGTCCTTGCACACGGTGTTCTCCAACATGACCACTTAGTTCCTCAGACTACAAGAAGGGTCTCTAACCCCAGTCTGCAAACGTGGAGTTTGACCTAGTCCAGGAGGTGATGGGAGTTGCATCCATCTCCTTTTGCCACATAAGCAAACCTCATCACAAGAGTGAAATCCTGACACCTCTACCATGTTTGATTGGTTAGAAATGAGTCACAGTTCCGCCCAAGTGGAGGAATCGCTCAGTGGCTTCGAGAGAAGGAGATGGAAATCACTGGAACCTTAGGGTCTGCCTGTCATGTATTTATTGATATTTCTTGTTCTACATTTTTACTTTACTGTTTTGCCTATAACATTATTTTCTTTCTTTGACATAGTTTGATTTAAATTGCATTTGCTCATCTAGTTTGTTTAGGGCAAAGCTGAGGACTGAGAGAGCATGCTTCTTTCTGGAAAAAGGTGGTTAGTGCGATGAGTTGCTTTACAATCACTATGCTTGCAGCATCCTACACATTTTTATTTATCATGGTTTTATTTTCACTTATGTAAAATACATTCTGATTTCCCTTTTGATCTCTTGTTTTCATATATAAACTGATTAGAAGTACATTATTTATCTTCTAGATACTTGCGGGGCTTTTCTGATATCTTTCTCTGGTTGACTCTCTATTCCACTGTAGTAAGGGAATATGTTTTGTACATTTTTGGATCCTTTCCCACTTAACAATACTTGTTTTGTGGCCAGAGTACTGCTTACTTTGGCAAAAGCTCCATGAGTGCTCTGTCCATTTAGTAAAATTAGTTGATAGTGGTGATTAAGTAATCTACTTGTCTATATCTTTATTTAGTGGGTGCTTTCTATTATTTATGAAGATGGGGTTGTAGAAATACCTAACTATGGTTGTACATTTAATTATTCTTTTATTTGTATTACTTTCCACCTCATGTAAAAGAACACTCTATTTTCCAAAGCAAAATACTTAGGAATATTATGTTCCCCTGATGATATCATCACAAAATGATCTTCTTTATTCCTGACTATTCTCTTTTGTCTGAAGTCTGCTTTTTCTAACATCAGAATAATCATTCATCTTTCTTTCAGTCTATGTTATTGTGGTCTAATCTTGTGTATCATTTTACTTTTAAACATTTGTCTCTGTATATTTCAATAGAGTTTCTATAGGTAACATATTTTGTAACTATTCATTTTTATTCAGTCTCATGAACTCTTTTTTATTGGACATTTAGCCCATTTATAGTTAATGTGATTACCAGTATCATTGGGTTTACATCATTTACATTTAATGAGATTACTGGTTTCCCTGGGTTGACGTCTTCCATGTTATTCTTTGCTATCTTGGTACCGTCTTTTCTTTATTTTCATTCTGTTTTTACGGACTGAAGATCTGTGATGCATCAGACTACTTATTACTTATTAAACTGTATACACTGAAGTCTTAACCCTCTTTGTGATCCTATTGAGGGAAAGGCCTTTGAGGCCAGTTTGGGCTAGACTGGATCATGATGAAAAGGCCTTTGCAATGGGATTAGCAGCCTTAAAACAAGGAGAAAGGAGAGGCCTGTTCCTTGCATCTGGGAGGCACGCCCTGTGGAAAGCTCCTGAGAGTAAAGTGGGAAAGTGGCCGTAGTGCACCAGGACCAAGCTGGCCTGCACTTTGAGTCTGGATCCCCATCTCGTAGAGCTTTGGCAAGTTCATGTCTGTTGTTTGAGCCACCCATTTTGGCTCAAAATAATATGAAAGACAAACAAAAGAAAAAGAAAACAGAAGAGACCAGTAAGAACTAAGATCTAGACTTAGGCGGAGTTGGTGAAGAAAACTGGAAATGCTAAAGGTGTGAACATATACGAAGTACTTTTACTCATTTTTAAAATACATTTATAGTATAACTGATTCTTTAGAGTTAAAAATAATGGTGACATTTTAAGAGTTTGTGATATAAATGTGATTAAAATGCATGACAACACCAAGGGAAAGCTAGAAGAGAAATCAATGTATTCTGTTGTGATGCTGTTAAACTCTACAGGAAATAGCATAATTTCACTTGTAGTTGGGTGGTAATATTTTAAAGATATAGATTACAAACCCCAAAGCAGCCATTATATAAAAACTTATGTGTAATAACCCAATAGAGGGAATAAAAGTAGAGGAGTTTAAAAATGTTTTCAATTAATCCAAAAGAAAACATATTGTTCACTGTGGCCTTCTCCAGAGCTCTCCCTGCCTTGCAAATCTGAGGCATTCCAGTCCCGCTGGATCATCATGTTCATCTCTGAAATGCAGGGACTACGCTGTGACTGTCGGAGCCCCTGCTGCGAGTGAGAACTCTGAGGCAGCGAACTGAGTTGGTCCTAGGCTCACTGTCTTTGTTTCCTTCCCAGCAGTCCTAACAGCTCAACGTTGCTGTTCTGTACACGTTGTTCTTTTTCTGAAAGTTGTTTAAAGTGAACGGAAAAATGAGAGACAGGAGATCTCATGTCCTTCACAGCAAAGAGTAGAAAGAAGCTGAGATCTTTTATCTTTTCATTTTGGGGCTTGACTGCTCCTGACAGTGTGGTGAGCGCCCTGGCCTCTTGTCACAGTACTGCTGTTTAAATCTATTTAATAAAAGCAGAGCATACCAAAACTTTGTACTGAAACAAATTTTATCTTTTTTTTCCAGTAATGAAGATTGAATCCCTTTTTTTTTTAAATTTTGAGACGGAGTCTCACTAAGTTGCTAAGATGCCCAACAAGGCTTAACGTGTGATTCTACTACCTCAGCCTGCCAGAGTGCTGGGATTACAGTTGTGGACCACCATGCCCAGCTTCATCAAAATATTTTTTAAATAATCGGCTGTAAAATTTATGCTTACTTATTAAACTGTAAAAAAAATCGAGCAGCAGGTTTAATAATTACCCAAATGTGAAGTGGTGTTGAGAATACATTACATTTCTAGGTATCTGTAACAACTGTATGTGATAGGAAAATATTTATAATTTCTCTTAACAAAATGACAAGGATGGCTAATGCTTCTGGGATTTGAATCCTGCATTCACAATGGAAGGAATATTAAATTTCAGTCTGAGAGTGGAGCAATGGAAGATGCACTCTTATCTCCCAAGTTCAATGGTCTCTGGTATCCATGAACATGAGAGAGGTGCCTAGGCTTCCTGATCAGGAACGTGGTGCTCTGAGTCTTCAATTCAGGCCAGAAAGTAGGTATTACTATAATTTTAAAATTTAAGCTCTGACTCAGATACTCCTCATGCTTCGGTTGTGGCAAGAGGAGCACCGGGGTGAAGGGGTGAAAGCAGCCTACTTAGTTTTCCTCGGGTGCCTTTGCAACCATCTTGCCACCTCCTGCTGTCTGACCCCCAGCCCTGCCTCGCTACCGCTCTCCCGTCCTAATGTCTGGTTCTTGCTGGACTTCTGCTCCAACCCAGATGTTTGGAAACAAGCAGCCATCACCGAGGGTTGCATGTTCCAGGCTCAAGGCTATTCTTTAGCTATATCCACTCAAAGTCCTTACTGATCCCATGCTATAGGGGTTATTAACCTTGATCTTATGGCGTAGGAAATTGATGCTCACTATATCCAAGTGACATGTCCAGTGTCACGCAGTTAATGGATTGTGGAGCCAAGGCGCAGGCTTTGGTGCTTCAACTCCAGAGCTCAGGCTCAACACCACTTCATCAGCTATACACTGTAGTCCCAAAGGGTAATAGGAACAAAGCCCAAGGGTGATTCTTTCAGAACACAGCTGAACTTTAAAAAGAGTCACTATAACACAAGAGCTTTTAGGACTCAAATATAAATAAGAAGTTTGTATATTAGTGGCTGAGATAAATAAAAATCCTCCTCTCACTTGACTATCAAGATGTCATGTGATGAGATAATGGAGTAAGCAAGTATGTGTGCATGTTGTGTGTGTGTGTGTGTGTGTGTGTGTGTGTGTGAGAAACTGTCTCTTTAAGGCACATTGTTTAGTCAGGGACAAAATTCCTGACACCTGCAGTTTAAAGGAAGAGAAGTTTATTTGGCTCAGTTTTCAGCAAGTTCGGTCCATGAACTGCTGGCTCCAAGGCAGAAACACATGGGGGGAGAGCACGGTTAGGGACAAGAATACAGTATACCCTTCCAGCTCCCACTTGTTGTGACCCGCCTTCACCCAGGCCCGTCTCTTAACACCTTATTGGCCTGGATGATGCTGAGTGGATGAATCCACTAATGCATACGGCATCCCCATGACCCAGCCATTTCCAGACACATGAGACTTTGGGGCAACATTTTAGATCCAGACCAGAACACTCACCAAAGCCTCATCTTGAGACAGCTTGTTGCTTGTTTTGCTGTATAGTCTTCCCATCATCTTAAGTGGTCCTTGTGGGCACTGATCTATCTGTTGCCCCAGAAATTTGCTTGGCAAAAGTTTTTTAATATACATTGTGGAATACAGAAATTGCCAGAGGAATAAAACCAGGGAACATCAAAATGATGAGGTTGCAGAATTACCTTATAAATTAAGCAGCATTTGGGGGAGGGGTCAAGCTGCTTTATTCTAAGGCTCATTAATGGCCAGGGACTCAGTCACCAAAACTACATCACAAATGCTTCAAGTGTGTTATAAACTCTAAGGAGGCAGGGATTCATAACTTTTGATTCACACTGTATCTTACTAGCACATTTACCAGTCTAAATGCTCACTGTGTGCATGAAACACTTTGTTATTTAAATAAGTTTTCCACCAACCGCCCTGTCTTGCATCATTTAGAGCACTAGCTGGACAACAGCAGGATTTTGCTGGCTCATTCTTTAGTCTTATGAAGCAACAGCAGCCCTGATCATTGAGGTCAGACCCTGATGGCCAAAGAGGGAATCAGCAGGGAACGAGTTTTGAAAATGTGCGCTCTCGGGGACCCATCTGAGGAGGGTTGCCAGCTGCAAGGTGTTTGTTTGGGATTGCTCTACCTTGCGGCTTCATTAGCAGTAATTTTCCAGCCTGTGTATACGGCATGCCAGAAATTCAGGCGGGGGCATGAGAACTTGGTGGGCTCCTGTTCCTCTCTCCATGCCATCTTTTTGAAAAGAATTCTTAGAAGTCGTTCCTGTGATAAAGCAAGATGTTTTGAAATAGATCAAAACCAGCAACATTTGATTCTGCCTTTGTGGACTGGGGCTGTTTGTTTTAGTTCATGGAATAAAACCTGAAACCTGTCGACGTGCTGTTACTTAAAATTAGACTGTTCCCTGAACATGAACTACAGACAGGTCCTGAGTACCGTTCCCGGCTCTTTCCTCTCAGTAGGCGGCAAAGCTTTTGTGCACATAATGAATTCAGACGTTTTAATAGCTGATTTGTACCTTTCAGACCTCCGTTGTCATAACCTCTTCAGACTCACTGAGGACTATTATGTGGGGCTTAGCATTGTTGATTTACTTTTCCAGTATCAGTTCCTTAAGCATTAGAAATTGTCACTTTCATTTAAAGCACAGTTGTTGAAGTGATGCTTTTTTTCTCCCCTAAAGGGCATTTAAGTCATTTTTATTTAAAATAAATTAATTAAACTTATCTTCCTCATTTGCCTCTACATGACCTTTTGGGAAGTTGGAAATTAAATTTTCTCCTAATATTTTACTTCCAGCTTGGCAAACACTGATGCTATTTTAGATTCTGAACAAAGTTGAGAAAGCACAGATTTCTTTTCAGAAAACGACTTCAGCTTTAAAACAAGAAATAGTGATGTTTCTGGAAACTTATCTGCTGTGGTATGAGCTTTAGTTTTTCTTTTTAAGTGAATTATAAATGAGAGGGTAATGATGAACATAAAAAATAATGAGATCATAAAAAATAAACTAAAACAAACAAACTGAAACACACTCATGGGAGTGATTTCAACTGTAAATATGCTCATTTAAAAACTGTTAAAAATGTTTATGTCACTGTTCAATAAATACTAATATTTGTTGTTGACAAAAGATAATACATTGCTGAACTAAAACTGAAATATCCATTATTAAGTAGACTGAATTAAAATTTGTATTAATGATAAATAACATAAAGAAAGCATCTCCAAAATATGCCAAAAGGGCTGGGGATATAGCTCAGTGGCATAAGCGCCTGCCTGGCAAGCACAAGGTCCTGAGTTCAATCCCCAGTACCGCAAAAAAAAAAAAATAAATAAATAAATAAATAATAAAAAAATAAATAAATAAAAAATAAAAAAAAAAAAACAAAATATGCCAAAAAACAAAGTAAATTAACCAAGATCTGCTATTTATAACTTAACATGTATTTGCACGCTTGATCAAACAGTGAGATAATAAAATTCTCAGACCTTTTAGGAAATCTTTTTTAAAACCAAACAAAAAGACTTTTCTACTAAAGATCAATAATGGGCTTTTGTTATCCTCACAATGTCAACATTTTGCATAAAAAGAAGAAACATTTCACAGGTTGAGCATCCCTAACCCAAAAATTGGAAATTCAAAACCCAAACCTTCAGAGTGCTGATATGATATCACAAACTGGATGGTGTGCACCTGATCACATGTGACTGGCCACAGTCAAAATGCGGGTGCTCTAAAAAATACTGTGTAAAGTCACCTTCTAGCTATGTGTTAAAGGTATATAAAACAAAGACGTGAACTTCAGGTTTGGACTTGGGTTCCATCCCCAAATTTATATATATATATATCTCCAAATGCTCCAAATGGGAAAAAGACTCCAGGATGGGAAACATTTCTGGTAAAAGCATTGTCCACAAGAGGCTATCAACATCTACCTGGCTACTTACATACTATAAAAGCAATAACTGCACATGCCTTATAGTTTACACAGGTATCACCATACATACTCCCTGAAGAGGTGGGTGAGATGAATATTTCTTGTTCCTCCACTTAAACCCATGAAGAGGGCTAGAGAAGAGACTGGCTTGCCCATAGCAAAGAGTCAAAGCCGGGGTGACAGGAGTCACAGGACATTGCATCCATGTCCCTGATCCAGAGCGCTATCTTCTTGGGCTTCTGCAGAAGCCACAGTGAGGGTCTTCCTGTGACTAGGGGGTGGGAGGGCCTCCGTATACAGGGATGTTTCTTTTCCTTGTCTCTTCCTGGTTAACTGGTGACTATGCCATCAGTTTAGCACCTGCTGCTATGGAGAACCCTGAGAAGGGTGATAAAAGCTAAGTCCTACCCCCGGCCTGGCAGAACTGGCCCGCCAGAAAAGGCGGTAGCAGCAGAGGGCTCTGTCTGTACAAAACAAGGCTGCCGGTGGCCTTCACAGAAAGATATGAACATGTAGGACCTGGGGTGAACAGTGAAGGATTCAATTTTTGTTATTTCGTGTTAGCTCAACTCTCCTGAGGTACAATTTACATACCGGAAGCTATATCCCTTCTTGGCCGGACTACCGAATGACACTGAAATCTTAAGACCAAGGGCATTCCCACTACCTTCAAAATCCCCTCCAGTGTTTTTGCAGTTGATCCTTCCTGCCACTCTTCGTGTCTATGATCATAGATCCAGAGGGTGCAGACAACTTGGAAAGTCCAAAGAAAGTAAAAGAAACAGTGAAAGTAAATATAATTGTCAGACAAGGAAGAAAAAGAAGTGTGTGTGTGTGTGTGTGTGTGTGTGTGTCTGTGTGTATGTGTGTGCGGAGGGCTAGCAGCCTGCTCTCCCACCTGACCCTACCTGTCCCCCACAGTCACATTCTGTCCCTCATTTCCCATCCCATCACTAAGCACAGTCCTATCCACGGCTTACACCTGGTGGATAAAAATGGCCCCGAAAGCCCCATGTTTGGGAAAGCTGCACTCTGGACCATACTGGTAACTCAGCCACTATCCTCCTCCCTGCATACTTGCCAAGATCCTAGTCTAGGTGTTCTCACATTTAGGGACGCAGATCTCCTTAAGAAAGCTTTTGATTCCCTTCCTAGCAGATGTACATCCACAAATAATTGTGCACTTGACTTAGGGTCATTCCTAGGGCCTCTGTCTCCTATTTTTGGACTCCCGAGGGTATCCGGGGGAAAATCCTTTCCACCACTGCACATTTTTCTGTATCTTCCTTCACTTGAGAGCTCTCACGCTGTGCCAAAGTAACCAGGGAAGCTTCACAGTGCTGCTTTTAAGCCTTACATTAGCTCTTTCACCACAAAGCTCCTTTATGTTGTTGTTGTTGCTCTTTTATGATGCTTTGTTCTTTCTTCCTGTCGGAGGTGGAAACCTTTCCACCGCTTTGCACAAGGAAATAAGTTTCTGAGAAAAATGTGTTGGGGAAAGAGGGAGTGACGCATGGTGCATGATGGGAATGAATGCAGCAGAAGAGGGGAGAACACAAGATATTCCAGGGTGCCCTTGTTCCTGTTCTTTAGCAGTGGCCACGGCCAAGACAGGGGAAAGCTGAGTAACCCCAGTACACTTCCATTTCCATGAAAAGACCCTGGGCTGGATGCTGCCTTTAGGTTCAGTATTCTAAGATTCCATGTGTTGTATGACCTTTCTTTTTATAATTACAGCAATATATGCCGGACACCTGAGGTCACCTTAGAAGACACCCGGCCTACAAGTGTGGAATAAGATGTGGGTGTTTCCTACTACTGGCAGCCTCGCTTCACGCAGATACGTGAGAAGCCCATGAAATTGACAAGTGATCTCCAACACAAATGGCCAAACGGGCCAGTTTCTGAGCAGAGAGCCTTTCTCCTTTACAACGCTGCTCACAGACAACCCCTCACAGGGGCTCCCAGGAAATGCCGCTCTGCCTTAGTGACCAAACGGCTGCAAATGCATGAACAGTGTCACAGCTTTGCTAGGCTGGAGGGACACTGAGACTCATGGTGCCCCAGTGGCAGCAGCTGAGAGCGGAGCTGAGAAGCGTCACGCCCTAAAATCGCCTAACACATCAATAAGCCAACCAGTGTGTAAATAAACAAAATACGTATGCCGGGAGTGAGTGCATGAAAAGAGAAATTCTACTACATTACCCAGGCCCAGAAAGGCAACTAGGAATTAAGTTCGACATTTCGGTTTATTTTAACTGGGACCACCTGGCTTGTACCTGTGCTTTTACAGTGCACCGCCTTGGGATGTTCCTTGCCTGTGCAGTGAGCTCTGGACTCCTTCTCTCTGACTCACTTATAATCTGATTTTTAAAAGGCAATTAAAATGATGCCAAGGCATCCCCTATGAGCAAAAGGTCAGGCGCTTCTCAAAATAACTCTCGTTGGTTCCATAGCTGTGCAAACCCCAGTGTGTCTCTGGGAGTTTCTCTAATTCTTTGTAACATTTGAAAATATGTACTCTGGGATAGCTAAACACATAACTTGTCATCTAAATATGCATTTAGGGGCCTCTAATACATATTATAAATATGTATTCAGGGATTTTTCTTGCAAGGAATAAAGAGCTTTATACTAACTCCTTCGGATAGACGATGCCCTATTACATTATATGTGTTCACTGTCTTAAAAAATTCATGGTATTTTCCTGATAGACTATGATGTCTGATAAGAGGTGGAAATAAGACACTGTTAGTAATACATGGAGAATCTCAAGTTCCACGTTGATGTAAAGCCCCATTCTTCATACAGACAAGGTGTGTGGTGAGGAGCTTGGGATACTTTTTTTTCCCTCATAAATAATGCAGTGCAGATGCTCACATGTCAGCCCATAAATGGGCAAACACAATCAACATAAACTGGGTCACCCAGTTTCAAAGGAATCTGTGAAAGGAAAGCATCCCACAATTCCAGGGTGGAGAAGGAGTCCAGCTTTAGGTTCAGACCAGTGACTGTGATGAGTTCTCCTGTGGGATCCTGCATCCTCTACCAAGGACACTCTCATGCTCTCAGTACAGCTGCCTTATAGTTATCTAAAGCATTTTTTATTATATACTCTATTGGTAAAATTTTTTTTCAAACCTATTTTCACTATATTTATTTTTCACCTCTTAAGCTACATATATTGAAAGTCTAAAACATGACTATAAATGCTAATTTCTCTCCATACTTTGATAAATGACCATGTTTATGGATTTGGAGGGGTCAGCCAAACAGGAAGTGTGTTTATTTACTATATCTTGTCCAGGACTTTTCTTGCCTCACCAAAGTCTCTCCAAAACATGCTCAGAAGGACTCAGAATCTATACCGTTGTGTTGCATGGAAGTTACTCTCTTCGATGACCACAAGAGTAGGTACAGCTGGGAGAACACCCTTCATGTTTATTTGCTAGAATGAGCTCTCAGATGGACAAGATACCATGGCTCTTGGACCAGAGGGCAAAGATAAGGAGGATTTCCCACAGCCTGCTGTTTGAGGCACTATTCCAGAAAGATGAAGACCAAAGCCCTCTCGCTGGAAAAAGGTATCCAGCATGGTGCCTTCCCCCGCCAGTGAAGGGCCCTTGTTCATGAACGTGCTGTTGGAAACAGGGAAGAACGCTACAGTACAACACTTGATTCAACACCATTTGAATCTCTTTCTGTAGCAGCTTCTCTTTTCTCATCCATTCATTTGACAATAGCACTGAGCTCCAACCATGTGCTTGGTTGAGAGGCAAATGGTGGATCAGGCATTGCTCCCCAGGGGCTCCCTGCTTAACATATGCACCCTATCCCTAGTGACCCCCAGAGTGGGTAACCAGGCCTCTCAAGCACTAAAGAGCCTCTGCTATAGACTGCAGAGCTACGCAGCACAACCTCTGTCTGTGGCCTGGCCCAGATCAGCTGAGCTCAAATCAGACTGAAATTACTTTCTTATAACAACCAGCTCTTCTCCATTCAGTCGTCACACAGTGATGCACAGAGATCAGACCCCACGGCACAATGGGATGAACGTCTGGCTCATAGGATGTGTGGATTGGGGGCTGGGGATATAGCTCAGTGGAATAAGCACCTGCCTAGCAGGCACAGGGTCCTGAGTTCAATCCCCAGTACCGCCAAAGAAAAAAAAAAAAAAAAAAAAAAAAAAAAAAACTCATAGGATGTGTGGAAAGGTGTGTGGAACCACAGAAGGCTGGCAGAGTGATCCAGAAACAGTCTGACAAGGTATATCCACTGGCAAGGGTGGCATCTATGACCCTCAAAAGCCCAGTGTAAGTAGGTGAATTTCTAGGTTCCTCTGGGTGTGCCTGATAGCTTTCCCATGCATTTTTTTGAAGGAGGACACGTTCCGTGTAGCTTGGAAAGGACGGGTTTGGGCAACACTCCATCTTCTAAGTGGATGCTGGCTGTAAGACATCAGTTAGGTGGTTGGGTCATATATTCATCAGATATCATGTATTCATCAAATATGGTTGATGAATTGTACCAGGGCCAAAAGTAATAAAGCACACATTCTGCCTACAAGGATTTTGCAGTAATTCAGAGGTGACAGAAGTTTAAATTCAGGATAAAGAGAGAAGCACAATCACAGATGTAAGCCATGTTTAGTAGAGGCCAGTGCAGAAGGAGCCAGTTGTGTTGACAGCACAGAGGAAGCTTTGGAAGGACAAGCTGACAACACGAAGAAGGTTTTAAGGGATGAGTGGCAACGCCGGCATGCGGAGGGGTGAGCTAGTCCCTGGAGTGAACGCACGCCAAGGGCAAGGCAGAGCAGGACAGCTGTGCACAGTGCAGCATGGCTCAAGTCCGGCGTGTAAGTGGTGATCGAGCTGGAGATGGAAGCCAGGCATTCGCAAGAAAAAGACTGGGTGCCCTGCTGAGATGTCTGGGAATTATGGACCACTTAAAGAAGGGAAACGCATTTTACACTGGTGAACTCCTTTTATATTTGCTGACCATTTCTACACAGGGAAGAAAATGGTTGTGTAAAGCTACTTATCTGTCTGTTGCACAAGAACCACCCATTTCTGTAGAGGGGCACAGAGGAGGGAGGTGATCACTGTGTATGTATCCTTGTGAGTCTGAAGCCCTTTTCTGGTTTAACCCCCTTCTGCGAAACTGTGCGTGTCACCAGCCTGGGGCTGGTGTAAGTGTCAGGGGTGAGCCATCTCACCCTTCCAGCATAACCTTTGGAAAGTGGTGACATTTGTCACATGTAGGAAGTGTAAATGGAGTACATGACATATGCTGAGGGGGAGGAGGACACGCCTTGACTTCTGAAATGCCATCTGGTTTTTTTTAGTTGAAAATTGGAACCAGAATAGTAAAAATCAAAAAGTTTCTTTAAAAGCCCTCTTACTAAATGGAAAACCATGTAGACATCTTATGGCGTAAGAATGGCTCAGCAACAGGTAGCACATAGTAGGACAGGTTTGCGGCAACTAAAATCAGCACTCAGGACAAACGTCTGTTAAATCCACAGTGAGGAATACAGCTGCTAGACGCATGATTACCAGTGGGAAGGACAGGTTAGAATGACCACAGCTGCCATACTTCTCTTGGTGTCTGACTTACTTCTCTTCGGGATTCTCTACAACTTGTCTTTAATACCAGTATCATACCACAATGAGAATATCATGACAATAGCATAATCTGAAAGGTTAATAGTTTAAAAACCTGAGACACAAATAGGAGAGTCTAGCCTACAGTAACTTTTTCTTTTCCCAATAAACTAGTCCAGCTCATTCTGCAGGCAGCTGAACATTTGCCCCATGACCTGTGAGATAACATGTATTTCTAGTACTTGTCATAGAATGGGGAAGCCATGTGGGCTCCCATCAAGCTTATACTGGCATGAAGAGCATTATCTGAGCTCAAAGAAAGCCAGCTGACCTTGAACTCTCAATTGTCCTTTACATACTAGTGTACCATGACAACTTTTAATGTCCTGCCTCCGTTGGAAAGTCATTCTTGCCCATGCTAGCTGACTAGATTTTGTTTTTCCTTTTTACCCTGAATATAACATTTATTATTACTTAATTAGGAATCATAATCTACTTGTAACTGTGTGCGTATTGACCAAACTCTAGGAGGCTTTGTTTTGCACCTCATGCACTGCTTCTCACACCAACCTACACATTGCAAATTGTCCCAGGAACCAAGGCCCAAGGTACAGCTATTGAGACTGTCCATAGTACACACAGTTACATGTCAGCCCAGAACAGATGAAAAAAACAGGGGCTGAAGTTCACTCTCACTTGTAAGTGAGCCACTGGGTAAGATGCTGACCACACCCCAAAGACACTATCACTCCCATCATCCATTTGTTCGTTATCATTATTTTCATTTCGGTGTGTATTTTGGTGCCCCAGTGATGGACCATTACTGAAAGTTGTCCTAGGAAGACGATTTTCCCTGTGGCCATAGCTGATGAATTTCCTAAAATTATCTGCCAGTCTTTACCATTGAGACATCAAAGGGATTTGGGAGGGCTCAGCCGGGTGGCACTGGCTGGGGTCTCTACTGGGATCCCTCTCAAGGCTGCAGTCAGATGGTGACGTGGTTGGAGGACCAGGTGCCCAAGCAGCTGGGAGCTAAGGAGCACCGTGCTTTGTTTACATGGTCCAAGTCCTCTGTCTGTCATTCCACATGGGGCTGGTTTTGGCCTCTTGTAGCATGGCAGATCCAGAGCAGTCAGGCTGTTTAAATGGCAGCCAAAGACCAGAAAAGATCTATTGTCCCTAAGCCAAGTGGAAGCCATGCTGCTTCTAAAACCCAGCCTCAAAAGCCATTTCAATGACTCCTGATGGGATAACGGGGCCCTAACAGTGTGCCAAGTTTCACAGAGAGGGGGCCCAGGCCTTACTCTTCAGGACAGCGGTGTCAGACTGAGAAGATACTGTTGCTGGAAAACACCATCTGTCACAAGGTGGCATATCTACCACTGCATTTCCTGTGATTTAGAAACCCCTTGCCTTCGCTGAATTAGAACACATTTTCCTGCCACCTCTGGCACAAGAAGGCTGATTTTCTAGTCAGTGCGCTCTTCTCTAGTTATCTGGAACTTCTCCTGGTTGGAAAAGGATTAGCCTGCCTCTTTTCATCCTGGAGAATGCTATTTGGTACACACACTTACAGCTTAGAGGGAAGTGAACAATAAATAATAACTCTAGTCAACTTAGAATTCATAGAGATTTATAGGTTTTAGGGTTCTGCTGTGCAGCAGCAGGGTGTTCTCTATTTCATAACAAAACTTTTTCTATGCAGAGACTCAGCACCCAGAAAAGGCGACCCTGTTCTGTTAAAGCTGAGGAGCAGGCTGTGTCAGAACAACCAAGGCAAAGGTCTGTCCAGTCCCCCATTTCTGACCTGGCTAATAATAGCAATATGGCTGGTGGGGCACTTCCCAACTGGGACAGTAGCTAGCAGCCCAAACAATGTCCACAGAAAATTTAGAATTTTGAACTATGGGAAGCACTCCACAGGCGTGACTTTTTAAAATTACAGCGATCTAGAGCAAGCATTAGGTTATTTGAACCATGAGGGAAGGGGCATACAAAGACCAAGGGACAGGAGTTATATGGCTAGTCGGTGGCAAAAAGCAAAGGTAAGGAGTCGAGATCCCCTCGTGAAGGGTAAGCCTAACTCCCACACGTGCTGAGGAAGACGAATAAAATCTCTGGGGCCTACAGAGACACAGAAGAGGCAGTCAGGTCTCTTGTTCGTGCCCCTCCAGGAAAATGCCCTTCCAAAGTGAGTTTGGAGCACACTCCATCTCACAGGATGTGGAAGCAAAGTTGAGAGCTGGAAACCTCTCAGAGACTGGAAGGAGCATCGCTAATCAGGAATTCTCAGAACGTAGCATGCAGTATATGCAGAATATTATCGATGGATGTTAAAGACTTTGATGGGAATACTGTCACTGTCTTGTGAACACAGGGTTTCTAGCCCCTCAGAATCTCTTCTCAAGATATTTACTGTGATTATACTGAATAAAATTAGAATAAATTTTAGCTGTCTTTGTAATGCCAGATATTGTGCCCAATAAGAGAGTATGGGAAACTCAGTGGAAAGTGCTCATAACTCCTGCGTTAAAGGCCTGGATAATTATGTCATTGAGTTATAATAACATCAGTAATAAACCTGAGGTCACCAGTGATCTCTCTGGGTGAAGACATAATAGTTCCACACTCACCCTCCACCATTCCAGCCTGAAGAACCATATGGAAATCAGCTATAAACAGGCTACAAATGCTTTCCTTGCTTTATTCCTTGGATCGAAAGGCTTCATATTAATAGATATCCATAACACATTGTGGTTTGGAATGCATTCAAGTCAATCTCATTTAAAGAAGAAAACCTATTGGCTATGGTTCCATAAAACCTTTCAGTACATGGAATCTTCTAAGGCCAGTTATTTTCAGGCGACTGGGATCTGCTGTTGCCAAAACTCATGCAACATCTATGGTTGAAAAGACAGCTGAACATTTGTAAACTCCTGCCCGTAAACATTTAAAAGACAAATAGTATCTCAAGCTATTATATAAATGACATTGTGTCTACATTCCTTTACAGCAATAAACATATCATCTGTCTTGTCGTAACAGGAATGTTTTCTTTAGTCTTTTTCACTATACCTCCTGTCACCCTCCCAACTTACATTTTCTGTGCCTTTTTACTTCTGATTTTGAACATTTTAGCTTCCTACCAATCCTGTTTGCTTCTCTGTTTACCTTGTCTTTCACTTTTCCAGATGTTTTTAATTAAATATCCATTGTAAGACAAAGAGTGTTTGGGGAGGGGTGTATAAATGATTGTTCAAGACCGAGGCACACCGATGCAGATTAGGTAACGCGGCTCACACAGGAGCACAGAATGGTATTACCCACGTGCGTGCCTGAAAGCTGATGGGATGCTCTTTAAGGATCACCTCGCAGAGCTGCCATGAAAAAG
Organism: Dinomys branickii; assembly: GCA_004027595.1. Classification (NCBI taxonomy): domain Eukaryota; kingdom Metazoa; phylum Chordata; class Mammalia; order Rodentia; family Dinomyidae; genus Dinomys; species Dinomys branickii. Next base: position 46,676 of record PVLD010000130.1, on the reverse strand, counting down.
TAAGCTTCAGGCAGAGTGTCCCGGGGTGGGTGGCATTTCAAAGGCAAAAGGAAGAGGTGAAAATTACACACAAAGGGACAAACAGACGAGTTTAACTGTAGTGTGTGGTCTCCTAAAGGTCAAGGAAAGAACTGTAAGTCCGCACGTAGAGTCTCCTACAGGTTCTGGGAAGTGTGTCATGGCTCCCATCTTAGTTTCCTTGTTGCCTTTTATGTGTTGACTCACCAGCATGTGCATCATCTAAACTGTCTCCACTAATGCGCATCCAGGCAATCTGGTGGCATTTTATACTGATGAACGGGAAGTAATCCAAGGTCACCAATGATTCAACTTATGTGTCTGTCATTCTTGAGTTCAGCTTATCCTGTCTTTGACATCATTCAACACCCTTTCCTTGACTTTCCCTTCAGAACCACTGCACACTTGCCTTCCTCATCTGATGTCTGCCCAAGTCATTCTATAAAAAAAAAAAAAGAAAAGCAACCCTGTGCATGAATGGTGGCTCTTTTCCAAGGTCTATCTGGGGGGTCTTGCCCCCTCGCTAGGGCTCTGTGTCCTCCCAGACAACAATTCCAATGATCCCACTCAACACGGGCTTGCATCTGATGCTCCCAGTGCAACCCTCAGCCCAACATTTCTAAATGACTTGAGCTTGCTGTCACATTCTTGCCAATAGTAAGTGAAATATAACCACAGCCAAGGTCATTATACAATCCACAGCCCTGATTTGCTGCAAACATCCACTTTTATATTGTTTCGTTTGGCTTTATTGATGGTGAGGATAATCTCTAGCCTCCTTGGGTCCTCGCTTATGTGAAGCATTTTTGTTTTATTTCTTCATTGTGCCAAGCCTTTATATTTCTCTGTTCCTTGCATGTCTTATACACGCGCTTTTGTCTGTTTCTAGAACCACTGTCTTCACCCAGTTCCATGTGTAACACATGCGCGACTGTCCTCACTGCCCCTCGCCCTCCTGATTTCCACCCTTCCCTCCATTCTCCCCAGTTCAGCTCATCCTCATGCGAGCCTTTTGCTTTTCTGTACTCCCCAGACTCCTCGTGAAGTGTGTGCTCCGCAGATGTGGGGGCTAACATTCCCCAGCCCCGGACATCCTGTTTCCAGGGCTTATATTTTCTCCCTCTTCTTCTTTACTGCCAAAACACTTTCTCATAGGAAAGAGCCACCTCCTTTGTATTCAGGATTTTGCTCGGCAATTGTGATCTTCTGATAAAAATTTTAGTAGTATCACACAGTGAAAGATTTTTAGATTTAAGTGCGTATGTGTGCAAGACCTCTGTGTGTGTGTGTGTGTGTGTGTGTGTGTGTGTGAGAGAGAGAGAGAGAGAGAGAGAGAGAGAGAGAGAGAGAGAGAGAGAGAGAGATCTCATGGTTGCTTTCTGTCTGATTTTTATTGCCTGTTTAACTTGGCCTCTAAACCCACAAGGCAGACATTAGGTATGAAGTGCTGGTCAGAAGAGCAGCAGTGGCACTTAGTCGATAATACGTTGTCTACTTTCAGCTCTACCTTTTCAAAGGGACTGAGAAACCCCGTGTAGAAAAGCCTGTAATGAGAAGTCTCACCACAGCCTAGAGGGTGCCGTGAAGATCATATCAACACCCAGCCACATGAAAAACTCTCTCCACAAAGGAGAGTTCACACAGCCAGAGAAGAAAATACATCCAAAATTATAGTGCTAGTACAGCGTGGGCCTCGTCCTATTGGTTGTTCTAGTAACTATATAAACAGAAGCACAAAATGTTGAGTAGCTTATAATTAAAGACTTCTAGGCACTTGATCTGTTGAATAGAAAGACTGGAAGTCTTTCCTTTATATAGGGTTTTTTTTTAATTAAGAGTGATCTGATTTACAAACATTAAATATATACACAAACCACTCACTTCTTTGAACATAGCTATTGTTTGTTTGCAAGAATAGAACACCACTAATGAAATAATTTCCCAAGTTTATGCTCAAATCAGTTGGGATAGTGCTCTAATTATAACATGCAAAGAAGATGAGGTGGTTCTCTTCTTCTTTCGTGGGTAGAAATCAGAAATTAACAATTTACAGGCTCTCTGGCCCTCAGGTAACTCTGGGGCTTCTGCTTTCAAATTGGTGCTAGAATATTTTCATGTTTGCTCCTTCTGCTCTTTGCTAAAATGTGATCCCAGAACTTCAGCTGCTTGTCTGTACAAGGCAATTGCAACCTTTTCAAAGTCACCTGTTTACTGTGCATTTATCACACATCTATTGAGGGGAAAAGGAGGGAGGGAAGTCGGCAAAAATCTTTGCCTCCATGGAGTGTATGTTCTAAAGGCAGGAAATAATAGGTAAAATAAAGGAGAAAATTAACTGGAGAAGCAGAATTGGGGATCTTCAGGCTGGGGCAGGGGCAAAAGGACATGGAATACCTCAGTAAGGTGATATCTGAGCAGATTGGAAAGAAGTGAAGGCGTCGCCTCTCTTTGGAAAAAATATACCCAGTGTAGGCACTGTAGAACATATCTGAAATTTCAGTTACTTGGGAGGCTGGGGTAGGAGTATAGTAAGTTTTCATGCAGATAGCAAGTTTTAATATCAAAATTAAAAAAAAATAATAAAAAGGGGTAAGGTATAGTTCAATGTTAGAGCACCACCCCTGGGCTCAAACTGCAGGACAGACAAAATAAAAATGAAAAAATAAGGGATTACAGCCTGTCTCTAGATGCCTCCCACCCCAAAGCCTCATTTAGTCATAAGGGGAGGCTTTTGGGAGGTGGCTGGATCAAGGGTGTGTGATGCTGGGATCAAAGATGTGATGTTGGGATTGATTCATGGTGCAAGGTTAAGATTAAGGCTGTCCCGTCCTGGGTGTGAGTGCTGCCTGCTCTAAGGGTGGGTAGCCTGATAAGATGTAAAGGTCAGCAAAAGGGTCACTACTTGCCACTTGCAGCTTGCTGTTTGCTCCTTTGCTGTCTTCTGGCTTCTGCCTGCCACAAACTGTTTCTCCTCTAAGACGCTCACCTGCCATGCCCCTCTGCCTTGAAGACAGCAAATGATGGGCTAAAACCACTATAAACTCTCAGCTAAATAAACATTTCCTCCTTTAACTTTGGATGTTGGCTATTTTGTCTCAGCAATGAGAAAAGTAAGACAAGAAAGAAGGAAGGAAGATAGGGAGGGAGGGGAAAACACATCCAGCAGAGTTGCAGGTATAAAGGTTCTGGGACAGGAGTATTTTGGGTCATTTGAGGAACAGCAAGCAAAACTGTGTAAATGGAACACAGCAAACAAGATGGAAGATTTTCAGAGGCGAGACAGGTACAAAAGGGTCAAATCTTACATCATATGCTAAGTGTGACTGAAACATATCGTGCATGTATGAAGTTTTAAAAATTTATTACAATAAAAGATGCATTGCCATTAATCCCCTCAAACACCCTTATATCATCATTCTTGCCACATTCTGAAACAGTTCAAGGAATCTGATTTTGAGAGCATCTTTAGTTACACAGCCATGGCTGCTTCAGTGACCTGAACTGATTTAAAACGTTTCCCCTCCATGGTCATTTTGATTTTGCAGAAGAGCCAGAAGTCACTCAGTACCAAATCTGGTGAAGATGATGGATGTGGACCCAGCATAATGTTTTCACCAGCTTGCCTTTCTGGTGGATGGCCCACAGCAGCAATATTCACTGTACTTTTGATCACAAGAAAGAGGAATTCCAGAACTGCTTTGGAAAGTTGCAAGATCAGTGGAATAAACGCATCTGACCTGAGGGGGATGATGTTGAATGGCATTAATGCAGTGTATCTTTCACCGTGATAAATTTAGGAAGCTATTTTCAGGATCTTCATTCCATTTACTGTAATAAATGTTAAAAATTTAAATAGTCACCTTATTTCTTGATCCAACCAAGACATAAGACATTGTTTAGGAGGCCACCACAATCAAGAGTGGACATGCCTTGCACCCAAATGGTAGCAAGGAGCTGGTCAGAAGTGTTGGGATTGGGAATATACTTTGAACATAGAGTCAGTAGGGTTTTCCCATAGATTATAAGTTAAGATGTGCTAGAAGAAAAGCATCAAGGATAATTCCAATACTTTTGGATCTGAACAGTTGAGAAGACAAATGCAAGATGAGTACACTTCCAGGGGAAGAATGTTAGGATATGTGGAGTCAAACAACTCGTAAGCTCAAGCAGATCTGGCAGTGGTTACACACCTGAAGTCCTGGAATGGAGACTGCTCTTACAATCCACACCCCTGCTTCCATTCACCTGAGATCCTGCCAGAAGCTTCAGTGGTAGCAAGGGCACTGGGTCAGAAGGAGACACACAGATCAAACACTTTTAGGGGGCACTTCTGGTATTCTCAAGGCAAACTGGGGAGAGAGAGAGAGAATATAAACTGTTTGGAAGAGAAACTATGCCAAAGGTTTTAATTTCATCTCATCTCTAGGAAAAAGAAAACTCACAATAGCAAATTAGCTGAGTCATACTGCCCAGCCTATAACTCAGAGGAGCCAGTGGGTTTCAGCCCCTGGAAGGAGGGGCTCCTTTAATCAGAGGAATTGAGAGTGATTAAGAGCCAGACTTGAAGCACAGGAGCCCAAAGACAGATCACTTCCTTTTAAAGCTAAACTGGGCACTACCTGATTCCTTGGCTAATTTTTGATGGCTGCAACTTGGAGACTGGCTTGGGATGAAGGAACAAGATTAATATTCTGCATGTAAATGTTCTCAGAGAAATTCACCCAATTTATTTTCAGTCAGACTGGAGCTGAGTGCTTAGAACTTTCCTGGCACATTGTTGATGACCAATGATTTTGACACAGTTGTTCATTAGACAGTGAACATTTGTTATGGTTTGCTACAGATCCTGGGTGGTAGAAGTGGTGGGAATGGACCATAGGAAGACATGACCCTTGGACTCAACATCGCTATGGCCTTTCCAAGACCATAAGAAGGCTGCATGCTCCCTGTGGTAGTCTGAATGGGTGCACAGCAACTTGGGATGGGCAAAAGACAGCAACTTGCACCCCAGGAGTTTGCCCTGGAAACCACCAGCACTCCTCTGTTAGGATGAAGAGCAGGATCTTCTTCTTAATGTCAATGGGGGAAGACAACCAAACAACCTATCTTTTTTTTTTTTTTTTTTTTTGGAGTACCAGGGATTGAACTCAGGACCTTGCGCTTGCCAGGCAGGCGCTTATGCCACTGAGCTATATCCCCAGCTCCCAAACAACCCATCTTTAATGTTGGTACCGAGCCATTATTTTTCTACAGCATTTTCTACAGCACAGGATTCAAAGGATTACATTTCTACTTTAGATAAATAATTAAAATACATATTAGTCACTTGGAGTCTATTAACACATCACAAATAGTATTTGTCTGAGTCAGACTGGGCTAACGAAGACACGATAACAAGTTCCAAATCTCAGCATAATCAGTCGCATCTGTATTTGCTTTACATATTTAATATGACAGGGAGTTCTCTGCCATGGAGTCATGAAGGGACCAACGTGCTGGACACGCAGCCAGCTCTGGAGGTGAGAGATGGAGCAGGACACGCGGGGGACTCCTGCCACTGTCTTCACAGTCCAAAGGCCCAAGCCAATCACATCCCCTCTGAGCCAGAGGTATTCGGTGAACAATTTGGTTTTAGAAGTATTTGGTGAGCAATCGTCTGTCTCACACTACCATTTTATTTTTGAGCAAATAGAAATGCAATACTGAAACTTGGCAATAAACTCTTAGTGCCCCCAAACACGATGATCGCCCCTTAACATTTAAACAGAAGTCAATGGAACATATTTTTTTTAAAAAAGAAAAAAAATGCATTTCTAAGCTTTTAATAAAAGTCAGATCAACTGATTCCAATCAGGAATGCCTCTACTCAGAAGGAGCCCCCTGTAAATTCTCCATTCCTCAAGAGCCAGATCAGAATAAACCACACAGCGCTCAGGGGGCCCTGGGGTCTGGCAGGCAGCCGCTGCAGACTGGGCGTAGCTCAGCGTTCAGAAGGAAGCATCCCAAGGGGGTGGAGAGCCATGTGTAAACAGACGTGCCCCATGCAGGGCAGGGCTTCTCCTCAGAACCTCTGACAGCACATAGTAGGGACATCAGGGAATAACACTGCTTCTACAATCCATGAAGCCAATCTTATGGTGAAGATGGTCGCAGAGAAGGGGAGGCACAGTCTACCCTAATAACATTTGGAGAGCTGCAATATCAGATACGGCTGGGAGTTTTAATAAATCAGGCCATATCTACTGTGGAAACCACACAGAAATTTTAGACTATTATTTAGAGTTTTTCCTGCACATTTTAACCCTAGCACTGTGCAAGGCTCAGGCAGGAGGAACACAAGTTCAAGCCTAGCCTGGGCAGTTTAGCAAGTTACTAAGACCCCATTTCAAAACACAAAGGTAAAATAAAATAAGAAAAGATCTGCAGATCTGATTTAGTGAGAAGGCCATGGATTCAATCCCCAGTACTGGAAAAGAAAAAGGAAGAGGGGAGAGGAAGGGAGGAGAAGAGAGGAGAACCCAATCTTTCCCCATCCAAGAAAATCATCTTTCCAAGTATGGCCTTCCAAGAAAAGCCCAGCTTCCCCACCACCTACTGCTAACCACAAAATCTACAAGATAAGTCAAAGTACAAAAACAAACTGAAGCTTGAATCCAATGTGATGTTTCCAGCATGGTTGAGTTTCAAACTCTGGCTGTTCTCCATGAATTTGCAACCCCGTGATTTATTTTTAACAGTTATTATCTTCCTGTGGGACCAAGATAAAGCTGTCAAAGAACTGCTGTGGTCTCTGTGGTGTGTGTGTGTGTGCGTATTGTTTCTGATGACCAGCTGTGTTTAGTCCCTCTGAAAGGTCAAAGGGAGGCCCCTTTTTCTCCCCATCTGGCCTATTTCTTACAAAGAACACACTGAGATAAGCACACATATTCCTCTTGTGCACTAGGTCTGGTGCTGGGATTGACTCCTGCTCTGTCAATGGGCCCTCACATAGGAATCCGAGGGAGCCAAGCTATGTGGGACCACACATTATCCACTTACGGAGCCAACTCTATACCCCAGACATTATTTATGTGCTGTGTAGGGTACAAAGTTGTATCAAACACAGATGTGACTCACAAAGTAACTCCAGCCCAGTAGTCTACGGTTCACCTTTTGGAAGATGGAAAAGAAAAAGTGGCTCTCTCTCTCTCTCTCTCTCTCTCTCTATATATATATATATATATATCTGTTTGTGGAAGCAACCAAAACAAGGACAACAGGAGAAATTGTTTAGGAAGGTTACACAGCAAGAGAAGACCCAGAAGAACAGGAAATGGAAGAAGGAAAAACGATCTGCTTTGTCTCAGAACCAGGCCCAGCGTCCTGGGTCTCAGCCCCCCATCTCTGCAAGCTGTGGGTGTCCCAGTCAGCCTGGCCCAAGATGTGCCTGCTCCAGCAAGACTGAACTTGCACTCCAAAGTGCTCCCTTCAAACTTTCTCACTAATGTCCAATTTTCAGTATTCCTCACCATGCTGGAAACTAGAATTATCTTGTTCTTTCCCTTTTATCTCCCAAGCCTTATCCTTCTCCCCACTTTCTTGGCCATTACATCTCTCTGAAGATTCACACTGCCACCATCTTGAATCGATTAGACCTTCTGCCACCTCCATGTATCCTTTAGGATTTTAGCCGACTCTGTGGAGATGTTGGACTACAAGATGAGAACTCACTATTTCTTGCTAAAAATCTTAATGTTCAGTATTTTGATGCAGTTGCTGAAAGCTCATCTCATAGTCCCAAAATGTGTGATTTATAAAATATTGAACTGAAGTTTGGACAGAAAAAGATTTTCATAAAATAAAACAAATGAGATATTAAGTGCAATAATCATACAAACATCTACATAATGGATCAACTCTTATTAAAATCCAAACCCTAGTATGCTTTGGAAGAAAGCCCATCTCATAGTCTGAAAATGTGTGATTTGTAAAATGTTGAAGTTTTGAAAAAAAAAGACTTTGATAAAATACAACAAAAGAAATATATGCACTAATCATACAAATATCTACATAACAGAACGACTCTTATTAAAATCCAAAGTCTAGTTTACTTTGGAAGCAAAATTATGTTATTTTAGCTGGAGATGTTGACTAGTTAATAAAAAGTTGTCAAATCTCTCCTGTTACATTTATTGCCTTCGTTCCATACAACAATCTATTGTTTTGAAGACATATTTATAACAGTATACTTGAATATATCTAATATCTAAGTATTTGGATGTACATCTAAGGACTAGAAAATGCAAAGCCTTTCATTATATTCTGACAAAAAGTAACTGAAGGGCCTAATTCAAGCTTAGATTTGTGCTGTCCATGAAAAGAACTTAGTGAAATAAATTAAGAGTATAATTAAGAAGAAAGTGACAATGTCTAAAAAGAACCAATAGCATTTATTATAAGTGCTTATTATAGCGTTAGTTTATTTATAGTTTACAAATAGTGACATACTGCTCTTTCTCACCAAGTACCACATCTGGAGCAAAGTGTAGGTAAATTTTTGAGGAATGTGTCAATTTTTCAGGTACCTTACATATACTGGAAGTGTTCATTCACAAATAATAAGCAACTCATTTGACTCAATCTTAAAAAGAAACAACCACAACTCAAGTTTTTAATGAAGCATGGATATTTTCATTTTATGGTTTAAAAAATTTTTTTTATATTTAAAAACCCCTTGAAGCCAAAAGGACTTACATTTGACCACTTGAGTTTTAGTTTTTCCCAGCTGAATTGTTTTAAAGTAGAAAAAAATAAGTGGTTTCCTGCGAGATGCCCAGAGCAACACACAATGCAGAGGGGTGAGTACAAGGGGGGTCTCCATCCCCAGGGGGGCCAGGTCACCTCTGCAGTGCATCTGTCCACCCTGTTTCCTTGGACTGAGCCACAAAAGTCATGTTTCCTAGTTATTTTCTTTCTTCTTTTTAAATGGCTACTTACTAATTACCCATGTGTGTATGTAATGGTAAAACATACCTACATGTGCGTGTATGGAGAGAAGGAGGAGGAGAAGAGAAAAGCTGCAAGGTGGGGAGGCAGGGGAGAGAGGGACAGAGAGAAAGAGCATGAGGCCAAAGCCGACAGCTTCCCCACGTTGTGCCCACAGAAGACGCAGAGTCAAGTCCGGATGGTGCTGGGGCACACGTGCCAGCTGTTCCCAACAGTGGCACTGACAGGTCTGAAACCGCTCCTGGCTCTCCTGGACTCACTGACGATTTTGTGAACATGGAGCCCTCCTCCTGAAGGAGGACACGTCTTTTAGGGCTGAGTGGCCTCACACAGGGTTGAATGCCATTGAAGATAACCCTGGTCCAGCCGTGTGTCGTTACTGCCGGTTGCAGGTAGATATTCAGAAGAAACAAAAGAAGCCACTGATACTTGTAGCACATTTCCATATTGTCTCAATGAATGTACAGTCTTGTCATACACAGAAGACATGTATAAAAAATAAGGGGCTTATTTATAGTGACTGCTTTGTTTCAAACAAACACAATAAGGTATCTTTCTGTCACAGAGACATGTCTTGATGTCAGAGCTACTTTCTGTGGTACCGTGCCTAGTCTACACTGCATTTTCTGTGTGTGTGTATGTGAGAGAGAGAGAGAGAGAGAGAGAGAGAGAGAGAGAGAGAGAGAGAGAGAGAGAGAGAG